>CM070566.1:47888304-48281005 GCA_036346405.1 Phyllostachys edulis
AAAAGAATTTTCGAGACAAATACAGAACAAAAAAAAAATCCTAGAAAAATTATACCATAATTTACACTATGTCAGGAGCCTCCGGTAAATTTTCATACTTTTTGGAGCTATATTTCTATATTTAAGAATTCTCTCAAACCCTCATCCTTTTAAAAAAAATCCTAGAATTGAACTCTCTCTGTTCTCACCGACACCTGCAGACCACCCTTGACCTTCTTCCTCGCACACGTTGCTCCGCCCTTGCAGGGGATGCTAGTGATCGTGCCAGCGTAGCTCACCTCACGCCCCATGCTTGCGCCCATGCCCTGCCCCGGTCGCGCGCCCACGCTTCTGCGACGCGCCCATGACTGCACGTCATCACTAGTAGCGTCTCGCCACCGATTCTCATGAGTTCTCGCGAACTCCTTCGCCCATACACATGAGCACCGAGTGTGCTAGATCACCCTCTCCATTCCCCTACCTTCCCTCTCCATTTTCTCCCTTCCCGATGTAAGATCGAGGTGGCCGACTAGAGGGGGTGAATAGGCGTTTAAAAACTTCTTTGGATAAAACCGATTTCTAATGCGGAAGCTAAATAAATACGGTTTTGCACAATTAAATCCTAAATCAACTAGGTTCAACTAAATGCACCAACAATATGAGACTATATAAATGATAGCAATCATACACATACAATTAAGCAATTTAAATACAAGTAATGTAAATTGCACAATGTAAAGCACAAGTAATCAAACCACAAAGACACGGCGATGTTTTCCCGTGGTGATCGGAGACTTGCTGGTCTCCCCTAATCCACGTTGAGGGAAACCCAAACCAATTGGGCCGGCTCCACGAATTAAGCCTTCCTCCGAGGTAAGTCCAATCACTTGGACCGGTTCCAAATCGAACCAACACCCCGCTCCACTAGGGTTGCTCCTTCCTCCACTCCGGAGATGGCGAGCACCACACCACTCACAAACTGCCCGGGTCTTCTCACAACCTTCTTTGAGAAGCTCACCGGTGCAACGACGCCACCACGCCGTCTAGGTATCGGCAAACACCAAGAGTAACAAGTCTTCAACGCTCACTTGAACCAATCAAGTGTCTAAGCTCAATTGGATACGAAATCCACTACCTAAGGCAACACATGCACTTAGGGTTTGCTCTCTAACCTCACTAAGTGCAACACATGCACAAAAGAGAATGAGAGGCTTGCTCTTTGCTCAAAGGAAAGTCTAGGGGCACCAGCACACAACCAGCAACCTCTCCCAACTGGCCAAGGTTGCTTTATATAGCCCACACACAAAAACTAGCCGTTGGGAAAAGATTCCAAGGCCTCTGGACAAAATCGGTCTGACCGCCGTGTAATGGCCGGTCTGACCGCCCTTGGCTCCAACGGCTATAAAACTAGCCGTTGAGCTTCTGGCGGTCGACCGCCATGTAATGGCTTGGTCAGAGATCGCCACCGATCGAGACCGCCCCATAAACGCCAGTCAGACCGCTCCACAAAAAGTGGCTAAGGACCAGAAAAAGGACCTCTCTGGAAAAAGCTGACCGGGTCTCCTGACCCGGAGGTCCGGTCAGACCGAACCAACAACGCCGGTCAGACCGCGCCTCAAGCGGTCGACCACGATATCTTGGCGGTCGACCGCCAAGCAGACCAACAAGAGAATTCTGATTTTTCACAACTCAAATTGCAAAAACACATTTTGCTAATTTGATGCAAGGTGCATACAAGGTTAAAGACAAGACTCAACAAGTTGTAAAACACATTTGCCAACTTTTAGAATCAATGCCTCAAGACGCATTCCGCTTCTACTCAACTTGCAAAACACATTTGCCAAATTGATGCGCGATGCAAACAAGGATTCAAGTGAGATTCTCAACAAGTTGAAAAACACATTTGTCAACTTATAGAATCACACTACAAGGAATAAGGTACATGGACTTACACCATTTGCAAAACACATTCGCAAACCTAAGTCACATGCTACAAGGGTTATCCATGAGCCACAACTATTTGCAAAACACATTCGCAAATATTGGCAACATGTTAAGATGAGCTAGAGCAAACACAATGAGCTATCAACACATGACTAACTCAAGCTACTAGTCAAGGAACCCTCTTAATAATACGGCAACCTATACTAGCAATCCGGTCTTTCAACCAAACACCAAGACCGGTAAAAGACTAGGAACACATCCCTAGCCCTAGCTAGTCATACCTTTGCCCTGCGCAACTACTTGAAGCTTGATGACGCACATCCTTGCTTCAAGGCCGGGTTCTTGACTTGATATGCATCAACTCATGATGCATCCTTCACTTGACTTCCATCAACACATGATGGGTCTTCATTTGACTTGATGATCATCTCCTCTTCATGAACATCATCGACACACGATGATTTCCTTCATCTTGAACTTGATGCGCATCCACACATGATGCATCCTTTACACCAAGCTCTTGACTTCAAATACATGATGACCTTCTAAAGTCTCCAACTATAGAACTCAACCTGTTCATCCAACTCATGGAAAGTGTTAGTTCTATAATATGATTATCATTAATTACCATGCCATACCATTAACTCATAATGGTGGGACAAGATACCACAATCTTTCCTCTTTGGTAATTGATGATAATCACTTTCAATTCAAGTAATTGAATGTAGATTGGTATGAGTATATAGGCACTATACAAGTTGTATATACTCAAGGAATATATGAGCACACAAGTCTCATATACATACATGAATATATTAACTACACAAGTTAAATATATTCGAGGATATGTGAGTGCACATGAACTACACAAGTTATGTTATACTCACATATAAATATACTTAGACTACACAAGTCTTATATACTCATATGAATATATTAACTATGCAAGCTAAGTATATTCACAGGATATGTTTCAAAGTAAAGATCCCAAATATATGTGGAAAACAGGAATATGGATCAATACTAATGAAACCTCAACATATAGAATGAACTCCCCCTATATGTGTGCATACATGAATATGTAGTAAGAACATATGCACATATTTAGGTTAATTCTTTTGGTGAAGTTCAACCTATATTTTGGATCCAAGGAATGCAACAGGATACAAGAATACAAAGTAGAATGCATACCTCTTTTGTTCTTTATATCCAAACGAGACTAATCATAAGATATAACAATAAGAGTGTTAGTTCTCACAAATAGATTTGTCATTATAAATGCATACCTGTTTGGATTTTCCTTTTGTTTATCCAATGAATTTGATTTGTCATTAATCACATACATGCCTTCATAGTTATCACCTTTATATCCAACTGAGACTAAATAATAAGTGTATCAAGTAACATGTTAGTCTCACAAATGGACTTGTCATTAATCACCAAAACACTCTATTAACATATAATGGCGGGCTAGATTCTTCACCCGAGCTCAATTCAAGCTCGAAGCCGAATGTCATGCACTAGCCATGGCCACCGCCACCGTCAAGTCTCCCGACCGAACCAAAGGGCTATGGCCAACTCTTTTAGGTCCCCGTCGACCTCCTCGACTTGCTCTTTCCATCCCTCACCATCTTCCCCTGTCTCTGCAGCCGAAGCTTTGGATACGCACGCTTCTTCAAGGCCCAATGATGATGCTCGATTCATGGCGGTGATTCCACACGCCATTTCGGCCAAATCGGTGAGCCCCTCCCATATTGGACTGTGTCACAACATGTTCCAACACCCAAGGATCATTTCCCCTCACTTGATTCGGTCTTTCGTCAATAGGAGAACCACGTCGCCGTCGTCTTCCTCGCTCACGACCGAAACTGCCACCGCCGGTGCCATTTCCTCTCGGTGAACTCTAGGCCAATTGCTCTCACCCAAAGCATCTACACTCATCCCCTTCCTTCCCCTACCATTGATTTGAGTTTCCATGCACCCCAGGTTGCTGCCACCATGGAACCCCCTTCGCTGCCCACGACTCACGCTGCCAGCCTGCCTCGATCACTCCCCGCCTTCACCGACCGGACCGGTGAGATCCCCTTGCCCTTCTCATGCCTATTCTCCCTAGTTTTGCCCCTATCCCATCCCTCTGCCGTCATCCCGTTTCACCTCACGGTAGCCGCCCACGTGCCCCGCCATGCCGCCATCAGGCGGCTTGGGCCGCGACGTCGCCACCCTCGAGGTCGCACTTCCTCCTGGTCCCATTTTCACCACTCCCGGCCACCGCCATAGCTCTCCTCATGGCGACATGCGCCGCCCTAGGCCTCCTCTGCTCGCTTCTCGCTCAGAACGACGGCCAGGGGCTACCCGAGAGGTCCTCCAGGACCTCCTGGAAAGTCCACTAAGAACTCCCAGGACGTCCCGTAGAGCATCCCGGTAGGACCGCCCAGACCACGAACCACCCGAGAGCCACCCGTGAGGTACTCCCGGATCTCCAAAAGTCCATAGGACCTCCCAGGAGGTCCGGTAGTACCGCACAGGAGTCCGCTAGGACCGGGTCCGATAGTTCGGCCGAGGTCCCAGAGGACCGCCGAGGAACTGGGTCTTGACCTGAGGCAAGTCTGGGACTCGAGGCCATCCCAAGCACCACCTGCCCGCCCAATACTACCGCACAGAAGCCCGGTAGTACCGCTCGGCACCTCCTGAGAGGAGGTCTTCGCAGAACCCACTCCCGAAGGGCGTGGGGCTTGGAAGGACCTTAAGTCCACTGCGATTTGAACCAGTCCCAAGGATCAATAGTAGTTCACACAGCAAGACAAGTGATAACATATACTTCAACGAGATCTTTATTAATACCAACAAAGTTGCTTACAAAGGGAGGCTTATAAGCCAACAGCCAGAACACAGCGGAAGAAAACAACATAAGCCACCCGATACACCACAGGCAATTGGTTGGAGAGCGCATTCCTAGTCGGTCTAGGACCTCTTGGTCCATAGCAAGGTCTTCACAAGACTTCCTTCCTGCTCAAAAGATTATTTCAAGCAAGAGTAAGCACAACAACCGTGCTCACAAGTTACACCCGTGGAATAACAAAATGACATTCATAATGGATATCAAAGGGATGGCATAATATGGTTGATTTGCGTAAAGCCAAGTTTGTTTCAAATACATATACTAAGTTCCAAAGCAGGTTACAATAGTACTAAGTTCCAAAGCAGGTTATAATAGTTAAAATTCGTTTTCTAAATCACATTTTTCAATTGGATAACATTCATCACAATGTGTGAAGGATACCCTCCTGCCACAAGGCTTCCCACACAATTCCCATTTGGATAGCAATCCAAAACCATTTTTCACAAATCTTTTGAAACACAAAACCAAGATCTAACTTTGGGTGACATTGCCAGCATGTCCATGACCGCGGACACGGCTATTCGAATAGTTTTACACTCTACAGAGGTTGTACACTTTACCCACATGACACGACTTCTCTAGTTGGTTTGGCAACCGTCGTTGCCACCACTCACTACCGAAGGTAAGTGGTCTAGAGCACGTGACAAGGCCTTTACAATGCATCGCTCCATCGCAGTCCACCCACATTAAGGTTTTACAAATCCCCCCTTTGGATAGAAATCCGTCGGGTTAATGGGTGCCCCCTCTTATGCTGGGTGGGTACAACATAGTCATAAAAAGACAGGCCATAAAGACCACCCACTGTTCCGCCGGATTGACCGTAGTGATCACTTTGCAAATTAATTGGCCAGGTCCCGCCCACACAGGACATGTGGTTGCACGGTGAGGCATAGCCCATTATAGGCATAGCAAGAGGTGGCTCAAAGACTGGTCCTTAACTGACTTGGGCGACAACCTCAACCCTGGGGCATCGGATCACACGACCCCCGTGCATAGACCTACACCAACCAAACAACCAGCTTCGCCCAAGTCCAAATCATTTTCCATTATACTTTGTGTAACCAAGACATTTATAAAACCTCTATGGCACACCAATGCCACGGTCCAGAACAGCCTCCGTGACACACCAATGTCATGGTTCAAATCATTTAGTTATGTGATATTTTTGGCCAAAGCTTCCCAAACAGAATTTTGGGTCTAAGCTCAACTAAGCATTTCCTTTCAAAAGACCATGGTTTATAGTATTGCATGAAACCAAGTTTTGCCTAAGGTGACACTCACATTTGGTTCAAGGTCAAGAGTGGTCATACACAGATTTTAGGCATAGCTAAGATCTTAAAATCAGGTGTTAAAATAACTTAGTAAAGTAAGCATGCATAAGTATTTGAAATGGAACATAATATGTTGAAATAAGGGGTGCAATATGGTCAAGGGTGTAACTTGCCTCCTGCTTGAAAGGCTTCACGGGTTCACTTTCTCACTAGGCTCGAGCTCACTAAGGGCGTTGAGGTCTACACGATAAAACAGCGCAAATCAAACTAATGCCAAGTAAAACCAAAAGAACTCCAGAGAAACATAAAACTAGAGCCAACAGGAAGGTTTGATGGCCAAGAGGAGATCCGAAGAGCTGGTTGGAGGAGGTTAGACAGCTAAGAAGAGGATCCAGAGAGCAGTTGGCAGAGCTGGAGGTTGAGGGATGTCTAGGGAGCAAACTGAGAGAGCTAGGGAGCTAGAATGAGGAAAAGGAAAAAGGGAAAGTGCTGGCCCAAGTTTATATGGCCAGAGGTACCGGGAGGTCAAGGCACACGAGGTCAAGAGCTGGTGGAACGAATGATAGGAGCAAGTGAAAGATTAGACAAAAGATGGCTTGGTATGGCCAAAAGGTGGTAGCATTTAATGCGACACAATAGACATTAAATGCGGGGAGACTCCAAGGTGCAACGGATGTGGTCAAAAGATAAAGCAAATGGGTGTTGCTGCCAAGTGGGTCCAATCCAGACCCGAAGGGGAGGTCCTGTGGAGACCTTGAGGAGGTCTACAGAGGTCAAGGGGAGGTCCTAACCTTCAAGGGAGGTCTAAACCCACAAGGAGGCCCAAGCGCACAGGACCAGAGGTCCTGGCCACCAAGTGGCCTCAACCCGCAAGGAAGATCCTCGCGAAGAGACTGGGAGAGGTCCTATGAACAAGGAGGTCCAAAAGATACGATCACGGGGAGGTCCTATGGACAGGAGGTCCAAAAGACCTGCTCACGGGTGTAGGATCAAGGATAACCGACTAGAGGGGGGGTGAATAGGAGGTTTTTAAACTTTTTAACAATTTAACCCAATTAATAACTTAGTCTAGACAAGTTATACTTCTAGCTAAGCAATTTAATCACAATAAACAAGCTAGAAATATAAATGCGGAAATGTAAAGACTAGAAATAACCACAATGAGACAACGATGTTTTCCCGTGGTATCGAAGACTTGCCGGTCTTCACTAGTCCACGTTGAGGAAGCTTGACAACTCAAGCCGGCTCCACGAATTAAGCATTCCCTCGATCACTATGGTTGTTCTTCCTCCGCTCCGGAGATGGCGAACACCAAACCACTCACAAACTTGCACCGGGCCTCTTCACAATCTTCTTGAAGAGATCACCGTGCTACACCGCCAAGGCCGTCTAGGAGTTCGGAAAAACTCCAAGAGTAACAAACCAAGACCTTCGCTTGACGATGCTCAAGTGCAATAGGATCAATCTAGAATGAATTGATGCACTTGAATGAACTCAACTACCAACCAATGAATGCACAAGAGAATTTTGGGTGTTGAGTGAATGCACTTGGCTCCAAGGCTCTAAGGATGTTAAATGTTCACTAGCAACCTGTCCAAGAGCAGTTGGGGGGTATTTATAGCCCACACAAACAATTATGACCGTTGGGGACCAAATTCTCAACTTTCAATATAATCGGTACAACCGGCATTAAGAGCCCGGTTGAACCACATTTTGCATCAGAAGCCAGTAACGGTTATAACGGCGGCATTTATTACTCTGACATAGCCGTTGGAATTTGCTATTCGGTACAACCGCCAAGCAACTTGCGGTACAACCGCAACACCCGGTTGAACCGCATTGAAGCGCAGTACAACCGATCGTAGGGTTTCCAAGCTGCTGAAATGCACAGCTCTCTGGAAAATATGAACCGCCTTATAAGAATCCAGACAACGCGCAATATGGTACAACCGCTTCCCAAATGCGGTTCAGCCGAAAATCACAGAGAGCTCCAAGTTGCATTTACACTTGTTCTGGTTTTCTTGAACTGCCAAATAAAAATCGGTTCAAATTAAAATCAGACAACCGATTCTCGGTATGGTTCAACCGAAAACCAAAGAGAGGTTCTCGAGCCAAAATGCACTAGTTCTGCTTTTATTCAACCGCCAACTAAATATCGGTCATATCAAGACAGAGCGGTACAAACAAGAATGAAAATCAAGCAGACTACCGATTTTAGACAAAGTGCACAAAGCTTTCAAATTTCAAGGAATTCAAATGCATGCATGATCCTAAATTGATCCATATGGCACAAGAACATGCTATCAAACTACTAGCCAAGATCCTCTTAATAGTACGGCATTTAACCTATAATCCGGTCTTCAAACCAAATCTCCTAAGACCGGTAAAACAGAAAAGGATACTAGACTATTTGTACCTGTCTTCAAGCCATGTAGATCTCATGTTATCCTTTGGCATGCATCTTTACGTCATCAACTTCACCAATGGGACTTAACCTTGTAAATACTCAATAAACATGTTAATCCCAAATTCACATATTATCATTAATTACCAAAATAATTTTTAGGGGCCTAGATGCTTTCAACAGGAGGTCCAAAGGTCAGGCTCAAAGGCAAGGGGAGGTCCTGGCGGTTAGATCTCCGGAAGGGAGGTCCAACGGTCAAGATCAAGCGAAAAAAGGGGAGGTCCTAACGGTTGGATCTCCGAGAGGGAGGTCCAAACGGTCAGATCAAAAGCAAGGGGAGGAGGTCTGAATGGTTAGGATCTCCAAAGGGGAGGTCCTACGATCAGATCTACAAAGGAGGAGGTCTGAATGGTTAGGATCTCCATAGGGGAGGTTGTAGGAACGGAAATGATGAGACACGGTGGCCCGATCTTCCGATAGGTTCGATTGATTTCGCCGTGAGGACGTTGACGCTTTGAGGCTTCCGACCGCAGATCGCCACCTCGCAATTCGCTACACCCGCACTGGCGCCGTTATCAACCACGCTTGCACGCGATCGACCTTACCACGAGGGTTATGATTCCGCAAGCAATCGAAGCAACTCACAAGAACAAGGTAGATGCAATCTGAATTATATTGCGAATATAGATGAAGTTCACAAGTGTGGTTCCTCAAACCGAACAAGCTTATTTAAACCGCAAAGTGGCGTAATAATCTAAGAAAACCCAACCCTAAACTGTGTATACCGCAAAGACATATATAGGGGGCGAACGTGAGGAGGTCGACCTAGGGTTGTGCTACCATGGGAAGAGGCGTACACATCCTGGGCTTTTACCTCGACACGCTTACAAGGCCTTATTAGGGCCCAAACGGTGACGCAGCACCTTATTTCCATGTCTCTGACTAACACCCAACGTGGTCGTCACTGGTTGTGGTCCTGGTCGTAGGACTGGTCGTAGGATCGGTCATAGGACTTGAGACCTGGTCGTAGAGCGGGTACACCTGGTCGTAGAGCTTATAGATCACAGAGAACTGGTCGTAGGATCGGTCGTAGGACTTGAGACCTGGTCGTAGATCTGGCAGATCTGGTCGTAGAGCTTGGGAACCTGGTCGTAGGCGGTTTGGATCCTCCCCATTATTCCTAAGTAACAGAAGATCACAATTATTAGGTAGCATACCATTCTGCATAGATAAATTATTAACACCTAGAAACGAGCTCACCTCATAATTTAAGTGACGTGCTCGAGCTCTTGTCATAGGACCTTGTAGCTTAGCGACCGGATCTGGAGGATTTTGTGCAAGGCGTGTATCGAAGGAGTGATGTCCTCATCATCCTCCCTCTTGAATTGGAGTCGCCCTCGACTCAAGCTCATCTTTTTCTCCCAAGTATGGCTTCAAATCTGAAATGTTAAATGTAGGGCTAACCCCAAAATCTGCAGTAGATCCAATTGATATGCATTGTCATTTATCTTTGCAATTATCTTAAATGGTCCATCGACTCTAGGCATCAACTTTGATTTTCTTAATTTTGGAAACCTACCCTTTCTCAAATGAACCCAAACTAAATCACCGGTTCAAATTTTATTTCTTTTCTACCTTTACTTCCAAAGAACTCTATACTTTTAGGTCATACGCCTATATTCTCTTTAGTTGTTTCATGCAACTTAAGAACAAATTCAAAGACGCTTCTTAGCATCTAAATTAATTTTTTCAGAGGTAGGCAAAGGTAGTAAATCAATAGGAGCATGGGGTTAAAACCATACACTACCCAAACGGACTTACCTTGGTGGTAGAGTGTACCGACTGTTGTAAGCAAACTCAATATGTGGTAAACACTCTTCCCACATCTTCAAATTCTTCTTTAAAACAGCTCAAGAACATGGTGGATAACGTGCGGTTGACAACCTTCGCTTGTCCATCGGTTTGGGGATGGCACGTAGTAGAAAATAGTAGCTTTGTCCCCAATTTGTTCCAAAGTGATCTCCAAAAGTGGCTCAAAAACTTCGTGATCGCGATCCGAGACAATAGTATTGGGCACTCCATGTAAGTTTAATGATTTTCTGAAAAACAAATCAGCTATGTTTGTGGCATCATCGCTCTTGTGACAAGGTATAAAATGTGCTATTTTAGAAAACCTATCCACTACTACAAATATATCGTCCCTCCCCTCTTTGTCCTAGGCAATCCTAAAACAAAATCCATAGAAATATCCTCCCAAGGGCGCTAGGAATAGGAGGGGCATATAAAGTCCATGTGGATTGAGACGGGACTTAGCTTTGTTGCATGTAGTGCAATGAGCCACGAGCGCCGACATCGCTACCATCTTTGGCCAAAAGAAGTGGGCGGCCAACACATCTTCGTCTTCTTTGCTCCAAAATGTGCCATCAAACCTCCTCCATGCGCCTCCTGCAACAACAAAAGACGAACTGAGCTAGCCGAACGCATAGCTTGTTAGCACGATAGACCAAACCATCAATCAAGCACATATTTATTCCATGTTTTCCCTCTTTACAATGTTCAAGCACTTCTTTAAAGTCCAAATCAATAGCATATAAATCTTTAATGGTCTCCAAACCAAAAATCTTATGATCAAGTTGAGATAACATGGTATAACGTCTAGAAAGCGATCGGCAATCACATTGTCCTTACCTTTCTTATGCTTTATGACATATGGAAACGACTCAATAAATTCTACCCAATTAGCATGTCGCTTATTCAGTTTAGCTTGACTTCTAATATGTTTTAGCGATTCATGATCGGAATGTATAACAAATTCTTTGGGCCATAGATAATGTTGCCAAGTTTGAAGCACACTAACTAAAGCATACAATTCTTTATCATAGGTAGAGTAATTCAGACTAGGTCCATTTAATTTCTCTTTGAAATATGCAACCGCTTACCTTCTTGAATCAAGACACCACCTATCCCAATCCCGCTAGCATCACATTCAATTTCAAAAGTCTTACCAAAATCGGGAAGTTGGAGTAGGGTCTTGTGGTGAGCTTCTCTTTCAATAAGTTGAATGCCTTCTCTTGTGCAGTCCCCATTGAAAGGCACTCCTTTCTTTGTCAATTCATTCAATGGGCGGCCAAGGTGCTGAAATCCCGCACAAAACGCCGATAGAATCCAAAGAAGGCCGTGGAAACTCCGCTTTGTGTCACCGTGGTAGGCGTCGGCCAACTTTGGATGGCTGCAATCTTTGCCTCATCCACCTCAATTCCTGTGGTGTCACAACATAACCAAGAAACGCATAACTCGATCGGTGCAAAAGGTGCACTTCTCGAGGTTACCAAACAAACGTGCATCTCTCAAAGCATTAAAAACAGCATGTATATGATTCAAGTGTAGCTCATGTGACTTGCTATAAATCAAGATATCATCAAAATAAACCACCACAAATTTTCCAATGAAAGGACGAAACCTCGCTCATCAATCGCATAAAAGTACTAGGTGCATTAGTTAGACCAAAAGGCATCACTAACCACTCATATAGTCCGAACTTAGTTTTAAAAGCGCCTTCCATTCATCTCCCAATTTCATTCTAACTGTGGTAACCACTCCGCAAGTCAATCTTTGTGAAAATAATAGAACCACTCAACTCATCAAGCATGTCGCCTAGCCTAGGAATAGGATGACGATACCTTATGGTAATATTATTAATGGCTCTACAATCAACACACATACACCAACTACCGTCTTTCTTAGGAACCAAAAGAACAGAACAAAGACAAGGACTAAGGCTTTCTCAGACGCATCCACGGTCCAAAAGATCTTGGACTTGTCGCTGAATTTCCTTAGTCTCCTCTGGATTGGTCCTATATGCAAGACGGTTTGGCAAAGTCGCTCTGGGATCAAATCAATTTGATGCTCTATCCCTCGAATAGGTGGTAATCCCGGGGGTATCTCAGCTGGAAATACATCCACATACTCCTGCAAAAGGTTAGCAACAACAGGAGGCAAAGAGCTAGATACATCCTCAAGTGAAAATAAAGCATCTTTGCATATCAAAGCATAGCAGGGCAGCTCATTATCACAAATTTCAGCAAGTTCAGATTTAGTGGCAAGCATAACACACCCCTTCAATTTTATGCCCTCGGACTTAGAACTAGGCGTCACTTTCTTCCCTTTAGGTGGGAAAACACATTTTGCTACTTGCTGATTTTCAGAATCATGTTCATTGGTGTTTCTTTCATTTTTAGCACGCTCTACTTCATCTTTCACAATTTCAGCTGGTGTCAAGGGCAACAACTTAATCTTCTTACCCTTATGTGAGAACGAGTAGGTATTAGCTCTACCATGGTGCAAAACATCATTATCATATATCTAAGGCCTACCGAGCAACAAAGAGCATGCTTGGATAGGCACTACATCAAAGTCGGTACTATCTTTGTAATTACCACTGAAAATTGCACTCTCACAACTTGGTTTACCTTTAACTTACCACACTAATTGAACCATTGGATGTAGTAGGATGTGTGTGTGGTCAGTGTGACCAAGCCAAGCTTCTTGACCATCTCGGAACTTACAAGGTTATTGCAGCTCCCTCCATCAATGATTACTCTGCAGCTCTCTCCTTCACGAGAAATCTGGTTTGAAACAAGTTGTGCCGTTGATTTTGCTCTTCTCTCTCCACTTGTGCGCCAAAGACTCGCAGCAACAAGGCTCATATGATTCCGGTGTCAACAAAGCAGCCTACTTGTTCCTCTACATCATCAAGATCACCTTTCGCTTGCCTCCGCCACCGCAATGTTAGCCGCAAGTACATATTCATCCTCAATATCACTAGCACTTACATAACCTCCGTCTGCGGTGGCAAGGTATTTCACGACTTGGCGATCCCTCATGACGTGGCCCATTCCTTGCAACGGTGGCAAATAATACCAACAGACGTCCGTGGAAGCAACCGAAGAAGAACTCTTGGCCGGGGCATGTACACTAGTAGATTTGCTTACCTCGGGTGTATGTGATGGTGTCGAAGGTGCTGCTGAACGCGCCCTACTCGAGGAGGGGGCAGCAGACCGTGTAGCCGAAGGTGGGACTGTTTTAACTTGCCTCGGCGTTGATCTTGGTGTAGATGTGCTTCCATAATTGTTCCTTGGCCTCTGCTGTCGTCCCTGCAATTCCTTTTCTGCCAAACATGCAAGTTGGAACAATCTAGGGATACTATCATATTCTTTGTAATCAACTATATCCTGAATTTCACGTATTAATCCTCCATAAAAACGTGCCATTGCAGTCTCTTCATCCTCAATAACATCACAACGCAACAGACTAATTTGTAGTTCCTGATAATATTCTTCCACGGATCTATTGCCTTGGTTTAAGCGCTGCAATTTCTTAAGCAAGTCACGTTTAAAAG
Source organism: Phyllostachys edulis (assembly GCA_036346405.1). Taxonomy (NCBI): domain Eukaryota; kingdom Viridiplantae; phylum Streptophyta; class Magnoliopsida; order Poales; family Poaceae; genus Phyllostachys; species Phyllostachys edulis. The sequence goes on from CM070566.1 coordinate 47,902,200, forward strand.
AAGGTGGAACAAATCTGTTACGCATAGCAACCTTTAAAGTATCCCAAGTGGTAGGCGCTAATCCATCAGTGCATACCCTATTCCACCAAATGATGGCAAAGTTTTTAAATTCACTTGTGGCTTGTCTAACTCTATGCACTTCAGGAACTAAGTGAGCATTAAATTTCTGTTCTACCGTCAACTCCCAATCTAGATATATTTCAGCATCATAAGCACCCACAAAAGATGGTATAGTGAACTTGACTTTAGCATATGGATCATCATTAACACGTGCATTATATTGCTGAGCGTTATTACCTCTCATACCTTGACGGTTGAAGTTCAACCGGTTCCGTTGTCGTGCATCAAAAGCGTCGTGGTTGTGCATCTCATTTTCATTGTTAATCTCACGGTCCTGGGCTGCACCATGAGGACCCACACGCCCATTGTTCGGTGGTTGATTGGCCAAACCATCAATGCGTGTGTTGAGCATTGCGATACTATCATTGAGTTGTTGCAGCAGTAGCAGCTTGTTTCGCAAACTTCCTATCAATGTCGTCATTAATAGCATGGCGGTGCTCATCCAACACCCTCGTGAGCTCTTCCTCAAAACACACTCTTGCGCCCAATGCCTCACCCGCCATGGTTAGTAGAAGACAAAAGACAACACAAAGATATTATCCCTATCAACTACTAGGTGGTGGGAGGTGGGATCACACACTCTCAAGCCGCCTTACCAAGCTCTTATGAATTTCTTACCAATTGCGCAGTGGTATGATCGGAGAAGGTGGGATGTATGACCGCAAGTGATGGCGTAAAGCGAGGATCCAAACTGAGGGCCGAAAGTATGTGGAGCTCTTGATAGGCAAAAATTTAGTAGCAAGGAATAGTAATAATGAAATCAGATTAGCAAAGCTGAATCAAAGTCCACGGTACTCGTCACAGTTGCTAGCCCAAAAGCGTTCCTAGAACTAGCTCAAGCAAGCTGAAAGAATAGGGTAGATACAAGCTCAAAGGAACAAAATTCACAAAGCAACTGATCGATTTCTCCTGTGGGTGGTCGTGGACCAACTGTGGGTAGTCGTGAGCCAACTGGGAGTGGTCTTTCTGTTCTCTTTTTTTTTTTACTACCGAAACCCTACCTAGGGTTCCTCTTTTTTTTTGTGAGACCTTGACTCACAACTCTTCAAAACTCTCTTCTGGGTCTGTGGATATATGTAGGTCACAAACTTTTTCCGGAGAGTAGGGGTATAAAGGTAATAAAAAGATACTCTCTCTCTCTCTCTCTCTCTGAACTTTGGCTAGGTGGTCGAATGGGTAGGGGGTCGGATCTGAGGAGGTGGTCGAACTCGAGTAGGTGGTCGAACTCGAGGTGGTGGTCGAATCCGACTGGGTGGTCGAACACGAGGAGGTGGTCGAATCCGACTGGGTGGTCGAACACGAGGTGGTGATCGATGGGGGGTGTTGGCTCAAGTAAGTGTTCGGAAGGAGGTGTTGGCTCGAGTAACTGGTCGGATGGGGATGGGGTTTCGAGTAAGTGGTCGAATGAGGGAGGGGGGGCTGTCACGATCTCAACTATACCAGGCAAAACAACGGATGCGGCCAAGGGCGTGTCGAGATTCACGAAGACTAACACAGCAAAGACTCGACGCTAAAAACTAGATCACGACGACTAGACCAGCAACAAATACACCGACGATGGACTTGAATTCAACAACACGAAAACTGAAAACACAACTGCGAAAGGCACAAAATGGTTTGGACAATGGAAGAACTAAGATCTAAAACTTTTGTGGGGCAATTTTTCGACTACAAAGTGATGGAAAACAACTAGCGTAGGGATAAATGAGATTACCTAACGGCAACCCGGTGCTCGATACCACTTGATGAGACACGGTGGTCCGATCTTCCGATAGGTTCGATTGATTTCGTCGTGAGGACGTTGACGCTTTGAGGCTTCCGACCCGCAGATCGTCACCTCGCAATTCGCTACACCCGCACAACTGTCGTTATCAACCACGCTTGCACGCGATCGACCTTACCACGAGGGTTATGATTCCTGCAAGCAATCGAAGCAACTCACAAGAACAAGGTAGATGCAATCTGAATTATATTGTAATATAGATGAAGTTCACAAGTGTGGTTCTCAAACCGAACAAGCTTATTTAAACCGCAAAGTGGCGTAATAATCTAAGAAAAACCCAACCCTAAACTCGTATACCGCAAAGACATATATAGGGGCGTAACGTGAGGAGGTCGACCTAGGTTGTGCTACCATGGAAAGAGGCGCACACATCCCGGCTTTTACTCGACACGCTTACAAGGCCTTATTAGGGCCCAAACGGTGACGCAGCACCTTATTTCCATGTCTCGACTAACACCCAACGTGGTCGCCATCGTTGTGGTCTCCGGTCGTAGGATCGGTCGAGGATCGGTCATAGGACTTGAGACCTGGTCGAGAGCGGTACACTGGTCGAGAGCTTATAGATCACAGAGAATCGGTCGAGGATCGGTCGTGAGGACTTGAGACTCGGTCGAGATCTGGCAGATCTGGTCAGAGCTTGGGAACTCGGTCGAGGCGGTTTGGATCCTCCCCATTATTCCTAAGTAACAGAAGATCACAATTATTAGGTAGCATACCATTCTGCATAGATAAATTATTAACACCTAGAAACGAGCTCACCTCATAATTTAAGTGACGTGCTCGAGCTCTTGTCATAGGACCTTGTAGCTTAGCGACCGGATCTGGAGGATTTTGTGTAGTGCGTGTATCAGAAGGAGTGATGTCCTCATCAGGAAAGGCGACTACAGGGGGTGAATAGGAGCACAAACACTTTTTCACCTTAATTGAATTCAATACTAATTTCACTCCAATAGCTATAAAAGCTATGAAGATCAATATACAAGCACAAAGGAGGACTTGTATTGATCCAATTAAAACCCGACGAAAACACCCAAAAATACCAAAACTCAAATCTCTAAGTGTTGGGCGGTCCGACCTCGATATTGGCGGTCAAAAGTTTTGCCTAGCGGTCAGACCGCTGATTTTGGTGGTCAGACCGCCCCTGACGATGAATAGCAAAATCAGCCTGAAAAACCGAAACGAAAATCGGTCTAATTTTTGATCCGTAAGGCCAAACTCCACGAAATTTGAAACACACCTTCCTAAGGATATTAGGAACCTATTCCAAGTGGAGATTGAGTAGATTCACGCCAAAGTTTTGACCTTTTTCTGTTTTACCAAGGAGGGTTCAAAACCGGGAAAACCAAAAACTTGATCCAAATCTTGCTCGTGGGGATTGATGATCTAGATGATCCTAGATGTATTCCCACACATCACAGCAAGGTAAAAGAGGGCACTAAACAAACCAAAACCACAGGATCAAGGAAGCACCCAAAATCATCAAAAGAAAAGGGAAAGCACATGAAGACTCATCTTTGAACAAACACCCATAGATTGATTCACGATTTGATGCTAGTTACAGCCACTCCATCCATGGAGGACAAAGCTCAATCCATGAGCACACAACTCAACACATCTCCCTAGAACCCTAAGCCTCTTCTCTTTCTCCCAAGCCCTAAGACAAACTAGTGTTTACCATGAAGTGCTTCCAGTGGCTACATAACAGCCCCCTCTCTATTTATATGAGACCTAGAGCTTCTAGAAGACTTAACCCTAATGGGCCCCCATTAAGGCCCAATACAAACGGGTCACACACGCACGCATCTCAAAGCGTCGTCTTCACTTTTCTTGACCTAATCCAGTTCTTGACGCACTATCTTGCGCCGCGGGTTGGCATTAGGTCACCAATGCGGTATTTGGTGAAATTACCAAAATACCCCTTCTTGATCTTTTCCGACGACCGAGTCCAAACTGCGCGGAACACATCCATGCTTCGCCACGTGTAGGTTGATCCAGCGGCTCTCATCGTGTCGACAAGTCTCCCATCCGATTTCCACCGACCACCTTGGCACTTGCACCGACCCCGCACCGCTTGATCCAACCAACCGACCGAATCGCCTGTTCGGTCACCTTCATCCATTCGCGCCATGCTTGAGTCACTTGACCTCACCCGCATCCATGATCGTTTCGACCTCGGCTCTCCAAGCTTAGTCCCGATCCTCCTTGCCGCTGACCGTCGTTGACCTCCAAGCCACCGCACAAAGAATAGACAAGCAAACACGAATCCGGAACAAGTTCTTCACAACTTGACCCACGTTAGCCAAAACATGCAATATGCAACACATATGCAATATCAAACAAGGATATGACCTATCCCAAAATCAATCCATAACTAATATCATCATTCAAGACAAAAACCGGCCGACCGCCATTCTCGCCGGCCCGACCGCCCTCGATCAAACGAAAATCAATTGAACACAAGGTCGGTTCGATCACGGATTGGGCGGCTCGATCACATACGCACGGCCTCGACCGCCACACGTAAACCGGTCGACCGCTTGAGACTGACAGATTCAAGAACTTTGATTTAAAACGATTGAAACTTCAAACCAAAAGCAACATTGCCAATTGTTTCATCATCCTAAGATCATGGGCATATCCCCATGATATCCACAATCTCCCCTTGATGAACACATTGGCAATCTCGAAAATGTGGTTTTGGGTTTTGAAAGGTAAAGTACCCGACGCCAAGACAAAGGCACAACTTGGTCCATTAGCAAGAGAAAGCAATGGAAATGACCAAGTCGACTTCGAATAGCATAAGCAACCGAGATAAGGCAAAAGAAAGCACAAAAGCTTCAATTTCCAAAGAATAGCCAAAAATCTCACTTAGGTCCATATGAAAGAACAATTTTTCTATTTGACCTTTGATCATTGTGAGTCTTCAAGAATTGCAATTCAGATTCGTAAAAGGCAATAAGACCAAAAGAATGCAATTGAGATGTTCCCACTCACTATGATCACCAAAAGCAGTAAAATCCATTTTCCACCCTAAGACTCCAAAAAGCTCTAAAACAACATTTTTGACCAATCTTTCTCCCCCTTTGACAATGAATTCATCAAGGTGCATGGAAGAAGATAGAGCATGAATGGAATGGAATGGAATGGCTGCAATTTTGTAATTTTTCATTTTTTTCAATTTTTTTTGTTTTGTTTATAACTTGAGCAAAAGGAGCCTTGAAGATTATCCATGAAGACTGTACAAGTATTACACCAAGCCATATTATGTGAAGAGGCTAGGTTCAATCATGGCAAAACATGTACAGCAAAGCTAAGGCCAAAATAGCAATAATCTGAGATTAAATGAATTGAAGGCATGACAAGGTGCTCAAGATCATAGTTTAACTATAGGTATCCAAAAATGAGTCAGGCCATGTCTACAAGCAAAATGGAGATCAGAAACTAGAAATTGAGTCAATTTTTAGCATTTTGAGTTCAGTTTTGAATCAAATTGTCAAGCATTTAGAATTGAGCACTTTGAGCACTTTGCTAAAAATGATTGGTTTTATCTTAGTAAAGCAAGTCCTGGACTAGTAGCCATCCACAACTGCCTCCTAAACTTCAACCAATTGCCAATTTGTTTTCTTAGCATTGTGCTAGATCTCAAGCCTCACTACGACCATCCCAAGCAACAAAAGCTTAAGAGAGTGGTCTGGGTCATCCAAAACTCCCCCTGAGTTCATGTCTAGTGCAATGGCAAGTCGTCTCATGAGAAAGAATTGGTGAGATCGGCTTTTTTCGCATTTAAAAAACTCATTTTTATTTGCTTGACTTAAGAATTATCATAGCTCGATTTGAAACTCGTAATAAGTTCAAGACTCAATTAAGCCTATATGACATAGCATGAATCATGAAAGGATCACTAAAGCAAAACTAGTCACAAGATCCAACAAGTCATGTTTTGATTCAATTTTCTCACAGATAATAAAGCTAGCATGGCAAAAGCTAAGCTATACATAAAAAGCCATAAAAGAATTCTAGCAGACTAGCACAAGACATGGCAGGGTATAAAGTATGAATTCAAGTCATACAAGGATAATAATCAAAGCTCCACAAGATTATATTACAATGCAAGTTCTTTGAATTGTAAAATGCATTATGATACAAATGAATGCAAAAGAGCAAACTCCCCTCAAAGCAAAGCCAAGAGAACTAATAACCCCAACTCTCCCAAGAAAGAAGCAAAACGAGAAGCATCAAGAGCTTTAGTGAAAATATCCGCAACTTCGCCGCTCAGACTCAACAAAATGAAGCACAACGTCACTCTTCTCAATATGGTCTCTAAGGAAATGATATCTAACATCAATGTGCTTAGTCCTAGAATGTTGACTTTGGGTTTTTGGCAATGTTAATGTCGAAGTGTTGTCACAGTAAAAGAGGAACACTACCCAAAGACAACCCATAGTCCCGCAGAGTAGACAAGATCCAGAGAACCCGAGAGCAACTACTAGTCATGACTACATACTCGCCTCTAAGAAGGGATCAGGCAACAGAGGACTGCTTCCTAGATGACCAAGAGATAAGAGATGTGCCTAAGAAATGACAAGTGCCGAAGTACTCTTCCTATCCATTCTACACCGGCAAAATCAAGATCGTAAAAGCCCGAATAGAGAGAGCGAAGAAGAAGAATACCGAGTCCAAAATCAAGAGTGTCCTCAAGGTACTCAATATGCGACGACCGCTTGACGATGAGAAGCTCGAGGAAGCTCGAATCGAGCGCATGACACACAAAGAAGCTGTATGTCCGGCCTCCAAGCAAAGGAGATAGAGGAGGAGCCAATCATGTCATGCAGATTCTTCCGTCCACTGCTCTCCATCCTCATCGTGGTCCAAAGACGGTGGTCGTGGTAATGGGAGTAGACATTGGCCTATCGCTTCCCATATCGGTTACCAAGAAGGTCCTTTGTGTACTTACTTTGATGAATGAAGGTGCTTTCTTTCGGTTGCTTGACTTGAAGACCAAGGAAGAAGGTCAATTCGCCCATCATGCTCATCTTGAACTCCCCGCTCATAGAATCAAAATCTAGACACCAAAGCATGAGAGGAACCACCGAATATAATGTCATCCACATAAATCAACCAACAAAAAGTCAACGCCATGCTCGAGAGTGAACAAGGTTTTATCAACCAATCCCATTTTGAAATCATTTTTAAGCAGAAAACTCTTAAGCCTATCATACCAAGCTCTAGGGGCTTGTTTCAATCCATACAAGGCTTTGGAGAGTTTAAAGACATGGTTTGGGAACTTGGGATTTTCAAAACCAGGAGGTTGCTTGACAAAGACCTCTTCTTCTATGAAACCATTCAGGAAAGCACTTTTGACATCCATTTGAAATAGCTTGAAGCCCTTGGATGCTGCAAATACTAGCAAAATGTGAATGGCTTCTAATCTAGCTACAGAGCAAAGGTCTCCTCAAAGTCTAAGCCCTCTACACCGAATACCCTTGAGCTACAAGTCTAGCATTATTGCTAACTACTAACCCATCTTCACTTTGCTTATTTTTGAAAACCCATTTTGTTCCAATTACATTATGATTAGGTGGAGGTTCAACTAAGGTCCAGACTTTGTTTCTTTCAAAATTTTCAAGTTCTTCATGCATGGCATTGACCCAAGAGGCATCGAAAGAGCATGGGTGACATCTCGGGTTCAAAAGAAGCAACAAAAGCGAGAATGTGCATGAGAATCAGAGAATGAACCCGAGCGAGTGACTCGCTCATGTAGATCCCCAATAATCTGCTCGGTGGATGTTGTTGCTGAATGCGAAGAGGAGCACACAGTGCAGAGTGGCCTCTACCTCACCGGGTCAGGAGGTAGGATTAGAGCCACTCTAATCGTCGAAAAAAGGTAGGAAGAGGTCGCTCATCCAAGCCGGTGTAGTAGAAGCGTGCTCTCCAACCATGTCAAGGGACTTGAGGATGGATTGGGTCCTCATCCTCGAGTCATCATCAACGAAGATGCTCTCGTAAACCCGTGTACCTGATCATCGGGTCTAGTACCGTGACTAGCCTCATCAAAAGTGACTTCGCAAGTCTCAACAACTTTGTTAGTGTCAAAATTAAATACACGATAGCCACGAGAATGGGCAGGATATCCAAAAAATATGCCATCAGAACATCTAGATTCAAATTTATCAAGGTTGCCATGTTTAAGAATGAAGCACTTGCAACCAAAAATCTTGAAATGAGAAACTTTGGGCCTATGACCAAATCTGAGCTCATAAGAAGTCTTACCAATTACAGATCTCAAGAAAACCCTATTAGAAATATAGCAAGCAGTAGAGATCGCCTCAACCCAAAACCTCCTAGGTGTGGAATGCTCATCTAGCATGGTCCTGGCCATCTCTACAAGGGTCCTATTCTTCCTCTCTACCACACCATTCTACTGGGGGACTCTAGGTGATGAAAACTGGTGCTCAAGCCCCCCTATCAGAACAAAAAGTAGCAAAGGAAGAATTCTTGAATTCTGTCCCATTGTCACTCCTAATGGCTCTCAACGCTCCAGGAAGCTCAACAGCAAGTCTAAGTACCAACTCTCTAAAGAAGCCAAATGCCTCGTCCTTAGAAACTAGAAAATAAACCCAAGAATACCCGGAGTAATCATCCACAATCACAAGCACATACCATTTCCCACCACCGACCGAACTCTAGAAGAACCAACAAAGTTGTCTAAGTGCAAGAGCAGTCCAGCCCATCACCATCACTAAGGTAAGAGGTGGATGAGAAGCGTAAACCATCTTACCATGTCTGTGGTGTGCACACAAGGTCTCTAATGACCTTCACCTAGGCAAACCTCTAATCAAATCCTCACATCGACTCTAGTCAAGTGGTCGAAGCCTATGTGACCAAGCCTACGATGCCACAACACTAAATCATGGGAGTTAGAAGCTACAAGACACCTAGGGCTAGAAGCAGAAGAGACATGGAAATCAACACAAAAGATCCTCTCAAACCTAGAGATCTCAAAGACAAGCTCACCAGAGGAATCTATAACCCTACACTCACCACTCTTAAATCTCACCTCTAGACCCTCATCAACAACCGAGAAACGTAAAGCGATTATACCTCACTTACTTACCAAAGCGACGCCCTTGAGCATGAACTTGTTGTTGACGCCAAGATCGTGCCCTTGGTCATCACGGTCCCAAAGAGAAGCATCCCCAAATGTGATCAATTCATTGCGGATGCACGTGAGGGAGGAGAACCATCTAGAATCTCCAAATATGTGTCGAGAACACCGGAGTCAACAAGCCATATGTCCTCCTTCCTCGCACGACGGACCTACAAAGGCACTTAACAGAAACATCGTGCCTCAAGATCAAGTTAGTGATAAAAGACTTGGGAATCCAAAGATCGAGTCGCACGATGCTTAGACAAAAATGAAGAAGCAAAGAAGAAATGGTTAGGAGCAAAATCATAAGAATGCACACGAGAACCACCTAGACCTCTCCGAATAGACCTACCAAAAGGTCGGACTTCTGCCTAGATGCTACCCGTGGTCTCTCCTCACGATGTCCTAAACTGTAATCACGCCTAAAGCCACCAAAAGAGTCAAAGAAGTCATCTACTTAACTCGGGCCTATGTCAGCAGAAAACAGATTGTCCGCTCTAGAGACTACAACAAAAAGTGTAAACTCCACTAATGGTCCTCAAGGCACTCATCCTCTCCTTCCTCTCAATCTTGGCTCTACGGAAGGTAACTCAACAATGTGGCCATTCTTCTGCAGAAGGTGCAATGGTACTTGACCTTTTGAGGGTCTCGACCGATGAAGTAGAAGCACCTATCTTGCTAGAAGTGGTTTGGGCAAAACCAGCAGATTTGAAGACTATCTTGGATGGCTTAGAGGGTTCTACCTCAAATGCACTACTCTCAACAAACTCTAACAACCTTAGGTGGATGATTCTTGGAATGCTCTAGGAATCAAATCTTAGGCCACTATTATTCACACTCACCTTAGATTTGTCTAGAATCATGTTGAGTTTCTTCCTCCCACCAACAAATCTCTCAAGAGTCCCTTTAAGGTAGTCATTTTGTATGGCTAGTTCATAACAAGAAGCACATTTATTTGACTTGCTAGCCCTATCAGACTTTTCCTTATAGTGAGCTACCTCGGCTTTCAAAGCCTCACAAGACACACAATAGTTATCCCTAATCTTATCCAACTCGCTTCTTTGAACTTAACTCTAAAAGCTTCTTGTATCTTATCTACATTATGCCCAAGTTCAATACAAAGAGTACAAGAATCGAATTAACAACTTTCTTGGAAGCAGTCATGGACATGAATTGTTCAATTTTAGCCTTTTCTTCTAGTGTCTTGTTTAAAGCATCATTCTCAATTGTGAGTTTAACACGGTTTTCACATGAAGCGCTTTTAGAATAAAGAACCATTTCACCATCTCCTTCATTTTAATCCTACTATCCTCACAATGAGAACACATGTGACTAGCATCAAATTTCTGCAATTCTTTCATAGCGCTATCCAATTTTAATTCAAGCAAAGCACAATTTGAGCAAGATAATAGAATAGCATCAACAGTAGTCACATCTAAAGCAATAGCATTCATGCAAGCAGGACTAGACTTGAAAGTTTCCAGTTCATAAAAAGCATCTTTTAGTTGACTAGCAATAGAGGAATGAGCAGATTTCAGATTTGCTAGTTCATTAAGCAAGCTAGAGCAAGAATCACAATCATCAGCAGGATTAATGGATTTGAGCCTATCAACCTCCAAGTTCAAATAATCAATCATGGCATCCTGTTTCCTAATCATTTTTTCTTGCTTATACATTCTCTTTTCAGCATAGGCTAAAACACATTTCATACTAGTAAGTGAAGGACGACCTCATCGGGATCGCCGAAAAGGTCGCTGCTGCTGGAGGAGTCGACGCCATGGCTGCCGCTAGCCATGAAGCACATGCCGTGAAGTCCTCGGCCTTCTTCTTGCCATGAGAGTCATCGCTGCTGCCCTCCGCCTCCGAGTCCACATCGCTCATGTTAACACTCTCAAGAGCGGCAAGGACTTGGCCGATTTAACTTGCAATAGTTGGGCTTTTGCCTTTCTTGTCTTTGGCTTGATGACGCCTCCGAGAGTCCTTCTCCTCCTTGCCCTTCACTTGGGGCACTTGGAGCGTAATGTGGTTAGGCTCACCACACTCAAACAAGTGACAGGCCACCTCTCCTCCTGCTCCTCACTTTGTTGTAAACTCTCGAGAATTTGGTGGATAGGAGGGCTAAATCATCCTCGTAGCTTCTCTAGTCAGCTCATCGCTCAAAGAATGTAAAGTCGACAAAGAAAAGCCGATGAGCTAAAATCAAAGGAATCACCCAGCTACCCTTAGATGGGTCGACCACCAAAGCCATCGACTGTCTTGGGAGACGCGAGATAAAGTCAATCTCATGCGTCTTCAACCTCGAGTAGAGCTTATCCATGGTAAGCTCACTCATGACAAGTTGTTGTCATTGATGGATGTGATCTTCATCCCCTGACCTTCACATCAAGAGCACCCAAAATCGGGCGTATGTTCTCGACTTCGGTGAAAACAAGATCAACAAAGCGAAGGTCATGAAGAATCTTGGAGAACCTCCCCACAACTCATCTAAAGACTCACCGTGTCTTTGCTTGATCTTTGAGTATTCTTTCTTGAGTCGGTTCTCGTCTCACTTCCTTGATCGCAATAACCTCGTGGTAGTCACAAAGGGTCCTCCAGATCTCGTGAGCAGACCTCAAATGAGCCACGCTCCAACTTAGATCGACTAAGACCTTGGATCAGAAAGTTCTGAGCCTTGCTATTAGCCTCAACATCTGGACTGATAACATCGTCATTGGTTGGCACGACATATGGATTTTGACCTTAAGCCAAATAGCGTGCACTTGAGCCTCGATGTAGGCATGCATGCGTGCCTTCCAGTAAGCAAAATCAACTCCATCGAACACAGGTGGTTTGGTCGAATACTTGTCAGTCGCCATGGCTGCAAAGACTGGTTAATATCTATGAGAAGAGCTAACCGGGCTCTGATACCACTTGTAGGATCGGAAAGGTGACTAGAGGGGGGTGAATAGGAGCACAAACACTTTTTCACCTTAATTGAATTCAATACTAATTTCACTCCAATAACTATAAAAGCTATGAAGATCAATATACAAGCACAGTGGAGGACTTGTATTGAATCCAATTAAAATCCCGACGCAAAACACCTAAAAATACCAAAAACTCAAATCTCTAAGTGTTGGGCGGTCTGACCTCTGATATTGGCAGGTCAAAAGTTTTGCCTAGCGGTTAGACCGCTGATTTTGGCGGTCAGATCGCCCCTGACGATGAACAGCAAAATCAGCCTGAAAAACCAAAACGAAAATCGGTCTAACTTTTGATCCGTAAGGCTAAACTCCACGAAATTTGAAACACACCTTCCTAAGAATATTAGGAACCTATTCCAAGTGGAGATTGAGTAGATCCACGTCAAAGTTTTGACCTTTTTCTGTTTTACCAAGGAGGGTTCAAAACCGGGGAAAAACCAAAACTTGATCCAAATCTTGCTCGTGGGGATTGATGATCTAGATGATCCTAGATGTATTCCCACACATCACAGCAAGGTAAAAGAGGGCACGAAACAAACCAAAAACCACAGGATCAAGGAAGCACCCAAAATCATCAAAAGAGAAGGGAAAGCACATGAAGACTCATCTTTGAACAAACACCCATAGATTGATTCACGACTTGATGCTGGTTACAGCCACTCCATCCATGGAGGACAAAGCTCAATCCATGAGCACACAACTCAATACATCTCCCTAGAACCCTAAGCCTCTTCTCTTTCTCCTAAGCCCTAAGACAAACTAGGGTTTACCATGAAGTGCTTCCAGTGGCAGCATAATAACCCCCTCTCTATTTATATGAGACCTAGAGCTTCTAGAAGACTTAAACCTAATGGGCCCCCGTTAAGGCCCAATACAAACGGGTCACACACGCACGCATCTCAAAGTGCCGTCTTCACTTTTCTGGACCTAATCCACTTCTTGACGCACTGTCTTGCGCCACGGGTTGGCATTAGGTCACCAAGGCGGTATTTGGTGAAATTACCAAAATACCCATTCTCGATCTTTTCCAACACCGAGTCCAAACCGCCAAACACATCCATGCTTCACCACGTAGGTTGATCCAATGCTCTCATCGTGGTCGGCAAGTTCTCCCATCCGATTTCCACCGACCACCTTGGCACTTGCACCGACCCCCGCACCGCTTGATCCAACCAGCCGACCAACCGTCTGCTCGGTCACCTTCATCCATTCTCGCGCCATGCTTGAGTCACTTGACTTCACCCGCATCCATGATCGCTCGACCTCGCTCTCCAAGCTTAGTCCCGATCCTCCTCGCCGCTGACCGTCGTTGACCTCAAGCCACCAAGACAAAGAATAGACAAGCAAACATGAATCCGGAACAAGTTCTTCACAACTTGACCCACGTTAGCCAAAACATGCAATATGCAACACATATGCAATATCAAACAAGGATATGACCTATCCCAAAATCAATCCATAACTAATATCATCATTCAAGATAAAACCGGCCGATCGCCATTCGCCGGCCCGACCGCCGGACCGAACCAAAAATCAATTGAAGACAAGGCTTGGTCGATCACGGATTGGCTTGGCTCGATCAGCCACACGCATCGGTCGACCGCCACACGTAAACCGGTTCGACCGCCGAGACCTCGACAGATTCAGTAACTTTGACGAAAACGATTGAAACTTCAAACCAAAAGCAACATTGCCAATTGTTTCATCATCCTAAGATCATGGGCATATTCCCATGATATCCACAGAGGTCCTACCGGTCAGATCTACAAAGGAGAAGGTCCGAACGGTTAGGATCTCCATAGGGGAGGTCCTAACGGTCAGATCTAACAAAAGGGAGGTCTTAACGGTCAGATCTAACAAAGGGGAGGTCTAGACGGTTAGGATCTCTAAAGGGGAGGTCCTAACGGTCAGATCAAACAAAGGGGAGGTCTGGACGGTTAAGATCTCCCAAGGGGAGGTCTTAACGGTCAGATCAAAAGCAAGGGGAGGTCTTGAGGTGATCGATAGTCTGATAAGAAGCGGAGAAGCGGGAGCCATTGGATTTCCATCGAACGGGTCAAGGCAGTTGGGCCGTTCGGACATAACGAATGCCCCAACAGATCAGGGTCGTCCAATACAGATCAGACGGTTCTAAAGGAGTGCGACGTTCGGACCATCCGAACGTCTCATCAAGATCAAATCGTCCAACGCAAATCGAACGGTAGAGGTCTGGATCATGCGGAAGGCTCGAACGGGTACGAGGGAGGTCTAAATGAACACAGGGGAGGTCCCCGAGGACACAGGCATTGGATCGGACTGCGCAAAAGGCATAGGAGGTCCAAGTCCGAAGGATATCCAACGGAGGAGATCAAAAGGGAGGTCTTTAGCGGTCGGATTTGATCAAGGGAGGTCCAAATAAGTTCAAGGAGGTTCAGCCACGGTTTTGAGGGTCTCCAAGGAACGGTGATACCGTGGAGCTTGAAGCGTACTACCGCTGATCCGTAGCACCGTAAGCAACATCGCGGTATGAAAATTCCAAAACATATGAAAAGGAGAGCTAGACCTCACGTGGAGCAGATGGCCATGGGTTGAAGGGCGGTAGTACCGAGGCAAGAATAATCAATGGATGCGTATGGATTTTCCGAACACTGCTTTTGAAACTTGATTTCTCCCGAGCAGAGGACCACGAGTTGAATAAAGGGTAGTACCACGTGGTGGTAATACTGCTAAAGCGGCAAGGAATTTCCAGAGAGGAAACTTTACAGGATAAAGTAAGGAGAAGTTCAAATGGACACAAGGAGGTCCAGATGAACTAGAGGAAGGTTCAATGGAGTTCAAGAGGTTCAAATGAGCAAGGAGGGAAAAGAGGGTTGAACCCCAAAGAGATTCAAGCCAACAAGAGATCCAAAGAGACCCAACCAAAAGGAAGGTCTGACACACAGAGGGTCTGAACACAAGGGAAGTTTAAACTTAGAGAGTACCCAAATAAAAGGGAAGGGTTTAAAACCACAAGGATGATCTAGTCCTCAGAGGAGGTCTAGTGGCAAGGACAATCTAGACTTCAAAGGAGGTCTAATCTACAAAGGTAAGTCCAAACCTCAGAGAAGGTCTAAACTACAAAAAGGAAGTCCTAATAAAAAGGGTGATTTGGACCTGAACAGTAATTTTTACAAAAGACCACGAAGATGACCATCAGAGTGGTCTGAGGTCTAAGTCAAAGGGGAGATCTCAACAGAGTGGGATTTCCAAAGAAAATGGGAGATCCGAATGGACAAGAAGAAGGAGGACAGCACCAGAGGCCAAACAAGAGGGAAGGTCTAGACATAAAAGAAGGTCCAAATAGGATGGAGGAAAGGAAATCCTACCATGAAAAGGAAAGACAGCTCCAGAGAGCTAGAGCAACACCAAAAGAACCAAGCTTTGGATTAGTTGAAGTTTAGTTTAGTCATTTTAAACACTTCAAATTCTGAAATTCTCAAGTTAAGCTTTGAATTCTCATTAAAACCAAATGGTTCTTTTTATTTTGAAAAATTTCAAAAAGGCTCTGAAAATCAGGGTGTTACATGCTCTTTGCCTTTGTGCTCTCTCTTTCTCTCTATGAGTCACCGTTAGTGGGCCTAGTCCAATTAGGTGCTCAACTAAAAAGAAAAGTAGTAGGATTAATAACTTATGGAGGCTTCAACTTTGCAAACCACATCATGATAGCTAAATCCAAGAGTTAAGGTTGATTGAAAGTGCTTAGTAGCCATTAACAACCAAATGAACAGAAAAAACAAATATAATTAGGAGTTGCATGATCTCAAGAATAAAGAGACCTTCACGACAATTAGACAATTAAAAATTGTAAGTGAGTCATGTAACTAGTAGGCTATGTGAATGATAGTAGGGTCATTCAAATTAATTAACAAATTTAAATTTAAATAGAAGGAAGCTTAGTTCACAAAGACCTCAAATAAGCAAGAGCTTAATGGGATTATTAGTTTGGGAAGCTAGAGAGTACTTAGAAAAGGAGCACCGAGATAGAGCCATGACAAATGCTAAAACAAGTTGATTAGTAAGTATAATGATTTATTAGCCTTTGGCATTTAATCTAAAAAAGTAAAACTAATTAGGAATCAAGATTTGGAATGTGGTTATCTAAACAACAAGAAACCCTAGGCCTTGGTTATGATGATGTCAATAGTAGCAATAGGTTATGAGGTGGTTAATTAAAATAGGTAAAATGATTAGATATTAATAATCATCAAGATGAACTTAGAATGAATTCATAAGACGATACTTCACATTGAAAATCAAGTAAAATTGCTAATTTTGCTAGTATCCTAATAATGGCTATAACTTTTGCATATGAACTCCAAATCAAATGAATCTTTTTTCTAAATTCATCTAAAATCATGTTCTATATGAATATGAAAAAATATTTGGATTTTCTTGCTGTTGAATTTATTTTTCTGTTTGTGATTTATTCTCGGTTCTTTCAAATAGACGCTAGAATTCGCGAGCGAGTTCAACGACAATCAAGCGACCTCACTCTGTGAACAACCTGAGTAAGGAAAGCACCTCCTTTGACCTTGTTGATCCTACTATTTTAATTATTGTACTTCTTTTTGCAAAATCTATTATACATGTATGTATGTTGGCTTAAAATTGCTATACTTGTGGATAACGATAGTTATATTCCTATTCAATGCATGACTCTCCTTGAAATATTGGTATCCCTACTGTTGTAGCCAATAGGTTATGGTTTAGGCAATAGATGATGTCGATTTGGATATTTCTAGTGCGAATGTCGCACAAATACTTAGCAGGGCTCTAGATTTACTAAAATTGGAAAATAAATTAAATGTTGAACATGAATTTGGGATATTTTTATATGATAGTCAAGAGGGTTTACCTTTGTTATTTTGTATAAAAATAAAAATAAAAACTTAGTTTGTGACGGCGTAGTTATATTGTTTTTCGAGAAGTGAGAGGTGATCTCACAAGTAGATAGTGAGATCCTCATAGAAATCAATTAAGGACCGAATGCCAACAAGTCCTATCTAAGCCTAAACGTACAATCACATGTGCCGGTATAGGACGTGCTTAGCTAATTAAGTCATCGAAAACTAGCCTTAGATGTTGGTAGACCGTAGTAGTGCGAGCATGACCAGTGTAGGCATGTTCGAAGGGGCTTCCTTCACTGAGGCATTTGGAACAAAGCTTGCTGACACAACGGTGAATGCCTCATTGAGACGGGGGTGTACCCGGGTGAAGTGAGGATGTTCATTCGTCGGGTTAGTGCAAGGTTATGACTAGGTGATGTAAAGGCTTCGATGTGTGCTCTAGACTGCATACTATAATGTTGTGTGTGGTGGTATCGACGGATGCCGAACAAACTAGAGAATTCGTATGTTGTGGGTAAAGTTCTACACCTCTACAGAGTGTAAATCTATTTAAATAGTTGTGCTTGCGATCATGAGTGTGCTTATTGCAGTCTTAATGGGTATAGACTTTGTTTTTATAAAAACAGCTCTTGTTGGAAAAATGTGGGAATGGTTGTTGATTTATATTTGAGTTGAGTAACATGTCTATGGCTGAAAGTAAGATATTGATCACAGCCAGAGAGGGTTGTGATTTTTTATTTATCAAGTTACTTACTTGTTGATGCTTTATCTATTTAACCCTCTTTAAACTTTTGTTGCAAAATACTACGTATTGATATTATAAATAAAATTTACTTAATGCTAAAAACAACTTATAGCATAGAGCCTCATCACTTGTTGGTCTTGCATATATATAAATTTTGAGATACACTACAAGTTTTGCTGAGTACGCAATGTACTCAATATTGCTTAAATTGTTTTTCAAAATTAAAAGATGAGCCTATGCCTGACGACGTGTTCTTTGCACCCAATACCGGAGGGTTCAGTGACGGGTCTTGCTAGGACTTGTTTCTTGTCAATTGCCTGAGGGTTCGGATGGGCACACCGCTGGACTTTTGGTTTATATACATGTTATGCTTCTACTGTTTATCTTGCTACTTCTGACATTTGAACTTTTATTTGGTTGGTTGGCCCTCGTATTGTAAAATTTGTAATTGTCTAAGTTTGTGTACCATATTTGTTAAATGTTGTATGAGATTGTGTATGTATGTGTATACCAATATTGTGGATGTGTGTACTAGCCACTGATCATGGGACTAGTAGGGTACACACACGAGGATTTCGTGTATTCCACGCCTGGGGTCTGACAAGAATACAGTTTTTTGTCAGAAATGAATACGAATATGGTAGCCCCAGTATCCGTCAAATACGAATACAAATATGGATTATCCGGATTATAAGAAGACCCGATATCCGGCAATTTAGCCCAACAGCTCAACCGGCCAAACTAGGCATTAGCTCATTACTACCTTAGGGTTTCCTCTCATCTGATAAACCCATCCACACTCCGTAGTAGATGTTGAGTATATAAGCAATTTTTGAATTACTTTAATCCAAAAATTTACTAGATAAAACATGAAAAATACTCTAGCTATTTTCACAAAGCAGATCACAAAGAACACTATAGCAATACCAGATTCTAGAAGAACAGAAGCTAGCATTCCTATCTCAATGTTCAAGACAACAGTAGACAGTAAAGCAAACCAACTAACAAGAAAGATATAGACATACTGAGATTCTGTAGAAGAAGAAGTTGCAGCAGAGTTCTTGATGAGGACGTCGTTCGTCATGGCGTAGTGGTAGTAGACGTGCAGTTGATGTAGAACGTAGCAGAGTAGTAGACGTGCAGTTGATGTAGAACGAAAGAGGAACAATGAGCGCGCAATAACGCCCCCAAAACCTTATTCATCCTCGCCGTGCAAGCCTTCAAGGACGAGGTTCCGAGGTTCGCTTCTCCCAGACGGCCGCATACACGCCTCGCAGGGATGGAGATCGCAAGAGACATCAAACAAAACTATGGAGTTCTTTTCAGATTGTGGAAGTGGAAAAACCAACCAGAGCCAAGACTTCAGTCTTCTTATATAGCCAAAAGACAAAGAGCCCAAAGGTCGCCAGAAGACCAAAGACCAACAATACCAAGAGTCTAAAGGCCAACATGCCGAAGACCAAAGGCCAACAATGCCGAAGACCAAAGTCCAACAATCACCATCAAGGACCAAAGACTCTGTTCTTTTTAATGGCCAAAATAAAGAGACCAGAGACCAACGATCACCATCAATGTCATATCGCTTTAATTTTGAATAGATAAAGAAAATCGCGCCCACACCCGACACGCCACAGACGCTGCACACGCGACACGCATCGCATCAAGATCAAGATCAAGACGGTTCGGGCTGGCGAGAAAGCGCAAGGTGTTGGCTCTCTCCAATTCCACAAGAGGGCTATCACGTTCTACCTTATAAATGGTGTAACTCCCTTTATCTGTCCATGTGGGACTAAACAGTTTAGCACATGCACATGGGCCTTTGAGATTTACTAGGAATTAATTTAGAATATAATATTTGGGCCTAGCCCATATTAATTCCAACAATCCCCACTGCATCTCAAGGGCACATGTCAAATGCCTTGATCCATAGTATTGTTTTAATATACTAGTGTTTTGATGGAGACCGTTAAGGTTGAACATCCACCTAGAATGAAGCTTACACGATCCACAACCGCACAATGGACTAAGCCTTGAATTGATAGTTTTGTGTGAATAAGTTTCACTTAAGTCCTTAATCGATACTAGGTCGCCAGCATCCCCGCTGAGTTGGAGCATATAAGTCATACTCTGGCCTATTCATGAGCTTCCTATAAATTACCCTATTTCATAGACTGTGACTAGCAATGGGCTCATATAAGTGTGTTCTTTCAAGATCGCTCAGAGGACAACATCTTTGCTTTAACAAGCCACGTAACACATTAAGATAAAATCAACTCGCCATACTGATTTAGGAGAGAATTGCATCTCCAATGGAGTGGGTCTATAAAGGTATTTCCTCCCGCTTAACCAATAGCTTGTTTCGCCAATCCTACTTCACGGATCTCCGATCACATAGGATGGGTTACCACTATGGTATAACTCACGGGTCTCAAACCCATCTCCTCGATGCATTGTCTATCACATTTCGTGATAAACCCTTTGTGAAGGATCGCCAGATTCTTAGTCGCTTGGATATAATCCAAAGCTATTACTCGGAGTTTCTCATTTTCCCGACAGACTTCATCTTTCTTCACATGTCTTGATGATTTCATATTATCCTTAGAATCGTTTCACCTTGACAATCACACCGATTGTCACAGTTCATCGAATAGCTGCATCTGGTTTTTCAACCATCTAAGCAAATCCATCAAGAGCTCACGGCCATTCGGCTTCAACAAAGGGCAAGATCTAATGCCGTGAGTTTCGCTTCCATTGTTGACCTCGTTAAGATGGTCTACTTGCAAGACTTCCATGAAACAAGCGCCACCTCCAAGTATGAAGACATATCCACTTGTGGCCTTAATCTCATCAAAGATCGATATCCGGTTTGAATCGCTATAACCCTCCAAGACTGGGTACCGGTATAATGAATGCCATAGCTCATAGTACCATTTACATAGCGCATTACCTCTCAAGAGCATGCCAATGATTATCTCCCGATTGAAACAACCGCCTTAGTTTGCTCACAAAGAAACGAGATGTCGAACCGGTACCGCTTAACTAAATACATGAGTGAACCAATTATCTCGAGAATATCTCAATTGGTCTCTGGCTATTCTCCGATTCTTCCTAAGCAACATGCTAGGATCATATGGTGTTGGAGAGGATTTGAACCTATAACCAAGATTTCATAATATTGCCTTCTTATATAGCCAAAAGATAGAGAGCCCAAAGGTCGCTAGAGTCTAAAGGCCAACAATGCTGAAGACCAAAGGCCAACAATACCATCACGACCAAAGACTCTGTTCTTTTTAATGGCCAAAACAAAGAGACCAGAGACTAATCGGTCACCATCAATGTCATCAAGGCGTTTGATTTTTGAATAGATAAAGAAAATCGCGACACGATTAATTACGACACCTGACAACACGACGCAAGACTCAAGACGCAAGATCGGCGGCGACGCATGAGGCGTAGGCGACTGGCGAAATGTGTTAGCTCTCTCCAATTCCACAAGAGTGGCTATCACGTTCCATCTTATAAACCTGCAGAATTCCCTTCATCCGTCCACGTGACTAAACAGCTTTAAAGACATGCTTATGAACCTTTGAGATTTACTAGAATTAATTTAGAATATAATATTTAGGCCTAGCCTATATTAATTCCAACAGTAGAGAATGACATGTGAGGCCTCGTGTTAGTGAGATAGAAGGAAGCAAGAAAGAAACAGAGGAAGGAAAATAGAGGACCATGATGGCGACATCGACACGGTCTCTAAAACACAACTTTATCATTCATTTCTACATAATTTTAGTGCTGTAAATTCAGCCAACTTTTGCTAACAATTTCTCAAATTTGATGGGCTCGTAGGTCCGCTTACATTAGTCCGATGATTCTTGGACTTCCAGTGTTATGAAACGGAGGGATTACAGGTCTTTGATTCAGAACTCAATATCCGGAAATAATATTTATTTATTCCCCCAAATAAATGACCTTTTCTAGTTAAATTTAAGCACAATTATTTTCTTGTAGAGGAATTTGAAGATTTTTTTTTCTTTTTTGGGGCCAGCACAGGGACAAAAGAACCAGCTATCCACCTGGCTTGTACACCAGCTCGTCCTCTGTTTTGCCGAGCGCCTTTTCCCCAGGACGGCAGGAATAAATACAGCCCATCCCTCCCTCCTCATCTGAGCGATGTGTCCTCCACCCTGCCTGCCTTCTGCCCCTTTCCCCCACCTACTTACTCTACTCTGATCCTACTCTCTTCCCCCTCTCTCTACCCTCGACGCTACGAAATGCTCTTCCAGATTTGCTCCAAGGTATGCATGTTTGCTTCTGCAGTACTGTTGTAGTCTGTAGTGCCCGTGTGATGTGGATGGCAAGGCAGAAAGAACAATAATAACACAAAGGCAGATGGTGATTATGATGAGTGGTAATTACTATTTAATATTACATATGATACACATCTCCATGTGTTTGTGCCTGCTTGCATACTTGCATATCCAGCAATACAAGGGTGTTTTTTTTATTGTTTGGGCAGCTCTGCCTTGGCTCTTTGGGGTTTCTCTTTTCTTTCCTGTACTTCTACAGGAAGGATCAGTTCCTGTTTGGGTGGTACGCCAAGTGGTGGAGTCCTCCCCCCCAATTCAGCACTTAAATATTGGCAATCTTGGGATGAAATCCAGGGTTAGAGCCCTCTTTTGGTTAGTAATTCTTGGGGGGAATTCCTTTATTTGGCCTTGCCTTGGTTTCCATTCTTGGACCACTACCACAAGAATTTCAAGCACTGTTGGGAGTATCAAAGAGTTAAGCTGTCACTAGAGGTATCATCAAAGATCCAATCTTTGTTGGGTTGTTTGGGTTTTTTTTAGAGAATTGTTCATTTATTTGGTGGCTGGCTTCCTTCCTTGCTTGTGGATGGATGGATGGATTTGTTAAATTGTTCCCTTCCTTCCATGAAAGTGCAGGTGAGGGGCTTCTCCTTCTCCAACTCTTGTCTCTAGCTTGTTTCGAGTAACACAGCTAGTTCTTTTTTACTGCTTCAGTTCCCATTCTTGGCATCATTCATTCCCCCACAAAGGGGCTCCTGACAAGATTGGATTATGGGGTGATTAGTATCTTGTTTTGGTGCATGTAAATGTGGGCAGAAAGCAACGTATGGAGGGGGGGTAATAGGCCCATATCTTTATGGAATTGGGGCCAGCTTTTGGTGATTAGAAAAGCTTTGCTTGTCCTCTTGATCCCTCCTCCATCTTTTCTCTACCTCTCTGGTTGTGTGTACGAGAGAGAGAGAGAGAACAAAAGGTGGGCATGGAGATGGCCACTGGCCATGATTTCACCTCAGCCTCAGCCTCAGGCCCTCTCCCCAAACACTTCCCAATAGATTCCATCCCTCTCTATCATCCTTGGTATCCACCCCTTTTCTGTTCTTAATTGCAAAGGTTTCCGCAGGATAACATTTGTTGGCGTAAGTCCTATAGAATCCTCCCCTTCTTTTTATGTTGTTTTTCTCACCTCCCCTCCTATTTAAGAAGTTCTTGAATTGCTGCATGTCAACAATGGTGAGTATACCAGTGTAGAGTCTCCTGCTGTCCCTGATGCTTGTGTTTTCTAGGAGGAGGCTGAGGGAGGTGAATCCTCCTGATTAAAGCCCATGTTTTGTTTGTTTTTACCTCTTTATCCAAGTTCAGTTCTTGAATTTTACCTCCACAGTGTTTAATTCATATGCAGATTTTTTTTATCCTCTGCTTGGATTTCATGATGTTGTACCTACCTATTGAATCTTTATACCAGATGTTCTTGATGAGCCTTGTAATTGTTTGTAGTACAATCCAATCCCTCATAAATGCAAATTTTAATTTATGGCTTGCAAGTCTGAAACTCTGAAGTGAACCGTCATATATCTTCTTCTTCTTCCGTCTCCATCCACTGACCCCATCTAACTTAATGAGTTGGTTTGTGCTCAATTTAGGACACTAGCTAGCTCTGGTGTGTGACAAGTGAAGAATCAAAAGAGTCTGAGGTTGAGAGGGAGAGGGAGAGGGAGAGGGAGAGGGAGAGATGGAAGGTGACAGCTTCTCGGGGATGGCCAATGGCGGCCAGGTGGACAACAAGCTGATCCAGACATTCCACAAGAGCTTCGTGCAGGTGCAGAGCATCCTGACCAGAACCGGCTGCTCATCAACCAGATCAACCAGAACCACGAGTCCCGGGCGCCGGACAACCTCACCCGGAACGTCGGCCTCATCCGGGAGCTCAACAACAACATCCGCCGCGTCGTCGGCCTCTACGCCGACCTCTCGGCGTCGTTCGCGCGCACCATGGACGCGTCGTCGGAGGACGACTCGTCGGGGACTCTCCGCTCCTCCGACGGCGCTGGCCGGGCCGGCCAGAAGCGCGTCCGGCCAGGCTGAGCTAGGACCGTGCCATTCTTGGCATTGTCACGCCATTGTGACTCTTGAGGACTTCTCTAGTGCTGTGTAGCAACTAGCAGGCAGGCTATGTGTTACTGAGGTGTTACTACTAGGCTAGTTCTTTCTTTCTTGCTGTTCTTCTTCTACAATACTTCTCTACAAGTGCTTCTGCATGAGTGTATCATTAGGGGGAAGCAAAACTTTTATGTAGCAGTTCCTACGATGATGAGAAAGAAACAGCATTGTAGTAGTTCTTGACAATATGTTCATGCTTGCCAGCCTTATTACTAGTAGCATCTGGTTATTATTTCCTGGCTGGTTTCAGGTAGCACATGGAGCATATGCATGCAGTATTGTACCACTGCAGGTGGGCCAGATAGGCAGTTCATCCCATTAGAGAGATTTTGAGGCCTCTCAGTTATTATTCTCTACATTGGTACTATTTTTTTATATTTTTAGCTGATTTCTGATGAGTGCATCACTTTGATGAGCCCACAATATTTTTGCCCTTGGAATGGATCATTCCTCTCTGTGTGTGGGAGTAAATGGTGGCTCATGTGAGCCTGAAATTCTCATGTACTGGTGCAAAGTGCAAAGTTTTACAGCTTTACCAATCTGCTTCTCCTCCTCATCCCCTGTCATTTTTCTTTTTGTCTTGATGAGTTATGATGAAAAGTTTGATGACCAAACTACTTGCGCCCTAATTCCTCCTTTTTCTTGCCCTACTTTTCTCTCTTGTTCGTACTACTACTCAGGCTCGCTCACTCAATTGAGTTGGTGTAATTTAGAAAAGGCTCCCTTTTCTGCATGCCAAAGGAGAGAAAAGAAGGGGTCTAGTGGTATCTGCAAGATGCTGGACAGCATCAGCAACATGAGGACAGAAAAAGCTTCAATAATTTTTGGCTGCAATCATAGTGTACAACACCATGGCCAGAATCTTATTTGAGAGAGTGGTGTGTGTGTGTGAATTCTCACCTTTTTTCTGATCTAAGTGTGCGAACCTTTTTGAATTTTGACCACTGATTTGGCCTGCTGTACAGTGTCAATGGGTCCCCATTGTTCTGTCTACAGTCTTAACATTGTTTCAACTAATTAAAGAAACACAAGGAGGAATGTAGGAAGAGAAGGCAACTTCTATGTTAGATTACCAATTGAAAATTAAGAGCGAACATATATTTTATAGGAAACGGATCAACTGCCGCAGGAATCGAGAAAAATTATGGCGTTTCAAACAGAGCCTAAGTTCCAATTTACATATCTGAAACTTTGCACATTACTGAAGGACATGTAATTCCCACGAAGTTACAGTGGTGTGTCTTTCTCCTCTTTTGCAAAGGTTAGGCAAACAGGGTAACTAGACTTCTAATAGAGATCTTAAGAATTTGGTTGGGGATTTGTCTTTTAGTTGGAATTAGATTCCTGCTATGGGTCATTCAAGGGGGATCCTGTTGGGGGGTTAGAGAAGATTTTTTTGGAAGTGGAAGCTTATGATTCGGGTAAGTTCTTTGTAAGTATGGGGGTTAGAAATAGAAGGACCAATTACATATGGGAGTTAATGGTAGTTTATGGTTCTGTTAATCATGAACATTCTCATGTTTTTTTTGGGAGGAACTGGACACAAAGTGTAAGAAGACTGGTTTGCCTTTGGTTTTGGGGGGTGATTTTAATTTGATTAGGGAGATTGGAAATAAAAACTCTAATCATCTAAACTGGAATCTTATGGACCTTTTTAATGATTTCATCTATGAGAATAGATTGCAAGAGATTAAAAAGGGGGGAGTCAAATTCACTTGGTCCAACAAACAGAAATGCCCAGTTTTGGTGAATTTGGACAGTGTTTTAGTGTCTCCTGATTGGGAAGCAAGTTTCCCTCTTTATCAAGTTCAAAACTTAATTAGAGTAGGTTCTGGCCACAGTCCTATCCTGTTAGACTCTAGAGAAGGAAAGATTGCTAAGAAGGGAAGATTTTGTTTTGAGAACAAATGGTTTTGTCAAGAGAACTTTAAAAGTTTGCTTAAGTCTAAATGGGAGGAGATTGAGAGTAGATCCTCTGAAGATTTTTATTCTCTAGATAGATGGAATGGTTGTTTGGCTTCATTAAGATGTTTTTTGAGAGGTTAGGGTGCTAAGTTAAATGGTGGTTACAAGTTGAAGAAGAAAAGTATTCTTGACCAACTTAAAGCTTTGGATTCTATGGTAGATGGGAAGGGTCTGAGCGCTGATTTGTGGAGCCAGAGATATGCTTTAGAAGCTGAGCTAGAGAAAGTTTATGACTTAGAAGAGAAGCATTGGCAACAAAGGGGGAGAGTGGATTGGTTAACTAAGGGGGACGCTAACACTGGTTTCTTTCATACTTGTGCCAATGGGAGAAAAAGGAAGAATTATATTTTTAGTTTGGAGCATGAAGGGGTTATTTTGAGAAGCAAGATTGAGTTGAGTGATCACATCTATGGGTTTTATAAGTCTCTTTTTGGTTCTGGAAAGGATCAGGTTGTGGGGCTTTCTCATGAGATTTGGAGTAACAAGCTTAGAGTGATAGAAAGTGATAATTTGTTTCTACTTAAAGATTTCACCGAGAAAGAAGTGTGGCAGATTATAAGTGATCTGTAAGTGAATTCAGCTCCTGACCCTGATGGTTTCTCTAATCTTTTTTACAAAAAATGTTGGGGTTTATTAGGAAGACTTTTCTTGAACTGGTTAAAGATTTTTCCAAAGGGATATGGATATGAAGAGATTGAATTTTAGGTAATTACTCTTATTCCAAACTTAAAGAGGCTAACAACATTAAGCAATATAAGCCAATTTGTCTCGTTAAATGTTAGTTTTAATATCTTGACTAAGCTTCTAGCTAATAGGTTAGGGGTGATTATGATAAAATTATCAATGAAAGTCAATCACTTTTATCAAAGGCGTAAATATTCGGATGGGATAGTGGCTTTGCACGAAATTGTCCATGAGGTCACTGCTCTAAGAGGAAATGGGTGATTCTGAAGCTTCATTTTGAAAAAGCCTATGATAAGATTAATTGGGATTTCTTGGAAAAAGTGATAGTGAGAAAAGGTTTCCCATCTAACCGGATCAATTTGGTTATGAGTTTAGTTGGGGGGTGAGTATTAACATTAATGGGAGGTTGGACCTTATTTTAAAACTTACAGAGGTTTGAGACAAGGGGATCCTCTTTCTCCTCTTCTTTTCAATTTAGTCGTTAATGCTTTAGCAAAGATTATTAATATAGCTCAGGAGAAAAGGTTTGGTGAAAGGGGTGATTTCCCATTTGGTGCCCGGAGGGGTTCCTATCCTCCAATATGCAGATGACACTGCTATTATGATGGAGTGTGAGGATGAGTACTTTCGCATCTCAAATTCTTGTTATATTGTTTTGAATGGATGTCCGGTTTGAAGATTAATTATCATAAGAGTGAAGTTTATGTCATGGGGTGGATAATGAGGAAGCTTCTAGGGTAGCTAACGCTTTTTTTTAACTGCTAAATTACTCATGACTTATTTGGGTATTGTTGTTGGTGATACACATGTTGGAATGAAAGCCTCGATAAAGTGATTGACAAATTGAATAAAAGGTTAGACAACTGGAAAAATAACCTGCTTTCCTTTGGAGGTAGACTTATTTTGGTAAACAGCAACTTGAGTAGCCTTCCTATATATACTATGGGTTTTTATAGATTCAATGAGGAGGTGCATAATAAGATGGATATTATTCGTTCTAGATTTTTCTAGAGGGGTAACAGTGGCAAGTTTAAGTACCATATGGTTAATTGAAAAGCTGTCTGCAGGCCCAAGGACTTTAGGGGTCTAGGGATTGTTAATACAAGGGTCATGAATGATTGTCTTTTAACCAAATGGATCTGGAAACTCTATTCAGCTAATAATGAGCTATGGTTTAAGATTCTTAAAGCCAAGTACTTCCCCAGGGGGGTCTTTAGAGATGCGAAATCCTTGAATAGCTCTCAGTTCTGGAAATCAGTGTTGAAAGTCAAGAAATTTTTTAATATGGGGGTGAGATATAAGATTGGGAATTGATGTAACACTTCTTTTTGGAGTGATGTTTGGTTGGGAGAGTGTCCTTTGAAGGTGAAGTATCATAATTTGTATAACATTAGTCAAGATCCTGAGCTCAGTGTTGCCAATACTTTGTTGGCGGATGTGTGGAATATTTCTTTTAATAGGAATTTTGGGGATGAGGAGATTACCCAGTGGGAGGACGTAAAAAAATCTATTATAGATGTTGATCTTAATGATGAAATGGATAAAGTGGTGTGGTGTTTTGATAAGTTTGGGGTTTTTTCTGTTAAGTCTCTCTACAGATAGTTGGTTTTTGGGGGGATTACTTGCAGAAAAATGCAAAGGCTTTGGGAAAGCAAACTTCTTTTAAAAGTTGAAATTTTTATGTGGTTGTGTTACCATGATAGAGTTCAAACCTTAGATCAACTGGTGAAAAGAGGGTGGAAAGGGGAGAATAAATGCATTCTATGTGGTGATGAAGAAAATATTGACCATGTTCTTTTTTTCTTGCATTCTGGCAAAGCTTTTTTGGTGCTGTATGAAAGAGATGTTAAGTTGGGATTGTATTCCTTGTTCTTTAGATAATTTCCAACTAAATTGGTTGGAAAATAAAGGAGCTAATCACTATAATCTTGTTCTGTTTAGTTTTGCAGCATCAGCTTAGAATCTCTGGAAATTTCGAAACAAAATGGTGTTTGACCAGAATTTCCTAAGCAACCATTGGATGTGATTTTCAGTTCTCTATCTTGTTTGCAAGATTGGAGTACTCTAATCGAGAGGGGATAGAGAGCATCTAAGGTGTTTCTTGTCGACTTTTTGAAGCGTGGATTAAAGACTTTTGTGCTTTGAGGAGATCAAATAGTAGTGTAATAGGCTAGTTTGACCTCTGTTGTATTCGGCTATGGCTTGAAGTTCGGTTTTAGTCACTCGATCTCGGCTTATGTTTTTGGTGTCCCTAGCCTTTAATGTCTTTTGTTTCTGTAAGAACATGTATGTGCTTTATAAAGCCTGGTTTCTTAAATAAAACGGGGTAACGACACCCGATGAAGGCAATCTGGCTTATTTACAATGTAGGAAATGAAAAACATAGAAATAGAAAAGCATAAGAATTGAATATTATGATCAGTGCAACCCTATAAAAATAGAAAATATAGTAACCATACCAAAGTGGTGTTGGATGCTTCATACGGAAATTAAAAGAATTAGGAAAGAGACTGCCTGAAACAAAAGCATAAATGATAATTTGAGGTTAGATCTTCCGCCAAAAATCCTTTGTAGGAAGCTTTTCCATAGGAATCCAAAGTTGCAGCCCCTTGTTTCAAACACCCAAATAGAAATTTTCTATAGGATTAAAGTCCTCTAAAATTCCTCCATTCCAAGCAGGCTCGAACTTAGATTAAGCTATTTTCCATGTGCAGTGGTTTTTTCCCAAGCGATCCCGTGAAATGGATGCGAAATGTTACACTTTCGAAGTCCACTAATTGATTATATCTAGATAATGGACTAAAAATTTAACTCCCAAATCCAATCTATTTACTAGGTTCACATTCATCACTAGGAGGCTTGAAGCAAAAGGAGCAATGTGAAAAAAAAAGTAAAATTTTCAATTCATGCTACAATTACCTTTAAGTGGAGCAAGCTCGATGGTTGGACTTCGTTGCTATTCCTTGCCAAAAAGTAAAAAATTGAACATGTTAGCATATGTCTAATCCAACAATAAAATGCATAAATGACAAGACTCTATCAAAAATATCTTCATATGAGAAGAAAATCTGCATCAGCGGATGCAAGACTTCGAACAAGGTAGGGTGTGTGGGGACCAAGTATTGGATACATTCCAAGTTAAGAATTACACCTAAAAGTATAATTGTTAACAAGGAATGAATCCAATGCCAGGTTCCCGAATATATGTCTTACAATAGTTCCCAAGATCAATGACTATTGTACATATATCCTAAACAACATTGTACCATGTCATACAAGGGATACAGTATACATACATAACAAAACTTTACAAACTTGGTTCGGTTCAACAGAAACAACCGACCAGAAAGAACTCAATGTAAGTTTTAGCAATGAAACAAAAATATAGACAAGACAAAAGTTCCAACTAGTTTGCCCATCACCCAATGGCAACTGAGTGGAGGATAGAAATAGCTTCACTCGTTAGCGTCGCCCTGATCGGCGCTAACGGGTAGTTCGTACACATAACCGTCCTCACCTACAACAAGTGGTTAAAGCACATGAGTACAAAAAGTACTCGCAAGACTTATACAAAACTACTAAAAGAAAGTGTTTAGTAGCACCTATCCAAAGGATTAGAATCTGTACATGCTTAAGTTTGACAACAGGAAGGTTGTAATGGCATTAATTTTTGCATAAAACCAAGTTTCACTTCTACACTTACTGATTTTTGTAAAGGCCAATTTATAAACAAATTTGGACTAAAATAGTAAGTAAAAGAGAATTTAATCACAAACAAGAACAAAATCAAAGTGGATGTCCACTTTGACCAATTAACATGCATAAATACCCTTCATGCCGAAACCAGTAAACCCATGACACAAATTATTTCAAAGTCTATACTGAGTTGTCTATTAAAACAAGTGTTGTCCGTTACCGTGGACACAACTATTCGAATAGTTTTAACCCTGCAGGGGTGTACATCTTTACCCACATGACTTAGTCAGCCTGTAAGCCTTCAGATGCCTCCGAACGATGACACACTTCCTTTGGTATGTGTAACGTCCTGTTTGTCAAGAGTTTTGAAAAGCTTTTCAAAATAAAAATAACCATTTGTTTTTGTTGATTGCTCAAAGCTTAACTTGAAGACTTCGGAATTTGGAGGTTTAACTTGAACTAATCAAACTTCAATTAATCCTTTTTGGTTGATTTGGAGTTATTGTTGTTCTTGGCTTTTAGCCCTTTTCTCTGCTTGCCTTGTTTGTCCTTCTGCCAGCTTCTCCTCCTCTAGGTCTCTCTCCTCCTCCTTGGCAGACACTTTCTTCTTGCTAGACATCCCCTATGTCCAGATCCTCCTTTGTTGGACATCTCCTAATGCCCAGTCTCTCTCTGTCTGCACCTCCTTGCGCTCCTCTCGACCTCCCTAGAACCTTGTGTTTGGATTTCCTAATCCGCACTTCCTCTTTGTTGGTTTGAATCTCTTTGTGTTCAGACCTCCCTTTGGTCTAAACGTCCATCTCTATCTAGATCTCCTTGATCTAGACTTCTTTCTCTGTTTGGACCTCCCCGTGGACCTCTCAACTTTCATTTGAACTCCCTGAGTTCATTGAGCGTCCTAGGGTCCTTTTGAGCTACTGTGCCCATATGGACCTCTTTGTGTCCATATGGAGCTCCTTTGAACTTCCTAAGTCCAATCGGACCTCTCGGTGTTCAACAGCCCTCCCTTGTTCAGATCTTGACCGTCAGACCTCCCTTTGGAGATCTTAGCCGTCAGACCTCCCTTGCTCAGATCTTGACCATTAGGACCTCCTTTGGAGATCTTAGCCCTCAGACCTC
Organism: Phyllostachys edulis; assembly: GCA_036346405.1. Classification (NCBI taxonomy): domain Eukaryota; kingdom Viridiplantae; phylum Streptophyta; class Magnoliopsida; order Poales; family Poaceae; genus Phyllostachys; species Phyllostachys edulis. Next base: position 47,933,754 of record CM070566.1, read on the forward strand.
CCTTATTCAGATCTTGACCGTTAGGACCTCCCTTTGGAGATCTTAGCTGTCAAGACCTTCCCTTGTTCAGATCTTGACCGTTAGGATCTCCTCGTGAGATCTTAACCGCCCAAGATCTCCCTTGGTAGCCCTTGACCGCCCAGACTCGCCTTTGTAGATCTTGGTCGTCCAGGCCTCCCTCTTGATCTCGTGATCAGACTCGCCTTAGTCCAGGCTACCACTTCTTGTCGAACCCGGAGCGAAGGATCCCGATGTCTCAGGCTTCATACACTAGTCCAGAACAGCTAGTGTAAGCAAATCCAACAAAAATGATAGCACAACCATGACACGTGATTCATTGAAAATACTTTAAGTTTGATACAAAAAAGGGCATAAAGCCAACAAGCAAAATACAAATGAAGCAAAAGTAGTAAAGTAGACCACACGATTCGCCATATGCAATTATCTGGAGGCATGACCTAGTCATTCGAAGTTCTCAATCTCCTCATAGCACTCTCTCCGCTCAACAATTGTATTAAGCAAGAGTAAGCACAAACAATCGTGTTTCGCAAGTTACTCCCAATAACATATTATAATGCATGCAAGGATTCAACAAAGGAGGCTCACATGGCTCAATTTGCATAAAGCTTACATTTTTCATTTAAATATTCATACTAAGTTCTAAAGCGTTTACTCTATAACTAAAATTCATTTTCTAAATCTCAAGTTTTATAGTCATATAACATTCATCAATGAGTGGTGAAGGATACCTCCTATCACATGGCTACCCGCCCAAATTCTCATTTGGATAAACCATTTGATAAAGTCTTTTGAAAATAAAATCAAAATCTAACTTTGAGTAGCTTTTCTTAGCATGTCCATGACCGTGGACACGGCTATTCAATAGTTCTTGACACTCTGCAGAGGTTGTACAACTTACCCACAAGAGATAATCAACTTATATCGTCTGGCCACACACTTCAAGGTGTGCGACTAAGAGATTATCACAAAACCTTTACAATGCATCATCCCACCATAGTCCCGCCACTAAGGTTTCACTTCCTTTGAATTGAACCATCTGCCAGATTTAAGCCCCCTCTTGTGCCATGTGGGAATACATAAAAGTAGGTCATAAAGACACCCACACAACCGGATGACACAACAACGGTGTGATGATACAAATTATTTAGCTAGGTGCTGCCCACATAGGATATGTGGTAGTACGATGGGGCTTAGCAAGATGCGGCTCGAAGACCGGTCCTTAATTGACTTGGGCAACTTTCTAAAAGAACCCCTGTGCCTCGGTCATAGAAATGACTTGATCCCGTGCACCAACGTGTACCATCCAAACATCCATTTCGTCCAAGTCCAAACCAATTTTTATTTTATTTACTAAGTTAAACTATTTTATAAACTTCTTTGGTAAAGAAAATACCATAGTATCATTTTAAATCATAGTTGAAATTTTGGCTAAATTCCTCAAATTAAACATTTTTGGTCTAGGCTTTGTCTAAGCATAAAGTTTTTCAATATGTTCTAGCTCATACTAATGTATCAACTAGATTTTAACTAAGGTATCAAGGAATGACTAATTTAATAGCAAAGTTTAACCATACAAAGGAATTAGGAATAACTATAAAATCTTAAAACATGAATTTAAATTATTTGAATTTAAATAAGCATGCAATAATAATTTAAAACATAATTTAAATAATTTAAAACACTAGGATTCAATATGATCAAAGATGTAACTTACCTTGCTCATATGCTTGAGGATCTAACTCTTCAAAAAGATCAGTTTCCCTAGAGTCGTCGAAATATACATGTGAAAACGAGCTAAATTCAAATAAAATCAAAGGAACTCCAAATTAAATAATTTTAGTATAGATAGCTAGATCTTGAATTTAGATGATTTTAGAAATTTAAATAATCTAAATTAGAGCTCGAACGAAGGAGAACAGGCACTTGGAAGTTTTGAAATCACATGGTCGGAAGGAGGTTCGGCTGGTCGGAAGGTTTCGACTACCTGATCAAAGGAGGTTCAACTGGTCGGAAGGAGGTTCGATTACACGACGTGGTCGGAAGGAGGTTTAACTACACAACGTGGTTGGAAGGAGGTTTGGCTGTTGAAAGGTTTCAACTACCTGGTCGAAAGAGGTTCGACTACACGACGTGGTCAGAAGGAGGGTGAGGGAGAACAGGGCACGAGTAGCTCACCAAGACCGAGAGAGAGGCCGGAGGAGGTCGACTGCGAACGGTGGGGAAGGAAGCTGATCGGAGGCGAGAAGGATGGCAATGAAGGGGCCTACCGACCAAGGAGAAGAGGAAATGTGGCGACTCCTGTGAAACACAACTGAAATTGAGTGAGGGGATTGCTTCAAGGAGCTCTAGGACACGAATTGACGTGGGTAGAAGAGGGGTTTGCACTGGTGCGGTGAGGACCGAGAGGAGGCGCACGGCAGCTTGAACTCGGAGCTCGGGGCTTCGAGCAAACACAGCAACAAGAGAGAGTTAGGGAGAGCTGGGTGGGAAAAAGCAAAAGGGGAACAAGGGGGTCCTGGGGCGCTATTTAATGGGAAATGAGGTGTAGCGGAGAAGCTTCGAGGCATGGGAGGAGCTCCGGATGGCACGGGCTTGGAGTAGGTGAGGGAGGGGATGGGGGCACGTGGGGGAGGAGACAAGTGGGGAAACGGGCACGGTGGAGGTTGCAGCATTTAATGCGCGCGTCGCCGAGGGAAAAAGGGGCGGGATTTGCGCCGATGCGATGACTTTTCGGCGACCGTGATGCAGCGCAAACGCGTCTCGGCATGGGCGCGGTGAAGAAGACTGTGACCAAGCGAGGAGGTTGACATGCGGGTCTTGTCGAAATCGAGTGGCACTGGTCGAAACCGAGTGGCACTGGTCGAAACCGAATGGCACTGGTCAAAACCGAGAGAGTGATCGAATTTTTTTTTCTCAAAAAGCCCTAAAAACTTGGATGTTATAGACGACTTCTTCTAGGCAACTCGGCTTCAGCCGCAAGAACTCGAGGTCGGCGACGGCGACGGATGTGACAACGGAAAGAGCTAGCTTAGTGCCTTAGCTCTGATACCATGTTATGAATATTGTGTGTATATTCGAAGGCCCAATGATAAATATATATAGGAAGTACAAAGGATATGTCATATACAAATAAGGAAAAACAAAAAGGAGATAAGGAAAAGGAAAAGATTCCTATTCTAATGACCTTGCTCCTAAATCCTAATATCTCTAAGTAGTGATCCTCCCCATCCACATTAAATATATCTAACGGACATCTCAAAGGACTAGTAAAATAGAACAGACCAAGATGGCACGAATAAAAACACCAGAGAATATTACCAAAACTATCTAAGCACAAGTGTGCCCCTAATAGGAGGACAAGTCGGGGAGGCCCACATGGGAGAAGTTGTTTCTTGTGATTAGTAGCCCTTTTCAAAGGCAACATATCCTATGCACATACACACATGTGTGCAAGATACGGACATGGAGATCCCAGCCATTCATTTCGTCATCAACGGGTGAAGATCACGCCGTCAGCTCCACTTGACTCTTTTGAGAAACACCCCCCCCGTGCGAAAATCCCTTTCTTCATTCGCACCCCCTAGCCCGAGCCCCATTCCCCATCTTCCTCCATGAGCTAGGGTTGGGAGCTCGCCTGGCCGCCCAGAGGTCACCCTTCGTCGCGCCTCTTCGCCAAGATGCCCCGAGCCGCTTTCGTCCCAAAGGCCACACCTGATCCGCCTTCATCCTGCGCGCTTCAGAAGCGACGGTGATGGTCGGCGCCTCCTACGCTGTTGTCCCACTCTATCGCCGCTTCTACCAGGCCACCAACTACGGTGGCACCGTACAACGCCACGAGGTATGCCTCCCCCTCTCCTCCTTGTTCGATTTGGTTTCAATTTACTTGGGGTGTTACAAAACTGCACATTGTGCAGGGATCGCGATTAGGTTGCGGTCAATTTGGTCGATGCTAATATCACAGCTCCATGATTGAGTAGGGTTTAGTTCGAAACATTGCTATGTGTGGAAATTGTTGCGATTCCGAGGCTACGCGGAGTTCATAATTATTGCTCCTCTTTCGTGGGGTTTGCAAGGGAATGCATTTAGGCTGATAGAGTCCTTAGTAGGGAATGTCAGCACAATATCATGTTTCCATTGATGTTTCCATTACTGAATTCTTGATGTTCTCATATTTGCTTTGTAAGGCCTCCGTGATCGTGCCATGTTCTTCTCCAGTCTTGTTTTATTGACCCAAGTTTCAATAGAGTGGTGTGCAAAAGATCCGAGTAGATTAATTTTGAAACAACTGGCATCCACAATTCAATTGTAAATGATATTCTCGAGATGTATTACTACTCAGGTTGTGAAGAAATCAGCGTAACTTCAAAACCGTGATGATTTGATTGAGTTGTATAGTCAGTTTTGTTCATGTCCAAAGTCCTAGATTCTAGAAGTGCTTTGATGTACATTATGTATTTCATCTGTGAATGACCATCATCTGTGTATGACAGTTTTTATGGAATGGAAGCATGGACTTGTGTTTTTGTAATGTAAGCATGAAATTGCTGAATGCAAAATGGTTTCTTTGGCACAATCTATTGTTGATGTATTGGTGTATTGTTGGTGTACTAGCATCAATTTCTAAAAAATGGAAGCACTACTCACTACTTTCTGAAACTGAGCAAATTTTTGTAATGGATGCTGTCATGCTTCCATTTTGAATGATTCAACGAGGCAGATGTTTGAAATGCTGACTGAATGATGTGCTCTCAATCAATTACCTTTCAGACTCCATGCAATATCCGGGCAATACTTGTGATATGCTCTCAACCAATTACCTTTCAGACTACAGGCAATATTTGACAAAGAATGGACAAAAATGGGCTGAAGTTTTGATTGAATCAAACTCATGTCCACCAAACAAACAAACTTGAAGAATAAAAATGGAGAACATCAACATGTCAAAATCTGGTTTGAACTATGAACTTCTTTTACCAAACAAGCAACATACCTAGGCCATGAGTAATTAATCTTGAACTTTCTGATTAATATGGTGCTAGTGAAAACAAGTCCTGATCATTTAATTGATCCATGTGACTACTTTAAATTACCGTAATATATCTATCAAGAGATTCAAAATGCGGGAGCTATAATATTTCGATCAAAGTTATTCAACTCGTCCTAACGTATCTTCAAAGAATTTGAGATTCACATATTAACAAGCAAAAACTATCGGGTTTGTAGAATTACTCATTTTATATCTTCGTTAGAATTATAATTTCAGATTTTGTTTTGCAAACTCACCAAGATACTCTCATTGTAATCATGTTAGTACTCTCATTTTAATCATTTAAACCATCTGAGGAATATCTATCTTGCGTCTTTCCTTTGCATGTTAGGAACTCTTTAAATAGCATGCTCATTACCATTTCACGCAAACATCAATACGCATGGAAAAGCAATGCCTATATCTTAAGTTGTAATCTGGAATGTTGGGATCATGGACATGTAATATAAGAATGTTGGACTTAGATTTACGGAATCGGTTCTGTCAGAGATGATCAACTGCACAAGGTAATCTGGACAAAAATAATGGTCCAGCAAAAGAACTATGGTTGATTCACAGAATTTTATGCAGATCATCTTATCAGCACAAACTAGCCTTAGATCATCTTATCAGCACATATCAGCAAATACATTCCTAAAGCTCATACATTCACAGTATCAGGATGTAAGAATCAAAATGGGATATACATACATCACGGTTCATACAAATTGAGGCCCTTGCTTCCATTCACATTCATACAACAAAATATGCAGAAGAGCAATTCTTCCAAAGAAACTAATTTGCATTCAACAATTCATTTTTGAGCACTTGTACAAACAAAATTATAGAGTACAACTACATTTAACCTTTGGCCAATGCACTAAAATTACAAAGACATAGATTATTTGGCACAATGCCTCATCAACATTACGAATTTAACAAGTACAAATCAACTACACCATCCCGGGTCGGCTTGCACCTTTACACCAAATGATCCATGTCTCGATCCAAAATGAACCACAAAAATCACTCCAATTTGATCGAGCAAATCTCCAAAATTTAGACGGGCAACAACAAATATCAAACCGGTCATGTCGTTCTTTCTTCTTTGCAAGCAAATCTACGATGCGACGAAGGGGTGGCTATAAGACGTGTGGCGAGGAAGATGGCGAGGCAGTGTCGAGGTTGGGGTCGGCCAGGACGGTGGAAGCAGGGCTGGGCTGGGCTCGGCTCGGAGGGTGGTACAGGGGCTGTTGTTATTTGCACATGTAAAGGAAGGAATCAATGGTAGTGCACATGAGATTTGAGGAGACCACTTCAATTGAAAAATAGACAAGAACGAAGGAATCAAGAAATCGGGAGCGGCGATGAGTTGTGACAAAGACGAGGAAGATGGAGGATAGAAATACGACGGAGGTCTGACCTTCACCCGCCGATCGTCATTGACCACCTCTTCGCTCACGGCCGAGGAAGAAGCCCAACAGCTAGGCGAACTAGCGGTGGAGAGGACTCGTCGTAGGTGGGATCGCAGGGCGCGCGTGGCACCGGAGGAGGAAGCGCCGGCGGTGGCGTAAGGCGACGACCGGCTTCTCGACGCAAGCAGGGCAAAGCACTGCAGCAGAGGCGGCGGCGTTGCGAAAGGGGATTGGGGATCGGGGTGAGACCGAGTGGTGTCGGGGGAAAGAGGGCGGGGGGCTTTTCGCAAACTAGCGGTGGGTGGGAGTGTGACGCCGATCGTGGCCGTTGGATTTGCGAGGAATGGCCAGGATTGGCCATATGCACATGTCCACCCTTATCCCCTCTCCCAGTCTCTCTCCAGAGCTAGAGGATCTTTTGTACCCTTTTCCCATCAATCTAGTAGGGTCCAGACAAGCAACAACCACTCACACAAAACACATCAGTTTTGGGATCACAGCTGTGGGAACTGGCCAAATTTTGGGGGACCCACAGCAATTCCACATGGCTGGGTAGCCTTCCTTGTGAGGCTTGTTTAACAAAACTATTTGCTTAATTGTTATGGACATCCATATCCTTTAATCCTTGGAAGACTGGTAGTACATGAAGCAATCTATCTTTTGTAGTAAATTTCCTCCAGAAAAAAATGTTGTACTAAATAAATTCACTTTCTGCGCATCTGTTTAGTTTGATGCCTCTTATCCATTTCCTAGCTCCTGTTTAGTTTGACGCCTCTTATCCATCATTGTTTAGGACATCATGGGTGACAGAACAATAAATAGTATCGAATGTCGATTGAATTTTGCAAAAATTCAGATACAGTCATGGTTGACAAAATAGGAATTGTTTATGAACACTGTATACAGTACACTCAGATATCATGCTACTATTGTTCAATTATTGTAGTGAAGATGTGGAAATTGTCTTTTATTGACAGTAACACAGTCTTACAGAAGGCCCCGAATTTGGATGGCAAACATGTGGTTTTGCCAGAGATGGTGCGGGCAGATTCAGTGCCACTGTGTGTTGCATGATTAATAAGGTAAACAATTGTTTGCTCCAGGACTTGCATGAATAATCAGAAGAAAAAGCTGTACCCTACCTACATGTATTTTTTTAAAAGTTTTGATAGATTCCCGTCTGTACTTCAAAATTAGTGCTCAGCTGAAAATCATCATCGGATTGATCAATCAGCAGAGAAATAAAGCAGGTGCTTCACATGTAATCCTTGCCAAGATTGTTAAAACCAGTACTACATTGGATACTGCCCCATCATTATTACCAGTGTTTAACACATACCAATAACAATTATATACAAAGCAGAAGGGTTGCCAGATTCTTGTTTTTCTGGAATTAAGAATTTTCCGAGTGAAAAGAACACCATGAAGTCAAGTCTTACAGCTTACTCAAATAAAAAAAGATGGGTTTTATAATACTTGTGGATAACAAATGTTTCTATATGCACTAGTTAATCCCACCAATGAAACTTGTGGAGGATTAGGTGGTGTTCCAGCAGATCTGATACTCTATCAGCTGATTGACTCCACTACACTGAAATCTGATACATTATCAGCAATTATGTTATGCTTTGTAGTAGGTATGTGGAGCTGTTGGATTTGGGAAAAATAATTGGGAGAGGACTACCTCACACTGAGGGCAAAGTGTTTATTGTTTGGCAGGACCACTGATTAATGCAATGATAGGGATGCTAATCAGGCTTATCTTGTAAGATTAACTTATGTGCTTTTGAGCATTGGAAGTATCCATTTTCATCTAAAAATCTAGAGAAAGGGCTCTCCTTTTCCTTTTCCTCAAAAGTATCCCCCAAGGACGCTTGTCCCCACTGCCTAGGGTGCATGAGCATGAGATGCCTTTCCAATTTATATACTCCATCGTTAAAGAGAAACAACGGACGCAAATTAAACAGGAACCTTCTTCGAAAGTTTTTCTGATGTTAGATTTGCATGCAGATGGGTCTAGTCAGACTCTAAAATATTTTAGTCTATTCATCTAGTTAATTTGAGCTGACCTTGTTTGCGGCTAATCATTTCCATTTTATGGTATGACCTTGTCCAAAATTACCAAATAGTTTATTGGGAGTGCATAGACATCAGGCATATGATTCTTTTCATAAAATCAGTCATGCTCTAAACATATAACAAAATAAGCTTCTCGCTAAAAGAAGAAGAAGAAGAATTCACCAGTTCTTTTCTACAAGAACAAAAAAAAGTGCTTGTTCCAACAATTTTTCTTATTTATTCACATTTGTAATTCTATTTTCAGGTGATTCCAGACTTGTACACCAATCAGCAGCGCATCCTTTCAACTTCACCTTTTTATCTTCTTGCATGTAGCCAATCACAGTCACACAAGTCCACATCAATGTAGCAGACTTGGACTCTTAGCTGTGTTGAAAATGATGTGCAGAGAGAGTACTAATCCTCATGCCTAAGCTGGGGCCTAGGAAACATACATTCCATCATATTCGCCATCAACACTACATAGTACATGCAGTTCATGCAATAAAATTTTCTGATAACTATGTTTAGCAAATCTTAAGGGCATGTTTGGAATTTCACAAGGAAACAGTTCAATTATGTCAGGAATCTGAAAAAATCCCTGTTTCAAACAGGGCCTAAACCTAAGATATTTTTTTTCTAGTTCCTCATGACCAGAGCACAAGGAGGTATTCGCAGAAAGAGATTGGCATATTGATTTTCGCTAGCTCTACAAGAAAGTTGTAGAATCAAATAAAAGGAAATGAGTAACAATATGGAAGCAAGGATATTTAGATTATATCTTTGACAGTCTCTACTTAAGGGTTCAGGAGTACAACTGTACAACTAGGGAAACACAGTGAAACAGACTCTGGTAGACTGCAAGGGACACGAGGGACCAGTAGTTCTTGTTGGGTATGAAGAAATAACAGGTGATAGCAAAGCTGTCCCTTGATTCTCCAGTGTCTTTGTACCAAACACTGACAAAATTTCCTCTACACTGCTCTTCAGATTCCTGGCAGTCAGGTAATCAGGTTTCACATTGCACACAGTAACAGTGACAACATACACTATGCAAAGGCCAGCAGAAGTTCAGATGCCCCCACCTGGATGCTCTCCTGAGAATCTAACGAGTTCTTGACAAAGTCACTCAGTTCCTTGACGATTTTTTCTGCAATCTTTTTGTGAGACCTTACAGCCTTGTCACGGTTTTTGCTGATGAATAATTGATTTGAATATTTGTCTTTTGGGTTGCTTGGAATTTGCGGTTGTTAGAAGGTTTCCATTGTTCCGTTTGGGTGGTTTGTTTTAGTCTTTTCATGTTCGCCGGAGGTTCTCAAGAAGCACTCGCGTGGACACACCGCAACCATTCAGGACCTCCCCAGGTGTTATCTGGACCATCCACGACCTCCCCAAGGGAGAACTAATGCGCATCAATCGCGCCATGTCCGCCCAGACCTCTCCAGAGAACTAACACGCGTCGATCGCGACTATCCAGATCTCCTCGAATTAATCTGGTCCATCTAGGACATCTCCCAGGAGAATCAACGTGGAGAAATCTCGTCCATCCAAGACCTCCCCTGGATCAATCTTGTCCATCTAAGACCTCCCTATGGGCACCAACGTGGATCAATCAACCACTCGGACCTCCCCATGGGCACCAACGAGGATCTATATGGACCGCCAGACCTCCCCATGAGCATCAACGTGGCTCGATCAGACCACCCAAGACCTCCCCCGGAAGCTATCTGGACCGTCCAAGATCTCCCTCTGTGAAGAGGTCTTTCAACTACTGTTCATCACAAGTGCTATAACGAAGAGGTCTTTGTGTTACTGTAGCGAGGAGGTCTTCAGAGTTACTGTTTCGAGGAGGTCTTTCAGGTACTGTTCATAGCGAGGAGGTCTTCTGAGGTACTGTAGCAAGGAGGTGGTCTTTGCAAAGATATTTACAAAGACAACCCTAGAGATTTACAAAGATGTCCCTGGATATTTTCAAAGACGACCCTAGAGATTTACAAAGACGACTCTAGAGATTTACAAAGACATCCCTAGATATTTTCAAAGACAACCCTGGAGATTACAAAGACGTCCCTGGATATTTTCAAAGACGACCCAGGAGGTCTTTGAGGAGGTTTTTCAGGACCTTCCAGGAGCTCTTTCAGGAGGTTTTTTAGACCTCCCAGGATGTCTTCACAGGACCTCCCAGGAGGTCTTTCAAGATGTTCTTCCAAGACCACTCACGAGGTCTTTTCGCGGGGTCTTACAGGACCACCTGGAGGTCTATTCAGGACCACCCGGAGGTCTTCTCAAGACCACCCCATTCATTCCAAATATTGTATACTCCAAGTGCTACGGTGCAGGTGAGTGGTCGTAGACTTGGTGGGAGTGGTCGTAGATGTCGTGGACGTCTTGGAGGTGGTCGTAAACATGCTGGAACTGATCGTAGACGTCTTGGATGTCTTGGAGGTGATCGTAGACGTCTTGGATGTCTTGGAGGTGATCGTAGACATTCTAGATTTGGTCGTGGACCCTGTTGAAGTGGTCGTAGACTTCAAGGTTGATCTGGTTAGTGTTTAATGTTGATTGATAGTGTGTGATATGCGTGTGTGCACTGATATTGGTCAAGTTGGAGAACTTGTGCCGTGAATATGTTCTTTGGTCTTTGCATGTGCAGTTGAGCGTGAAGACGATCGTGGTCGGCGACAAGGAGGACCGGACTAGGATGGGGAAATCGAGATCTAGGAGGTCGAGGATGTCACGAGGTGGTTGGGCTTGCGCTAGAGCACGAGAGATCAAAGGTGGTTGGATAATGCACGAGAAGCTTGAAGTGCGATCTCAAGGCTTACGACGTGTGAGAGATATGGAAAGTGTTCAAATATCTAGAAAGGTTTAAAGATATTGAAAACCCATGTTTGGAAGGGTTTGGTCCCTTGGAACTCGGATGAGATAAGTTGTGGTGACCGTGTCGTTTAGGACACGAATTGGTCTCTGCCTATAAAAGAAGGCAGAGGGGAAGTGTTTTCCCGCGGCTTTACGCGGCTTTTGTTACGTAGCTTTTGCATTAGAGCTTGAGAGGTCTTTTGGTAGAAGGCTTTGAGGGGTGCTTAAAGAGCACTTTGTAGACACAGAATAAGATTGAGAAATAAGAGATCAGATCTATTCGATATTGTCTCAAGATTGTTTTTGTTCAAGCTGTGCGTGAGAGGTCTTCTTGGAAGAGGTCCTCGAGGAGGTTCTGAAGAGATCCTGAAGAGGTTCTCGAAGAGGTCCTCGAGGAGGTCGTAAGAAGAGCCAGCGCACGGCGAGTTTGACTGTTTTGTGAGCAAGAAATCGGTACAATCATTCAACCCCCCCCCCCCCTCTGATTGTGCTATACGATCCTGCACTTTTTCTTTGCTTCATCACTGACTCCACATTTATCAGAGGATACAACCATACTAAGCCTCTGCTTTGCAATACTCACGAAGGATTTTAATTTGGTGGCCGGTGAGGGAAATATTATCCTCCCGTCCAAGGACTTCCCCTAGATCTTGAGTTACTGCAGGTAAATGCTTGCTCTGAAAGAGCAGAGGCTCAAGTGAATTCCTACGAGTAAATTTGATGCATATTAGCAACAGCGTACCAGTAATTAAGAACTCCAGTACATTCAGAATCAAAATCTCAGTAGTAAATCTGTGTATCAGATCCAGTGCCAGTACTGGCAGGCTCTGTTACCCGTACTAAATGCAGTACTCTGAAAATTTCAACTATTTGAGTCCCAGCACCAGAGCAGGACCATCAGGCATGATACCAGTACAAATATGATTGAATGATACAACGCATTTATTGCTTTTCACGACAAAGATAAACCCAAAACAAATGTATTCACGAAAAGGAATAAACCTACTAAGCAACAAAAGCAACGGAGACGGACCACAATTGAGAGGACACTAGTTTACATGAAGAAATGGGGTAAGCAGTATCCTGACCTTTGGTTGGCGCCATTCTCTCTTACTGGCAGTTCTGCATTATTTTTTATGAGAATACTGTGCCAAATTTCTAGCTTCTGCTGCTGCTGCTACATTGTAGTTGCAGTTGATCATTGGTCTTTACTCTTTAATGATCAATAATGTGAAGTAGACTCATCTGTTCAACAACAAAGCTAGTAGCAGTAAACTGATTTATCCAAAAGGCAAGCGGGCGGCGCTAAAAGCACAAAATGCTGCAGAGGTTGAGTGTCGGACATGTGGTTCCAAAAATTGAATATTAAGAGTGTACTGGTTGGCTTCCTAAGTATAGGATCTCGGGTATAAGCCAATAAAGAAGACAACAGAATTAGTACGCAGTATCTCTGAATCATTAGTTTGTTTGAATGTTGTAACTCAGAAAACTAAAATTTGCTATATAAACTACAGTACAAGCGTAGAAACCTGTACAATATTATTAGTTTTCGCTTTTTTAGTTTTAATGCTGCTTGTTATCGAGGTGAGGAGTGTCACAACAGTAATAGTTTTTGCTGGCAGATACAGTAGAAAGTCCCTGGTTGAAAAGAACACAAACATGGTCTCAGTACATGAGCAGTCACTCATCCCAACTAACAAACAAGCTGTACCATCGGATTGTACTACTGAAAGGCGCAATCATTCAAAACTTGTGGAGCTTATGCAGCCACCAAGATCTACAGATGAAATCAGACAAGAAAACAGGATCAGAATATATGTCCAAAGTAGCGTACTGCTAGTCCAAATCATAGTTACTGGATTCGCTATAAAATCCTGCGAATCGTGAACCGGATACATCAAACCCGAACCGGTTTATGGTACGGATTCGTGTTCGCAGTGAAAATTAGAAGAAAAAGTGGTGAACTACGAAATCCCGTACCGCAACTCGGACGAATAGCGTTTTTGGTAACTATGTTCCGAATAGCTTCTGAGATAGAGGACATGCAAAGTTGCAAACAATCAACGACGCCAATGGTACTTTCTATACGAGAAATCATATCCCAAATGTCCAACTAGAGGGTTATTTGGGATGATTAATTGAAGCTGGATTTACTACAAGGGAACACATTTGCAATAACAATAACTGGCCGGCTAGTAGGCATATTATTCAGGCAATCAGGCAAGCCGAGATGCAAGAGTACACAATACACCAAACTTTGGGATGATCTATAAAACACTCAGCTAATCCCTGATCATGTCTCTTCTCCTATTTTAGTCTAAAAAAGTCTCTTGTCTCGCTGCATTCTCCTAAAGAACCTCACTGGAGTACTGGACTCACACAAAAATTTGAGAACACTACGTTAATCATAGAACATATATGACGGCCAATTCCTAGAACTGCATGACGATTGCAAAGCTATATCCACTTTATTAGGGTTCTTTACTTCTTCTCCTAGGTGACTGTGTGCAGAAACGGAGGTGCGAGTGGGAGGAGACCGCATTACCTTGGATGGACAGCCGCGGCGGCACGACAGACGGCGGAGGCGGGCATGATTCGGATGTGGCGAGGACGGTGATGGCTACGCCGTCGTCGGAGCTCGCCATTGCCAACCTTCGCCGCCGTAGCGTCTGGTTGGAGTGAAATACGAAGTAGTTCCAGGGTCTCGATGCAAATATGATACTCTCAGTTCCTCGGGTTCTTAAATCGGTGGCTAAATGATTAATACAAACTAATCCGAAGGGCTACACGAAAACATTAGTTGTACCAGCTCCCCGAACCAATGCTGAGCTTGTCTTCCAAGGTCTGTCTGCTCTCTCGCAGCTTTGACAGCGCCCTTGCCAAAAGCAACTTGTCGTCTTGTCTCTTTACAGCTAGTGCGGCGGTGGTGGGCGAAAGCAGCAAGGCCGGTGCTGCTAGCCCCTACCCCGCGCGAGCCCAGCCTTCGGTTTGGGTGCAAAAAGCTAGGCTGGCCACTCTTAACAATGTCCAGTCAATGCAAGGGGGCAGACGGGGTTCGGATGCTCGTCATCAAGGCAGCATCAACTCGCTTCAATCCTCTGGTCAGGGTGGTTGGCAGGAAGTTAAGCCCCGCTACTGGTGGCGCTCTCGGCGCGGGACGAAACTCCAGCAGCCCCTCAGTCGCATACATCAACTCCAATAGCGTTGGTTTAAACTTGACAAGGTCATCATAACGGTTATAGACCTTGGGGCATAGGGTTGGGTGCCGAAGCATAGAGATACTGCCTAACAACAAGAGTCATATAGAGATATAATTAACAAAGCGTTGCTTACCAATTTCACTAATCTTCTAGCAGTGATGCCAAAGCTCACTAGTAGATTAACTGATTGAGGGTCTTGAATCACTAAATTTCATAAGAGGGATATGTAATTTAGTGAGAGTATCTTTGTTAAATTGTTTAATAGAAGTTACTTTGATTGACCATATGTCTTAGTTTTGCATATTTTATGTTGTAGATTATGGCACCAACTGTTATACCTACATCCAGTTTTGCTTTACGTTTGATACTTAAAAGGGAAAAACTGAATGGAACAAATTTTATGGACTGGTCCCGCAACCTAAGAATTGTTCTTAGGCAAGATAAAAAGGAACACGTTCTGGAGGAACCAATTCCAGATGTGCCTACAGAGAATGCTGCTGCTACTCTTAAAACCGCCTATAAAAAGGCATGCGATGAGTCCCTTGATGTTAGCTGTCTCATGCTTGCTGCTATGAACTCAGACCTTCAGAAGCAGTTTGAGAATATTGAGGCCTACGATATGATCGTGACGCTCAAAGGCATGTTTGAGACACAAGCAAAAACTGAGAGATATGAGATCTCAAAAAACTTATTTGGATGTAGGCTAGCTGAGGGTGGTCCGGTGAGCCCACATGTAATCAACATGGTTGGTACACACAGAGCTTGAAAAAACCTGGTTTTCCACTTAGTCAAGAGTTGGCTACAGATTTGATTCTTGCTTCGCTTCCTGCAAGCTATGGCTAGTTCATTTTGAACTTCCATATGAATGGCTTAGACAAGAATCTCACCGAATTGCATATGATGCTTAAGACAGCAGAGGGCAGCATTAAGAAAAGAAACAGTCATATGATGATGGTGCAAAAGAGTACAAGCTTCAAGAAGAAAGCTAAAACTTGGGTCAAAAAAAATGGCAAGGATAAAGTTTCAGATGAGATCAAAACTAACAAGCCTAAGCCCAAGACTAAGTCGGGCCCGACTCAAGAGAATAAATGCTTTTACTGCAAAGGGCTAGGCCATTGGAAGAGGAACTGCAAGAAATACCTGGCTGATCAGAAAAAGAATGGTGGGACTAAAACTTCCACTACATGTATTAATGTTATAGATGTTTTTCTTGCTGGCTCTTCTGTTAACTCATGTGTATTTGATACCAGATCGGTTGCTCATATATGCAATTCGATGTAGATTCTAACAAGGAGTAGGAGAATTGCAAGGGGGCGAGATGGATCTTCGCATCAGGAATAAAGCAAGGGTTGCTGCATTAGCCGTCGGGACTTTGCCATTACTTTTGCCTTCAGGATTTATTATGGAATTGAATAATTGTTATTACGTTCCAGACATTAGTAAAAACATTATCTCTGCCTCATGTTTGATGGCAGAGGGTTATAAATTCATTGTTGAGAACAATGGTTGTTCTATATTTTTGAATGAAGTGTTTTATGGCTATGCACCTGTTTTGAATGGGTTGTTTATTTTAAATCTTGTTGATGCACCCGTTTATAATATTAATGCAAAGAGGCTTCGGCCTAATAATATGAATTTCACTTTCATTTGGCATTGTCGTTTGGGTCACATAAGTGAGAAACATATGAAGAAACTCCATAACGATGGAATTCTAAACTCATTTGATTTGGAATCATTTGAAACGTGCAAATCTTGCCTACTCAGAAAGATGACCAAGACTCCTTTCACTGGTCGAGCTGAGAGGACATCCGACTTGTTGGCACTCGTACATACTGATGTATGTGGACCAATGAGCACGACAACTAGAGGTGGTTTTCAGTACTTCATTACTTTCACCGATGACTATAGTAGATATGAATATATCTATTTAATGAGGCACAAGTTGGAATCCTTTGAAAAGTTCAAGGAGTTCCAGAATGAGGTACAGAATCAACTTGGCAAAATAATCAAGTCTTTGCGATCTGATCGTGGAGGTGATTTTTTGAGCCATGAATTTAGTGATCATTTGAAACAATGTGGAATTGTTCCACAGCTTACACCACCGGGCACTCCACAATGGAATGGGGTGTGTCCGAGCGGCGTAATCGGACCTTGTTGGACATGGTTCGATCGATGATGAGCCAATCGGGTCTGCCATTGTATTTTTGGGGTTACACTCTAGAAACTGCAGCTTTCACTTTAAATAGGGTACCATCTAAATCAATAGATAAGACACTATATGAGATGTGGACTGGGAAGAGTCCTAGTTTGTCTTTTCTAAAGATTTGGGGATGTGATGTCTATGTTAAACGTTTGATGTCTGATAAACTCACACCCAAGTCAGATAAATGCTTCTTTATAGGATATCCTAGGGAAACCAAAGGATATTACTTCTACAACCAAGAATAGGGCCAAGTTTTTGTTGCCCGAAATGGTATCTTTTTGGAAAAAGAGTTTCTTTCAAAAGGAGTCAGTGGGAGAAAGGTGCAACTCGAAGAAATTCGGGAAACATCTAAAAGTGTTTCAACTCCTAGTGAATCTCTACAGGATGAACAAAATTTTGTTGAACCTGTAGATGAGACATCAGCCCCACGTAGATCTAAAAGGTCACATCAATTGCCTATAAGGTATGGGCATGACGTATTATTGTTGAATAATGATGAGCCTAAGACTTTTAGGGAAGCAATGATAGACCCAGACTCTGAGAAATGGCTTGGAGCCATGAAATCCAAGATAGACTCCATGAGTGACAATCAGGTTTGGAACCTGGTCGATCCACCTGATGGTGTTAAAACCATTGAGTGCAAATGGATCTATAAGAAAAAGGTTGATATGGATGGAAATTTTCACATTCATAAAGCTCGACTAGTCGCAAAAGGGTTTCGATAAGTTCAAAGGGTTAACTACGATGAGACTTTCTCACCGGTAGTGATGTTTAAATCTATACGGATCATTTTAGCTATTGCTGCATATTTAGATTATGAGATATGGCAAATGCATGTCAAAACGACTTTCATTAATAGAAACCTAGATGAGGATGTGTACATGACATAGCCTGAAGGTTTTGTCGATCCAAATAATGCTAGTAAAGTGTGCAAACTTCAAAAGTCCATTTATGGGTTGAAGCAAGCATCTCGGAGTTGGAATATACGTTTTGATGAAGAGATCAAAATGTTTGGTTTTATCAAGAACAAAGAAGAGTCTTATGTTTACAAGAAGGTTAGTGGGAGCGCACTTGTATTTCTAATCTTATATGTGGATGACATATTATTGATTGGGAATGATATTTCTATGCTGAAATCTGTTAAGGCATCATTGAAAATTAGTTTTTCTATGAAAGACCTAGGAGATGCAGCATATATCTTGGGGATAAAGATCTATAGAGATAGATCAAGAAGGCTAATTGGATTAAGCCAAAGTACTGACATTGACAAGGTGTTAATTTGGTTCAACATGAAGGATGCCAATAAAGGTTTCCTGCCTATGTCACATGGCATAAGTTTTAGCAAGAGTCAGTATCCTTCGACAACTGATGAGCGAGACCGGATGAGTGGTATTCCATATGCTTCAGCTATTGGATCTATCATGTATGCCATGATATGTACACGACCAGATGTATCATATGCTCTAAGTGTTATTTAGTAGGTACCAAGTCGATCTCGTGAAGGTAATCGACAAATTTGTGAAAAAACATTCTTAAGTACGTAAAAAGGACTAAGGATGTGTTCCTAGTTTATGGCGGTGATGAAGAGCTCGTTGTAAATGGTTACACCAATGCAAGCTTCCAAACCGAAAAAGATGATTATCGTTCGCAGTCTGGTTTTGTATTCATTTTGAATGGATGAGCAATGAGCTAGAAAAGTTCCAAACAAAAAACGGTAGCTGATTCTACGACGGAGGCCGAGTACATTGCGGCTTCTGAAGCCGCGAAAGAAGGAGTTTGGATAAGGAATTTCATTGCTGAGTTGGGTGTGGTTTCGAGTGCCTTGAGCCCAATGGATCTCTATTGTGACAATAATGGAGCCATCGCGCAGGCTAAGGAGCCTAGATCCTATCAGAAGTCCAAGCATATACTTAGACGTTATCACCTTATTCACAAATTGGTGGATAGAGGAGATGTTAAAATATGCAAAGTAAATACGGATTTAAATGTTGCTGATCTATTGACAAAGCCTCTCACACAGCCAAAGCATGAGGCACACACAAGAGTTATTGGTATTAGATACTTAAATAATTGACTCTAGTGCAAGTGAGAGATTGTTAGAAATATGCCCTAGAGGCAATCATAGAGATGATTATATTTCATTATGTTCATGACATTAGATAATATGTTATCTTGTTCCCAGAATAATATCAATAATATTTATTATCAAGTATGTGACTTGATTGTAAAACTCTATATTTATGCAATGATTATTCTTAAACATTTCCTGGTCGGAAACATATGATGACACATATGAATAGACTAGCATATGTATTGGTTGATGACTATGTTTCACGAGTCATAGATATGGAGATGTCAAACCAATAATATGGACACATGTTAGAGAACATGGTGTTGGAAAAGACCCACCTTGAGACACTGTTGATATTGTTATGATTTCGTGTGTCATCAATTGGTCTCAAGCAATGATGATGTATAATCCTTAGACCTGAGATCAGCATGGTTTCCTACGTGTGTAATAGCACTCTTAGGGGTTGCCAAACGCTACACTGTAACTGGGTAGTTATAAAGGTAGCTTTCGAGTATGCTATGAAACATGGGGAGGAATGTGACTGGTCGGACATGGGATTTGCCCCTCACTACAAGAAATCTGCTGAACTATGACAAAATTTCTATGACAACTAGGTAAATTGTCATTATCTGTCCATATTCTATGACATTTTTCGGCAGCAGCGTCATAAAGAGCATCCCGAGACTGGGACCCTACTTGTAGTAACGAAAAATGTCAAAATCGTCACTAACTCCCAAACCTCAAATTGTCATAAACAGGATGTTTGGCATTGTGACGCCATTGCTTTGTCATAGTTACACAAGTGACAATCTCATATCGTCATAATCGAGTAGGCCGTCAAAAAATCGACGACTCGGCTCAAAACGATGCAACCCTAAGATCACATCACACCCTCAGCGCCACCACTCACTATAAGTAGCACCCCAAAACCCTAACCCTCACCCCTCTATCCTACCGTCGCTCGCGCTCCTCTCACCTTTTGAGCCGCCGCCGTAGCTGCAGAAGCAGTAAGCTCCCGACCGCCCGCCGTCGCCAGAGCCAAACACCTTGCCGCCGCCATGGGGCGCATGCACAGCCACAAGCAAGGTTGTAAAAGTTGGTCCTAGGCGTTGATTAGGCGCCGACTAGTCGCTCCTCGGCCCTCACCCGCTGCGACTACGACCGAAGCGGTGAGTTGGGCGGACCGGGCGCCTAGAAGAAGGAAGTCGGTCCTCCACGCCTCTCGGTGGTGCTCGACGGTGCTAGGCGCGGCTACTTGAGGCGGGCGCCGAGGTGGGTATAAGAGTTTTGCGCCCGACTCCCTCGAGCCCATCGTTTCGTCGTGGCCGCTAGGGTTTGGGCTCGCCGCCTCCCCCGACCCGGAATGGAGCTTGCCGCTGCAGATTCGACCTCGTCGCCTCCCCCGACGCGGAATGGAGCTCGTTGCCGCCGATTCGACCTCGTCGCCTCCCCCGACGCTGAATCGAGCTCGCCGCTGCCAATTCGACCTCGTCGCCTCCGAATCGCCGTCGTCCCGCCATCTCCGCCGCCGAATCGAGGTACGCCGTTGCCGCTCCCCTCTGCTCTCGTTTCTCTCTGGTCCCCCCTACCGCGCCGCCGCCTTCCCCCCTCTGCTCTCGTTCCCCTCTGGTCCTCCCTACCGCGCCGCCGACCTCCCCCCTCTACTCTCGTTCCTTCTCTGCTCCACCGGCCACCCTCTCGCGCCGCCGACCTCCCTTCTGTACTCACTCCCTTCTCTACCCACTCCCCTCTCTGCTCCGTCGAGGACTCTTCTCCCGCGTCGACCCCCTAACGCAGCTGCTCCTCTACTCTACTTGCTTTAAGCCTGTGTTGTGCTGCTCTGCTCTCGGCTTGTGTATGTTGCGATATGGAATCCATAAATCGTTGTTCGTTATGTACCATCAAAAATCAATCAAACTAAAATCCAACCATGTTTATGCATACTTCTTGGCTCCTTGTTAGCCGTCACTAGCAGCAGCTTGGAGCCCAATGTCGAGCATGCTTCATGTTCTTCCTTGGATTCTTGTTTACACAAACTTAGCATGCTTCATGTTCTTCTAAATTTGCAGGTGTGGAAGCGGATGGTCCGTTCTGGAAGGCATGTGACTCAAAACATATATAGATGTATTGACTAATTAATATCCTCATTTTTTTTGTTGAGGTGATTATTTAAAAAGTTGCAAATACCATCATGTTGTGTTGAGATGCATTATTTAAGAGATTATAAATGTTTTGTTGGTATGTTATTGTTTCAGCCAATCACCACTGGAATATGGCAAGTGGTATTGTGTATACTCTGCAGCAATTTTGGAGACATATTTGATGTGAGGCATTTCATTGACTCATTAAAAGATGAAGTGCACATTGTTAAACAGCTTCCAAAGAGGTTTGGTCAAGAGGATTTAAACAATATACTTAAAATGCCACTTGTGAGTTGGTCAGATGAAAAATATTACTTGCTTCAGGTTTGTGGTAAGTACTGATTCTATTGCCTGGTCCATCTATGCCTTTCCTATGCAGGCCTTGCTATTTGAGGAGGTATGGTTTGAGGCATTTGATCTGGCATCAAAACCTGAAGGTGAAGGGACACCAACGACAGATTTTAGGGCTCTTTTCGCACAAGTGAACAGTCGCTTCTAAGAAGATAAGATCATTTGAGCCAAGAAATGAGGGCATTTTTTTATATGAAATTAAGCTCTAGACCTAGGATTGTTTCATGTATGGATCAACCTTATCTTGTACTATATCTCTTCTAGAATATTCAGTAGTGTTTCAAGTTTTCCATTTGCTTGGACATGCCCTTTTCATTTGCTTAATCTGCAATTTATTCATTTTTTGTATATCTTGTTTTATCATATTTTTATTTCTTTAACTTCAAGAATTTCAAGAACGCCATCTACGTCTTTGTATTTTGTATTTGTGTATACTACATATGCTTCTTAACTCAGGTGTGGCTGACCATATCTAATCTCGTTGCCTCGCCGATGCATCTAATCTCGTTGCCGTGTGGCTCCTTGCAGAGATCATTGATCCATTCCGGTGAGAAGAGGCAATGTCGTCCAGCGAGGTTGCCTGCACCCAGGGTTGTAAAAATCGGCTCTAGGCGCTGGCGAGACTATGAACTATTTGTGAAGCAATCACTCAACATGGAGATGGCTATTGTAATGGCTCTGTATGTCTATTTTCACTTATCACAATTCTATGAATGGTTGAACTTCCTTTATAGTTTTTGGATAGTCAATTAGTCGCTACAAAATTCCTTGGGTGGCTTTTTGTTTAGGTGTTATGCATTCATACCCCTGGTGGTGGTGGTGCAAAGAAATTACGAGGAGAAGAAGGTGAGCTATTATACATCTAGATAACACTTTTATTTTGCACAACTAATACTGTGTTCAATAACTTACAAATATTTTTTGGTTTACTATCCTCAGGAGGAGGCTAAGGAAGAGAGTGATGATGACATGGGTTTCAAATTTTGTTCGATTGAGCGATTCGAGCCAGCTTGTTAGCAAATTCTCCTAGTCTTCCAAAGACTATCTTATGTATGTCTTTTAGGTTTTCAGTACAAGAGGTACTCAAGTTGAGGATTTTGATATTTGATGTTATGGGAATTTAGCATGTGTCATGAGAACCACAAACATCTTTGGATGGTCTTGTTAGAATGAAACTGTTTCTATATTCTATGCATATGCTTATTTGATTTTGTTGTTGATTGTTCATTGCAATTATGCTTCATAGAACCACAAACCGCTGGCTCAAACCTTGACTGGGCAATCAAAATGGGCTACACCTAAAAAAATTTGGGCCTGCAATTTGGGCTAACATAAAATAAGTTGGGCCTACAAAATGGAATCAAAATGGGCCTTGTAGAAATTATGACGAAAATTTACATGGGCCTAACTCACATTATGATGGTAGACATCGTCACAAACCAACAGTCACGTCAGATCTTGCGTGGCCCGACCAGGCTACCAATGACAATAAGAATCTGACGTGGCAGCGTCATAAAATTCGAGTCTGTGACGATTTCGCTATGTCGTCACAGAAACCAATCAGCGACGCACTATAGGTGACGATTCGATTTTTCGTCATGGGAGCGTCATAGGTCCCATACTGTGACAAAAAAAACACAGATCTGTGACGAATTCTGATTGTCACCATTCAGCAGATTTCTTGTAGTGCATCCTAACATAACAGGAGAGATGTCTTTGGGCCCCTCGTTGTGGTTGAATAAAGAAAGTGCATAGCCATGCCACTAATGGTCGAAGTATCGACCACATGAAGTTATTCGACACTTGATTAAGAAAGTATTGAACAGTCTATGGATGACTTAATCTCACCTGGAGTTCAAATAGATGTCGTGAGGCAAAGGGATAATACACAAACAGGTCATACGGTTGATATCTGTTCTCACATCCTAGAAGATCTCCTGGGTGGTCCTAGAGGACCTTCTAGAAGACCTCCTGGATGGTCCTAGAGGACGTCCTAGAAGACCTCCCCGGTGGTCTTGGAATACCTCCTGGGTGATCCCAGAGGACTTCCTAGAAGACCTCCCAGGTGGTCCTGGAGGACGTCCTATAAGACCTCCTGGGTGATCCTGGAAGACCTGCTGGGTGGTCTTGAAGGACCTCCTAGAAGACCTCCCGGGTGGTCCTGGAAGACCTCCTGGGTGGTCCTTGAGGACCTCCTGGAAAACTTCCCAAGTGGTCCTAGAAGACCTCCTAGGATGGTCGTGGAAGACCTCCGGGTGGTCATAGAAGACCTCCTGGGTGGTCATGGAGAGAACATTATCACCAACTGGTCGTAAGGAGTTATGGGCTGTTCGTAAGTGATAAAGACCTGGTCATAGATCATACTGCATTAAGGTTCATCCGATATATTCTATGTGTGTTCGGGAATCGTTATGTGCTGCTAGGTACCGCTAACGACTCGTGGTCAGAAAGGGTTTCCGGATCACAACCGATCACACATGAACCTATAGGGTCACATACTTAAAGGGCTGGGATTTGATTTAGATGGTGATCCGAATTCTGGTAAGCTACGAGTTGGATGCCTATATATTGGGGGGCGGTGGCATGGGGGTGAGGTAATCGAAGCTTTTGAAGATCATCCCGAAACCCTAATAGCCACGCCTTGCTCAACCACGCTGTCGGCGCTAGCACTCCAACGCGTGGTGTACCTGCCCCGTACGTGTGGATACATTGGAAGTGTTGTTGCGAAGCATCAGCACTAGGACGATCCGCAACTCGTGACGACCTCTCGGAGGAGAAGACGTGTGGCAAGAACGACCACGACTGCATCAAATCACTACATCGACTCTACTTCCGCTACGAGTCGGCACGTCTAGTGGTAATCTCGTGATCTATTACTAGTGGAGGTTCCTTGGTAATGCGGTAAATTTTTGTTTTGTGCTATCGTAGCCTTCCGCGATCCAATAGTACTAACTGCTTCATCATTCAAATAAGTAAACATTCTAACACAAAATCAGAATTGTAGTATCAGTTGATTTACAGATCAAAGACTCAAATATTTATAGAGCGCGGCTACTAACTACACAGAGCCAGATCACTGCACACCGCCATCACCATTTACAGAGCAAATTCTCAAAGATTTACATGATAGCATTGCTACAAACAACACAGCAAAAGTAGGTCGAATCACCTATACCAATCATACTAGAAATCAAACCAGATCTAGTGCGCTTAAGAAACGAACGGAAGAAATATATGAAGAACAAATCATACCCGAAATCAGAAGCCCCGGGAAGAGAAGAGCCAGAGCCACGTCCGGCTCCAGGCAAGCCCCACCAACCATGGGTTGCAGAGGCACCCATGGACTCCACAGAGGCGGCGATGCCAACAGGATTTGAAGATGTGGCAGCGATGGAATCCACGGACGAGGCGGCGCCAGTCGGCATCGAAGTCTCCTGCGGCGGCGGCGCCACAACTCTAGACCGCCGAGTGAGAATCATCTTCAAGAGCAAATTTGAGATTGACGCTGGGCGTTAGAGAAAGAGGAACCAGCGAATCAGGAAAGAGGAAGTGGGGAATCAATGGGGGAGATGTAGCGGCCGAGTGGGAATTCCTGGGGAGTCGTCGAGTACTTCGCACGGGGAAGGCGCGGGGAAGGAAAAGCTTCGCGCAGGCGCAGGGAAGGAAAATGGAAGGAGAAGGCTCGCGGGCGCGGGGAAAGTAAAGGCTCGCGCGCTGTGGATCCGCCGAGAAGAACAAAAACGCGTGAGCAAACGACGCGCTCCAATAGAGAAACCCTTCGTCGGTTCGCCTAGTTTCGCGTTTATGCGACGGTCGTTTCGTGAGACAACGATTTGGTTCTCTCTCCTCTTTTACTCTCCGTCATATCATCAAAAAGTCTACGTGGCATCTCTTAGAGACAAGTGAAATAGACTACTGAAAATGCCCTAAGAGCCGGGTCAAGTGACCCCGATGCCATTTAGTTTAACCCATGAAGAAAATAATACCAGTGATGATATTACAAAGTATCATTACTAATTCATGTCCACAATGAACTTGAACTCAGTGTGCCTATGGTGACCCCAATAACCATTTTTTTTTCTAGATCCGCCCTATGTCTACCCACGTGTTCATTCGGATCGAATAATCGCGATCCAAATCTTTTACTTCGTTTTGGAAAGGAAATCAAATTAATCCGAGGTCTAATACGCAAATATGTCCTCTCCTACTCGTTCTGCCCCGATCGGACTGTTGATCAGTTGATGGTACGGTTAATATATCCACTGTGAGACTTTTTTTTATTATATAACCCTTTTTTAAATTTTATTTTAAAGTTAACCTCTAGCGTACTTTATTTTCAATTCTGATCTCTTTGGTCACGCCACCATCCGTGGTGTGACCAAACAACACTGTTACGCCAGCCCGTATCTGGGCAATCTCTTGTCACGCCACCACTCTTGGCATGACAGTGTTGTTTGATCACGTCACAACCAGTGACGTAATAAAAAATATTATTTTGGAGACTTAACCTAGCGCGTTCCAGTATAGTTTGTCACAGGTCAGAATTGGAAATAAAGTGCGCGGAAGGTTAACTTTAAAATAAATTTTTTAAAAAGTTAAATAATAAATAAAAAATCGCATAGAATAATCACGATCACATTTTTTACTCCTTCTTGGAATACAAATTACTCCGAGGAGTAGTATGCAAATATCACCTCGACTACCTGTACCTCCGGTATCAGGACCGCCTATTCTTGATCGGACAATTATCAGTGGTCCACGTGTGTCGCGCAGAACAATCGCGATCGTATTTTTTACATATCGTTGAGAAGCAAACTAATCCGGGGTCTAGTATGCAAATATCTCCGCAACTACTTGTTCCTCCTCAATCTGGACCGCCTATGCTTGATCTTACGGTGAAATATGTATCCACGTGTGGGTAGCGGATAACTACCGGGATTTTACTTTCGTTTTTTTAAATTAGTCTCCTCTGACATTTCTCTCTTTCTCTCTGTATCTCCTCGACGTCGTCGAACGCGACGGCGGAGGCGCCCACCTTGCCGCCTTCGCCATGGCCGTGCGCTTCCGCTACCGGAGCTCCCCGCGCTTCGAGTCCCTCGATCTCGCCGGCGCCGGCGCCGTCTCCGTCCGCGACGTCCGCGCCCTCATCCTCGGCCCCGCGCTCCGCCGCCACTTCGACCTCGTCATCTCCGACGCCGCCTCCAACCGCTGTAAGGCCCCTTCACCCTCCCGTACAGGCTCTATCCCTGTGCCAAAGCTGCCCAACCCCTTCAATTTGACTCCTGTTTTGTCCCTCGCACTCTCGACGACGACGCGCTGCTCATCCCCGCCGGCTCCGACCTCGTCGTCAAGCGCGTGCCCATCGCCTCCTCGGGAGGCGGCGGTGGCGAGTCATCAAATCCTCATAAGACGTGCGTAGCTAGCGAGAGAGGTGCTGTTTGTGTTGGAATTGGGTGTTTCCGTGCTTATTACTGTGTTGGATTGTGTGATAGGGCTGAGGAGCAGCACGGTTGCGGCCGCAGCGACCGAGGCGAGGGAATTGAGTCGTTGTTGTCTCCTTTGGACAAATTTGATGACCCCAGTAATGTGCTTTGCCCTGGTTTAGAGGCAGAATTGCCAGAATCATGTACTGATGGTGTCAAACTAGAACAAAGCTCCAATAAAAGGTAAAATTCAGAGCTTAATTTTTCCACTGATAGTTGGGTAAATCACCTCTAGGAATAGCTTCAGTCGTTTATGACTTAGCACCTATCTAGGTAGAGATCATTCCAAACGCTTAGACAATGTTGTACTGTGTAGTTTACAATATGTTGTTCATATTCCTTATTGGACTTATGGTTATTTGCGGTATACCTCAGATTTATGAATTTTGATTGCTTCTTGTTGTTCAAGCACAGTTGGATGAATCTTACAAGTTTTGAATAGGAAGCAGATTTTATGACCAATTACTCCCCCAGACACACAGAGTTGGCACTATAGGCAAAATCACATAACCATCGTAGTGACTGCTATTTGTGACTGCTATTTGTGACTGGAGGGATTAGTAAAGTGCTAGAATACATCATAGGAAAAGAATCTAAAGTAACCATATGGCATTCAACAGACCACTTTATGTCCTTTCATGTGTTCCTTCTTTGTGAAATTTTATCATGTTTACTGATGTAGATGCTCTGAGATGTCTCGTGCAAGATATCTGAACATTGAAGGAAGTGGTCTTAGTGGGGCCACGCCCAAAGGTGAATAAGCAACATCAATTTTGTTAGAACTTCCTAAACCATTATTGAAAACTTTTTTTGTGTGTTATCGGGTGACAGAAATTGTCGTGGATAACTCTACTGAAGAACTTGATTTGGAAGATGAAAAAAGGGAAATCAAAACAAATTCCAAGGCCAGGGAATGCGAAAAGATGGAACAGTAATATCTTATTTCTTTTTCTACATAAACCATTCCATGTACTTATCAAGTTATTGCACTGTAATTTACAAGTTATATATATTTTACGAAGTTGACACGATACGATCTCTTTTGTCTTAGGAATGTTGCTAAATCCTCTCAAGTCATACCCAGCATGGATGTGCCAGCAGAATTGAGATGCTTCCTTTGTAAAACAATATTTGAAGATGCTGTGATGATACCATGTTGCCAGCATAGTTTTTGCAACAAATGTAAGTCATTTAAAGAACTAAAGCATCTCTCGCTGTTTTTATAAGAGATCATCTGTTTCTCACTTCCTCTTGCATATAACTATTAACTATATTTGAGCACCATGTTCATCATTATCGTAAGGGTCTTGCAAAGTTTTTCATATTATTAGCTTGCGGTGGGGCTTTCTCTGCATGGCTATGCTTAGACCCCCGAGTACTCAGCTCCTGATTTGAACTATGACACAAACTCGATCCATCTTGTTAACATTTTTGTTTCTTTAGCAGATAGGGTGTTTCAGACTGATTAAATCTCCAAAGTTGTACAAGCCAGTGCAGTGCATATAAACACTGATTCAAATTACTTTTAAAAGTTTGAACGTCTTCCTATGGACATTTGCAGTGACCTCTCAGTAGTGTGTTGCATATATCTTTCACTGCCAATACATGCCAGACACAAGGGAATGGGATAATTGATCTGACTTGTTCTAGCTTGACATTTGCCACATTGAGTAACTTAGTTTATCTAATAAGTTCTCTGTTGAACTCTTGGTGAGGAGGCCATTGTGTTTTTTCACTGCGGCTCCGTGCAGTTCATTGTCATAGTGAATTTTGTTTGCCTTGTTAGGTTTCAATATTGCTGATCCAGAGTTTGACAAATTTCTCAGCTCCTCTAATAAAAGAGGCCCGCGTTTAGTATATTCAGGATATACACTTATTTTTTTTATGATAACAAATAATAGCACATTCTAAATTTCTAATTTTTTCCATTGACATTGAAAATTTTAAATTATTTTTTGGTCCTGCAGGTATTGTTTCTGCTTTGGCTGAGATGAAAAAATGTCCGAAGTGTTCATCCACCAGGTGCACTATTAATGATCTCTTACCAAATTTGTCACTTCGTAAGGCCATCGAACATTTTCTTGAGACACAACCAGCTGGTGTTGTTGGCTTTGATCATCCAGGACCTATGTATGCACCTGGTATGTTGAAACTCACTACCTTGTTTCAGAAGATTTCCTATCTTCTCAACTACTGCTGAATACACATTTCTTGTCTGTAAGCTCAGATGTAGAATCAGGTATAGAAGCAAAAGAGGCATCATGTGCCCTGTCGATTCTCCAACAAGAACAAAACTTGCCCTGTTCTCCATCTGCCACGGGAAAAGATTCCAACCAGATCATGCCAAACCCCGCAAAAGAGATTAAAAGAAGCTCCAGTATGAAGATCCGTCTGGATGGAAATAAACCAACTGAAACATCT
The DNA here is from genome assembly GCA_036346405.1 of Phyllostachys edulis. Taxonomy (NCBI): domain Eukaryota; kingdom Viridiplantae; phylum Streptophyta; class Magnoliopsida; order Poales; family Poaceae; genus Phyllostachys; species Phyllostachys edulis. The sequence continues at coordinate 47,963,003 of CM070566.1, forward strand.
TCAGCACTCAATAGAATTGGCCCCCGAGAAGCATCTAGGAATGCTGATTTTGAAGGAAGAGCAAGCTCCTCAAAGGTGTACCAATATATTGCACAAGAGAATGGTATGATCTTGTTCAATACTTCAATTGCTATTGACTTGCCTTTTTAGTAATTGCGGCTTAGTTTTCTTTACCTTGCATTTCCCAGATGATTTGCCTACCGTGGAAGCCAAAGCACTCAGGAACTCATTGGGTATTCGCTATTTCCTTTAGCTCTGTATCTGTCATTTGCTTATCCACTCCACTTAGTTACTTACAATTTATTTCCTTTACAGCAGATGGAAATGGATTTCCAGCACCGGCAATAAGGGCAAGAAAGGTGCATCATCTTGTTTTCCCCATGATGAGAGTGTCTTCCTTTAATTCATTGACTTAGAGGAACATACCTGTTGACAGACAGTAGTTTGTTTGGAGGAAAATGAAACCATGTTTTAGGAATGCTGGGGGCTTACTAGTTTGGTCTATTAGAGCCATTAGTGTACAGTACCACACTTCTCTGAAGTATAATGACATTGTAAGGTTGTTGTACATAGAGAAGCCTTAGTAGGTTCCAAAGAGACAGTGTGAAACTTGCCTGCCCCGTAGTTAAGTTAGTAAATCCCCAAGGAAAAATTTTCTACCAGGGTTTACATTCGTACCAATTTATGTCCTCATCTTAGTGAAAAGTTAATACAGGATGCATGTAGAACATCATGTTTTTGGTGACTTGACTGGAGTTAGGTGCAGGTTTGTCTATTTTGCTTAACAAAATTGCTATATTTTCTACTATAATGCCTACCTCAAGTTTCCTTTTGGATAAGCAGGGTGGGCGAACTTGTTACATGTGTGGTTCTCCAAACCACCTGATCAGAGATTGTCCAGTTGCATCAAATGTACATTCAGGTAATGTGTTCAGTTGAGCACATCATAATTCATACCCTTCTGTCTTGCCCCCTGGTTTTAATTTCCTTTCAGATGTCCTTTAATGTTCCTTACATGCAGAAGATAATGCATTCCATGGAGATGCATATGGTCCACCTAATTGGCAGGGATCTATGTTTCATCCTCTTCAGCCTTATGGAAATATCTATGGCACACCTGGGATCATTCCATTTGATCCAGGAGTTGTACCAGTCTCACCTTTTGGAGTGCCTTCATATATGCCATCATTTTATGGAGGCATGAAGAATCCATAGTAAGGAACTTTTTTCCTTTCTATTGGTTTTCCTCTGAGATGCTGCTGGTAATAGCAGCAATTTCACCAATCATACCCAGCTCCAAGTGTGTTTATCTTGACCCCTAAATGACGCTTTCAGTGCTTTTATGGGGATGGGAGGTATGCCATCTCCTGTGCTACCTGGAGTACAACAACCCTTATCACATACAGGATTCATGGGTATGCATGATAATGCTAAGAGTCATAAAGCTCCAAGTGGAAGGGGAGTAAGGTAACAATAAATTTATTGATGCTTATAGACAACCTTTAAGTATATGTAAAACTAGGCGTGATTGCTTACAGCTTTTATACGTGACATATGACATAGTACATGCCTAAACTCCCAAACGTCAAATTTTAAACTAATTCATCATGTACCATCTTGTTCTTCACTAGAAAATTTAACTTTAACTGGTGATTTGCCTATCATAGGAGTTATTGTCCTATGCGCTGTACCTTTTGTTTTTATTTTTTTGTCTGTCTAACGTTGTAGATTATGATAGTAACTGTTGTATGTACATGGTTTGATTTTAGTCTCAAACATGTTAGCTTTAGGCCTTCTAGTGCTTATGTTTGGACTGCTTTGAACCACATTTCTTGGGCCATTTGATATTGACACCTTAGTAGCATTATATGGCAGGTTTAATATTAAGGAAATATCATCATATAAAAAGCGTCAGCATTTGTTAATGCTGAAGAAGGCTACTTGACTATCTGTATGAGATCATCCATACAATCTTGTGAAATTGTAATTTCCATGGTTTTCATTTAGATGTTCACAGTGCATGTAGAGCTCATTGAGCTTGCTATAGGATTGCCGTTTGTACCAATACGCCTTCTTGGTTCAGCTAATGTGAAAGAATATGGATTAATATCTAGTGAATGTTTGTTTCTTTAGGGAGTACGACTATGATAGTAGTCCAGAGGACTATCATGATGAGGATGGTAGAAGAATATCACATAAGCAATATCAAACAGAAAAGAGATTTGAAAGGTACTATGATGAAGGTAGCACAAGGGTTCAAAAAAGGCACCGCAAGGATAAATTTGGTAGCCCTACCCGTGAGAAGCCTTGTTATTTATCAGATGAAGAATTTGTTGATCAGAAACATCGAAAGGAATTTGATTCATATGGAAAAGAAAGGAGGAACCGTTACTCTGATCAATCTGCTTCTGAACTGCATGACATGTCTGGCAACTCTTTCCAGGATACTAAACAGAGCAGTAAGCAACATTATGGAAGTATTTCAGGAAAAAGAGATGAAAGTAGGGCAAAGTGCAAAAGTGATTACAGTGAAAAGACTCATCGTCAAAGTCGTAAAGAACAGAGTCACACAGAGAGGGTTGATGATGGGCACAAGTCCAGTAAGAACACATATAGACATAAACATCGGGACCATGAAACCGATCACTCGGCTGACTACAAACGTGACAGCAAGGTAAAAGTATCCAGCCAGAGTTCAAGACATGCCAAGACAAAAGTCGGTTCTTCAGATGGCCTCCTGGGAAATGACAGATGGGAGATGGTTGATGGCCCAGATGATTATGAAAGAAGGGATCGCTACCGACACAAGAGGAAGGGAATCCATTAACAAATCCAAGTCTAGGTTCGCTGTGTTCCATTTGCATCAACAACAAAAAAAAATCCCATGTGAATAAAACAGCTGGTAGTGTCAACTAAGTTTTAGAGGTATTGCTTATCCTGAACATTTATCATCTCTATTATTCGCTGTAAATCTTGTTAGGAAATGATTGGTAGGTGTAGCTCTACAGATTTTCCTTCTTGCTGCCACAAGTATAGGAATGTAAGAGTGATATGTTGTTGCTACACAGACACACACAACGTGGAAATTTCATAGTCATGTATAGAGTTTGTTGTTCACTTTGTTATGTAGATTGACTTTGATGTCCTGCTTATCTGGTTAGTGTAGACCTCTTAGTCAAACTGTTCTTTCTTGAGGGAGCTGAGAAGTTAATGATATGTAAATCTCTACCATCATCAGTTAATGATGAAACTTAGACAAAACTGCACTTCTGCCAAAAGAGCAAACACAGGTTTTATTCATGGGAAGGATGAAATTTCTAATGCATTTCGACGTCATACTGCAGTTGTTAGATGAAATTGTACTCACTGGAAAGAACACAAAATGACCAAAATTGCATTGAGAATAGTTTCCCCCAAACTCCAGGTTCGTGACGCTTCCGAATCCCACTGGTTTATGGTTTCGCTTGGGTGCTTTGAGGCTTAGGAAGTGACATGTGCACTTGATGCTGCAGCATCTAGAGGGTGTGGCACCTGGAAAGAACACAAAAGTAGAGATCAAAACACTTGCATTAGTTTTTCATGCCATACTTGCATCATATCGTCAGCATTACAGGTCCTTTTTTTCTTGGTATTGTACTGGTGCGATGTCCAATATGCCGTGCTGAATAGACCGGGCAAATAGTAGCTCGGCAGTAACAAGTTTGGAACAATTGATTGCATCATCGAATGTTGGGCTCCTATAGCTCTCAGATCCCGAAACTACTGTTTTCTTACCGCAAGAATCGAAATATTGGTCGCAAACTTCCTGATGTTTCCCAGGCCTATGCTACAACATGATGAGACGAAGAATTGAGGGATAATTGCCTTGTGCTGAAGGCATGTTTTAGCTTCCGTTCAATGGATGTTTCTTGCACTTTGTGGTATCTGATCTATATATAATCAACCGTGCTCATGTGCTGCTCTGAAATATGAAAATTCTACTTGAAAAAAAGAAGAGAATAATACCAACTCTGTGCTTATTGGGGTCAGTTTTAAAAGCGGTAGCTGACCGAGTGATTGTGCGTTACGATTCAACCAAAATGCATTAATTAATACAGAAGTTGCTTCCTGCAGGTATATCTAATAGACTAATGACTAATGACAGTGTTGTGTAGTAGTCACTGGGCTACGCCGTATCTTACCAGGAGCCACCGGCCGGAGAAGCTCTGATCAGGCCACCACAGCTCACGACCATTCCGTTTGCCCGTACAACTAGTTCGTATTTGGTCAGATTAAGTGATCTACTTGCGTATTCTCCTTTTGCCATACAATATCTGATTGAATTTCAAGTGAGATATATGTCATCTATGGATTGTTCAATCTTTTCTCGATCTAATGATGGATAACTTTGTGTGGTCGACTATTTGACTACTTGTGGCACAACCATACACTCCTTTATTAGATGGCATCGAGGGGCTAGAGATATCTCTCTTGTTTTGCTAGAAGGGAGAAATATTATATCCGACCAGTTACATCTTTCTGCATGTTTCATAGCATATCTGAAAACTACCTTTATAACTATTCAGTTACGGAGTAGCGTTTGGTAACCCCTAAGTGTATTGTTACACATGTGAAAAATCATGCTAATCTCATGTCTAATAATTATATATTATCATTGTTTGAGACCAACTGATGACACATAGAAAAATAACAATCACAATAGTGTCTTAAAGTGGGTCAGTCTAACATCATGCTCTCGAACATATGCTCGCGCTATTGATTTGATATCCCTTATATCTATGACCGGTAAAACGTGGTCATCAATCAATACATGTGCTAATTTATAAGTCACTAGTATCCCGATTAGTGACACCCGACTATGGATCTTTTATAATGATATCATACAATAAATAAAGACGTGATACAATCATCTCCATAACTGCCTCTCAGGTGTACCACTAACAGCCACGTCAGCCAAAATCATTTGGGGAAGGGGAGGTGTGTTGCACCGGTTTTGAGAGTTGGGAGGGCAAAAAATAAACAGTTTTGGATCTGCGGGTTGAAAAACGAACTCAGGCCTTAGTTTAAGTTGAAAAGTGGACTTTTTCTTTGTATTATATTTTATAGTCGGGTGTTCTCATTCGCTGCTCTGAAAACAAAAGGACTACTAGTTGTGGTCCTTGCTTTAGTTCTGTCAACAGCTCTCTACTTATTGGGAGTCAATTCAACACAGCTAGCGGTAGCTGACCAAGTGATACCATTCAACTGAAAAATGCATGAATGCAGAAGCTGCTTCCAGCAGGTACATCTATGGTAATGACTGAATAATTACAATCTTGTGTACAACGAACACAGCAACCCAATGTTGAGCACAGCGGACCATGATCCTGATCCATCTTACTGCAACGAAAGGCAGGAGCTCCATCATAAGGTTGCATGGAGCCTTGCATTCGGGGAACCTTTGCCCTTCAAGTTTACCCTGGATGTCAGCTGCTGAACGTCTGGCAGCAGACAGCTCCATGAGTGACGATCATTTGCTGGAACGCCATCCCGGATGGTAGCTAGAGAGGGAGTTCTTGTCGTGGCCTTCAAAGTTTGGAGTGGTTCCTTAGACCATCCGCAATGTTTGATCTAAGCCGGTTCAAAGCATACCTCCGGATGGTTGGGGTCGATTCAATACAGTGGGGCTAGTCGATTCTAGCAAAAATCCCAATGAACCGACTCAAAGTTAGGATCCGGGTTCAATCTAATAAAATAACTGTAGGACCGGAAAGGCGACTAGAGGGGGGTGAATAGGAGCACTATCTATTTTTCGCTTTGCTGATCGGATTCAAACAAGATATTGACTCCAATAGCTATGAGAACTATGAAGATCAATATATATAAGCGTAGCGGAAGTCTTGTATTGAATCCCCTTCAAATCCCCAAAAGAAACGACCAAAAACACAAAAATCAGCCTGATGAACAGTGCCGGTCGAACCGGATGAACAGTGCCGGTCGTTCTGATTTCCGGTACAACCGGATGAACAGTGGCGATCGTTCCGCATGAACAGTAAAATCAGGCGAATGAACAGTAAACAGCCTGAAAAACAAAAACAAAAATCGACGTAACTTTTGATCCGCTTGGCCAAACTCCACCAAATTTGAAACACATCTTCCTAAGGATGTCAGGAACCTATTCCAAGTGACGATCGAGAAGATCCACGTCAAAGTTTTGATATTTTTCCATTTTGCCGAAGGAGGGTTCAAAACCGAGCAAAAACGTAAAACTTGATCCAAAACTTGCTCGTGGGTGGATGATGATCAAGATGACCTTAGATGGGTTCCCACATATCCCAGCAAGCAAGATCAAGAAGAAAAACCAAGCAAAAACTCGCGGATCAAAGAAAAGCCCCAAAATCATCAAATAGAAAGGAAGAACACAAAAGGACTCATCTCAAGAGATTTGGATGGATTGATTTGAGATGAATGATTGTTGCTTACAGCCACTCCACATGAAGGGCAAAGCTCACCACGTGAGCACACACTCTCAATCCAAACCCTAGAACCTAGCTCTCATCTTTCTCCTCAAAACCCTAAACCAAAATAGGGCAACCACAAGGGTTTTGGGATGGCTGTCTCCTTGGTTTCCAGCAGCCCTTAAGAAGCCCACAACACCCATATTTATAGTGGAGGCTAAGCATCTAGGGTATATTCCATTAGGGCACCCATTAAACCCTAACACACAATGGGTTAACACACGCACGCATCTCAAAGCGCCGTCTTCATCATCAATTGACCTAAACCGCTTCACCATGCGCCGACCAGCGCATAGCTTTAGCCAAAGGTCACCAAGGCGGTATTTGGTGAAATTACCAAAATACCCTTCTCGATCCTTCTCCAAAAGACCGAGTCCACAGATCGTGAAGCAATCCCATGCTTCGCCACGTGTAGGTTGATCAACAGCTCCATGTCGTCAAGTCTCTCCCATCCGGATCCCACCGGCACCACTGAGCACTTGCAACGACTCCCGCGCCGCTTGATCCAACCAGTCACACCGAACTGCCCGTTCGGTCATCCATGTCCATTCGCACCCGCTTGAGTCCTCGACCTCACCCGCATCCTTGATCGTTTCGGACCTCGGCTCTCCAAGCTTAGTCCCGATCCACCTCGCCGCTGACCGTCATAGACCTGCAAGCCACCTGCACAGCAATAGACCAAGAAACCATTTCCGGGAACAAGTTCTTCACAACTTGACCCACGTTAGCCAAAACATGCATCATGCAACACATATGCACTGATGAACATGAACAAGACCTAATCCAAAATCAAATCTCCAAATGAAACAACATTCGGCTCAATTCATTCCACAAGCGGTACTACCGCCAACTAAACCCCGGTATTACCGCATTGCGGTCATACCGCTCAATCAACTGCGGTCGTACCGCACCTCGGAGAAATCCCAAAATCTCCAACAACAACCTCTCTGGAAAAACCATACCGCACACATGCGGTCATTCCGCCATGCGGTACTACCGGCAACCAAAGCACGGTCGTACCGCTCCAGGAGAAAATCCACACTCCAAAACATCAGAGACACCTTCTCTGGAATTTTGCAACCGACACACAAAATTCGGACTCACCGACATGCGGTACTACCGGCAACCAAAACCCGGTACTACCGCTCCTCGAGAAAACCCAAGAAACCAAACACAAGGCTTCGGGAAAATTCAAATCGCCAACAAACTTGCGGTCGATCCGCCAAGCGGTACTATCATGCCATAACGCCAGATTACCAAGAAAAAACGACACTTGTCAAAACCACAATTCAACAAACTTTCAAAGCAATTGCCAATTGTCTCATCACCTAAGATCATGAGCATGTCCACATGACATCCACAATGTCCTCATGACATCCGCAATAACAATATCCTACACAGTGATTACTGGTTTCATTAACTCATCAGCTCGAGAATCGATTCTATTGGGCTGCAATCGCCACTTGCATCCAGCTTGTGTGGTTTTCATTCTCTTTTCTTCTTCTTTTTTAATAGAATGTGGGTCCACCCTTGAGGGAGAAGCTGGTTCACTACACTGGAGTAAAATACATTTGCTTTTGAACCTGCTTACATGGCATAGTTTTGAACCTATCTTGATTCAATACATTGGAGATGCTCTTAGGTGTTAGCCGCGGAACAAGTCTACTCTTTACATTTTGTGAAATACACTCGCAGAACAAGCTAGTGCTATTGGCCTCTTTGCTAAGCTAACTTAATTAGCTCTTACATTTTCATTATAAATAATTTTATATAAATTTTGATCATCATGCACTACAAGAAATTGAAATTGTTGTCGATTACTATAGGAAATTGTTTTCCTATGAACATAGTTTAAACATAAAGTTGGAAGATAACTTTTGGAATGATGATGACAAAGTCTAATTAGTAGAAGAAAATGCAATGTCGAGGCTAACTTCACCGAAGAAGAAATAAAAAGGCGCTTTGTTAATCTTATGCTGAGGGGGCTCCAGGCCCTGATGGTATTTCGTTTCTTTTCTACCAGAAGTTTTGGTATACAATGAAAGATGACTTAATGGCCTCGTTTCAAGCATAGTTATCAGAAACACGGTTCGTCTGAGTCGTGGTATGGAATTCGGGTTCGTAGTTCGCCATTTTTTCTTCCAATTTTCACTGCGAACACGAACCCTATACCCTAAATCAGTTCGGGTTCGCCGAATCCGATTCGTGATTCGTGTGGTTTTATAGCGAACCCGGTAACTATGGTTTAAAGACCTAGAAAAAGGGGAGATTGATCTGTACAGGTTAAATTTTGCTATGTTAACTCTGATCCCAAAAGAAGCTGATGATAGAGCCTATTAGTCTGATCAATTGTAGTCTCAAAATAATCTCTAAGGTGTTTACAAACAGACTGGGTAACATAATGGAGATATTGATTAGCACAAATCAAACAGCTTTTTATCAAGGGTAGGTTTATTCTAGAAAGTGTTGTTACTGCTCATGAGATTGTTCATGATGTTTATCATAAGAGAGATGCTAGTTGTGTTTAAATTGGACTATGAGAAGGCTTATGACAGAGTTAGCTAGGAGTTTCTTTTTAAGAAGCAGAGGGGCTTTGGTAGCAAATGGTTAACTGGATTAAAAACTTACTATGCAAAAGTTCCATTGGGGTGAGGATTAATGATGAGGATGTTATGAATATTGTGTGTATGTATTCAGAGGCCTAATGGACAATATATATAGGGTGTACAAGGGGTGCATGTCATATACAGATAAGGAATACAAAATGATTCTTATCTCTATCTCTAACACCCCCCCCTCAAATGCAAAGCGTATGCAATAGCATTGCATTTGAAGATTGTTGACACTAAAATATGAAAAATCCAAAGTCCGAGTCTTGATAATATCGTCGTAGCATGCAGCTCTTGGAAAATATATCGAGTATCAAAAGATCTCGTCCATCCGGGGTCGTGCAACAGCCCATAAAGCACAACGTGCAGTGATGAAAAAGTCAACCGCGGCAACACAAAGAAAAAGATAATGAAACCAACATGAATAGATGGAGCTGTCAAATCAAGCCGAATAGGAATAGGTGGAAGCATGACAGCGCAGATGGAAGCCCAAGACGGCGGCGGCGCTAAAGAAGCGCGGCGGCCTTAGAAACTCAGGGCAGCGGCTAAGAAAGCGGCGGCATCAAAAAATAACTTCTACGATCTGCACATGGCTCAAAAAGAAGAGCGGGAGCCTTGCATTCGGGGATCCTTTGCCCTTCAAGTTTACCCTGAATGTCAACTGCTGAACGTCTGGCAGCAGACAACTCCATGAGTGACGATCATTTGTTGGAACGCCATCCCGGATGGTAGCTAGACATGGAGTTCTTGTCGTGGCCTTCAAAGTTTGGAGTGGTTCCTTAGGTTTTGGCCGCGCTACAAGACATCAACATCCAATTGTGTCGGACCCGGATTTTGTCAATCCAAAATCCTCTGTGATTCCACCGTATTATTCCCTGGATCAGTAAGTAGTGCTCAAAGTTACATTACTGAACATCAAAAATATATCAAGTGGAAGCGTAAATATAATAGTGGACTTACTCATGGGCCGATCAGGCCGAAATCATTAAAAGCAGCAGCAGAAATAGAAAACTCATACAGGTGGGACCCTCAGGACACGCCCATAGGCAGCCAACTGGGGTTCGCGACCTAGCTCTTGGCCATCAACATCCGGATCCTCAAAATACGCGTAGTGTCCTTGGTTCACAACTTCTGTGAGTTTTGGGAAGAGTGAGAGTGAGCACAACTTCCTTATTCATGAGCCAACACACAAAATGCAATAATTTTATATGCATGGCTTAACAAGGATGGCTCGGGTTCTTTTATTCGCCGAAAGAAATATTTTCAATTATCATAATTAGAAATTCCTATCACTTAGCTTTTTCTTGCTGGTGTTAAGCTTCATCTCAGTTCTGCTTTTCACCCTCAATCAGATGGACAATCAGAAGTGGTTAACAAGATTATTATCATGTATCTCCGTTATCTTACTGGAGATCGCCCTAAACAATGGCTTTGTTGGTTACTGTGGGCCGAATATTGTCTGATGGGAGCATGCATCTGCCGGTCGTGGAACAATTGCTCTAGGATAGGGATGAATTTTTTGGTCGAAATACATGATCGTTTAATTCTCTCTCAACAAACCTATAAACATCATTATGACAAAGATCATCGTGAGCTAGAATTTTTTGAAGGTCAGCGGGTTTGGCTCGTTTGCATAATCGGCCGACTTTATCTTTGTCTTTGTAACCAAAGGGGAAATTGAGTCCTCGTTATTTTGGGCCTTATAAAGTTCTGCAGAAAATTGGATTGGTAGCATAACGCTTACAACTGCTGGCTAGAGCAAAGATTCATGATGTGTTTCATGTGAGCTTATTGAAGCCATTTCTTGGTCAATCTCCTCAATCACCACCTCTATTGTCGACAATTTTGCATGGCAGAGTTTGTCCACTACCAGCTAAAGTTTTGAAATCTCGTAGGGCTTGCGGCCGTCTTCAGATTTTGGTTCAATGGGAAAATGCGCCCGAAACAAGTGCTTCTTGAGAAGATTTAGAGCAATTTCAAAAGTTATATCCTTCATTCAAGCTCGACGACGAGCTAGTTGAAAAGGCGGGGAGAGATGTCATGTGGGACATCCAGTACAGACGTTGCAAGCTGAAGTTGACAACCGAAGCTCCATCAGACTCGGTTGCTCTAGTCGTAGTTTTGGATTAGCTACTGTATTATTCAGTTTTCCTTTTCTGTCTCGTAGACTTAGTTAGGAATTACTAGTTACATTTCCGTTTATGATTAGAACTCTTTTAGTATTCCAATTGTTAGGATCTCTATTAAAGAGGACACACTTATGGTTGAGGAATAAGAAAACAGAAAATCGTCTCAACTCTCGTCTTGTTCTGCTAATCTTCTGAACTCGGCCGCGCGGTCGCCGCAACCACGGCGCCTCCTCCGCGCCGCCGAGACCCAGGTCTCCGCCGGATTACGCAGCACGATTACTGCCTGGGATCCAATCCATCTTCAAGTACTCCGGCTCCTGACATCTTAGTCAAACTGTTCTTTCTTGAGGGAGCTGAGAAGTTAGTGATATGCAAATCTCTACTAGTTAATGATGAAACTTAGACAAAACTGCACTTCTGCCAAAAGAGCAAGCACAAGTTTTATTCATGGGAAGGATGAAATTTCTAATGCATTTCGACATCATACTGTAGTTGTTAGATGAAATTGTACTCACCGGAAAGACCACAAAGGACCGAAATTGCATTGAGATTTGCTTCCCCAAACTCCAGGTTCGTGAAGCTTGGGTTTCGCTTGGGTGCTTTGAGGCTTAGGAAGTGACGTCTGCACTAGAAGCTGCAGCATCTAGAGGGGATGGCACCTGGAAAGAACACAAAAGTAGAGATCAAAACACTTGCATTAGTTTTTCATGCCATACTTGCATCATATCGTCAGCATTACAGGTCCTTTTTTTCTTCTAACTACAGTGGTATTGTCCAATACGCCGAGCTGAATAGACCGGGCAAAGTCTCTCGGCAGTAACAAGTTTGGAACAATTGATTGCATCATCTAATGCTGGGCTCCTATAGCTCTCAGATCCTGAAACTACTGTTTTCTTACCGCAAGAATCGAAATATTGGTCGCAAACTTCCTGATGTTTCCCAGGCCTATGCTACAACATGATGAGACGAAGAATGAGGGATAATTGCCTTGTGCTGGAGGCATGTTTTAGCTTCCGTTCAATGGATGCTTCTTGCACCTTGTGGTATCTAATCTATATATAGTCAACTGTGCTCATGTGCGGCTCTGAAAAATGAAAGTTCTACTTGAAAAATAGAAGAGAATAATACAGCTAGCCTTGCTTAGTTCTCTCACCAACTCTCTGCTTATTGGGGGTCAGTTAAAAGCGGTAGCTGACCGAGTGATTGTGCGTTACGATTCAACCAAAATGCATGAATTAATACAGAAGTTGCTTCCCTGCAGGTATATCTAATAGACTAATGACTAATGACTGTTGTGTAGTAGTCACTGAGCTACGCGATATACTACCAGGAACCACCGGCCGGAGAAGCTCTGATCAGGCCACCACAGCTCACGACCGGTACGTTTGCCTATGTGATCAGTTCGTATCTGGTCAGATTAAGCGATCTGCTTGCGTATTCTCCTTTTACTATGTGATATCTGATCGAACTTCAGGTGAGATATATGTCATCCATGGATTATTCAATCCTTTCTCGATCTAGTAATAGGTAACTTTTTGTGATTGACTCTTTGACTATTTGTGACACAACCATGTATTTCCTTTATCAGAGGACATCGAGGGGCTAGAGATATCTCTCTTGTTATGCTAGGAGGAGGAAATATCATATTTGACCAGTCACATCTCTCCGCATGTTTCATAGCATATCCGAAAACTATCTTTATAATTATCTAGTTACGGAGTAGCATTTGGTAACCCCTAAGTGTACTGTTACACACGTGGGAAATCATAGTAATATCATGTATAAGGATTATACATCATCATTGTTTGAGACCAACTGATGGCACATAGAAACATAACAATCTCAATAGTGTCTCAAAGTATGTCAATCCAACATCGTGTTCTCGAACATATGCTCGCACTATTGATTTGATATCCCTTATATCTATGACTGATGAAACGTGGTCATTAATCAAAACATGTGCTAGTCTATAAGTCACTAGTGTCTCGACTAATGACATCCGACCATGGATCTTTTATAATGCTATCATACAACAAATAAATACATGATACAATTATCTCCATAACTGCCTCTTAGGCCTACCACTAACAGCCACGTTAGCCAAAATCACCTTGGTTTTGGGGAAGGGGAGGTGTCTTGCACCGGTTTTGAGAGTTGGGAGGGTGAAAAATAAACAGTTTTGGATCTGCAGGTTGAAAAACGAACTCAGGCCTTAGTTCAAGTTGAAAAGTGGACTTTTTCTTTGTATTTATAGTCGGGTGTTTTCATTCGCTGCTCTGAAAACAAAAGGACTACTAGTTGTGGTCCTTGCTTCAGTTCTGTGAACAGCTCTCTACTTATTGGGAGTCAATTCAACACAGCTAGCGGTAGCTGACCAAGTGATACCATTCAACTGAAAAATGCATGAATGCAGAAGCTGCTTCCAGCAGGTATATCTATGGTAATGACTAAATAGTTACAATCTTGTTTACTAAAATGGGCCATACACATTTTTGCTTCCACATTTTACTAGTGCTTAATCATGCACAGATGCCAGAAACAAAACAAGAGCTATAATTTGTGTACAACGAACACAGCAACCCAATGTTGAGCACAGTGGACCGTGATCCTGATCCATCTACTGCAACGAAAGGCAGGAGCTCCATCATAAGGTTGCATGGAGCCTTGCATTCAGGGAACCTTTGCCCTTCAAGTTTACCCTGGATGTCAGCTGCTGAACGTCTGGCAGCAGACAACTCCATGAGTGACGATCATTTGTTGTAAGTTCTTGTCGTGGCCTTCAAAGTTCGGAGCGGTTCCTTAGTGCTATTGGCCTACTCCATCAGTCATGTAGTCGAGGACATGATTCCTTAGTCATATAGTCGAGCGACCGTCACAGTAACATTTCAAATTACCTTGCCCCTTCCATAATCTCACCCATATAGGCCGTGCTTGTGGTGGGTCCTATAAGTTGTGCGGGATGTTGCCCCCACGACTTGTCGTAGCAGGCAACTTCACCATTGATGTCCCTTCCCAGCTCACACTTGCACATCTTTACTAGTCAGATGACTTTCAGGGTCCAATAAATTTACTAAGCCAAGTTGTAGTTTGTAGACTTGTGGTTGTACTTGTTTTACACGGGAGATCATGACAAGATTAAGTTCTTAATTAGGGTTATCTGGGCGGTTTATTTCATATACCAACATTTCCTGGGCTGTATTAGCACCCATCAACATTATACCATTCATTATACCATCCGCCCAGATAGGAACAGCAATTAGGGTTTTTGAGGAGTAAAATACATCAACTCAACCATCTCAGTCATTTCCCCACAATGACTGCCCAAAACCACTTTTATGTTTAAAAGATGATGACTGGGACATTTAATGTCCCGGTACTTAAGCAAGACTAGCATGTCGTTTAAGTATAACCTATAACTAGTATTTACCATATAGTTACTAGGGTGACAAGGATTCATGGATTCAATTATCAAAGGGTGGTGTAATAATTAGTTAATCATCAATTGTGTATTTAACTACCTTAAGTTTTAACATACATTTGATTAAAGAATTAAAGCATGTAATTTTGGTAATTTAAATGAATATAATTTACATAAAATGTAGGCTCAAAATGATCAAAGTATTGACTCGCCTTGGTTATAGGCAAGAGAGTCTTGGTATTTTTGTGCTTGATCAACTTGGAGGTCTCCGTCTTCAAATTCTATTAGGATTTAACGCATCGTAAAAAAGGCACAAACAAGCAAAGAGAGCAAACAAATACACAAGAATAAACAAATGAACTCTAAATTAAACAAGACCTATGCCATTAGTAAGATCTTGATTTTACAAAATTTTAGAAATAAATTTCATAATTTTTGGAGCTAGACGAGGGAGAACGGAACTTTCGCGGTTTGAAATTGAATTAAATCAAAGGAATTAAAAGAGGAGGGAGAGATTCGCCTACTGACATGTGGGACCCATTGAACAGTGCATGGCTCATGTGCACAGTGCATGGACCGGAGGTCAACATGCACTATGCACCGGTTCATGGTGCACCGGGTACATCCTGTACATGGGGCCCACTGCTTGGTCAAAGGGAGGTGAATCGAGTTAAACGTTGGCATTTATCGTGCTTGGATCCACCCAAAGAAGTGAGACAAAGCATTTGTTAAGACATCACTTAAATAAGCAAATGATTGCTTGGACTTAAGGACAAAGATTAGGGGAAATAATTGTGGGGGAACAATGCTTGTCCCAATCCGACAGCACAAGGGGAGGTTTGAGTTTAATCAAACCGCCATTATCGCTTTCGGCCCACAAAAAGATGAAATGTGTGGCATTTAAACCGGTAATCAAAGCTAATTTAAACAAAGCTTTGGCTAATGAAGACCCGACAACAATTCGGTGCATTAACGCAGCACAGTGCGTGTCCATCCTTCGGACCACAGAGGAGCTCCAAGGGGAAGCTTCTGGCCAAGCCCGGTGGCGGCAGAGGGAGGCTCGGCGGCGGCGGCCAAGCACCAAAACGAAATACCCTTGGCGAGGGGAAGCTAATGACGGGGGTGGCGTGGCCAGGGGATGGCCGGAGCGACGGCGAGGTGGCGGGGAAGCAGCGGTGGCGCACATCTTTAAGGCAAAAAGAAATTCGGCCATGCTCCGAGGGGGGAGTGGGAGCATGGGCAAGAGCACTCCATGGCGAACTCACCGAGACCAAGAAGGGGACCAGAGGTGGACGGATGGAGGAGATCGGCGGAGGGGAAGCTCGCGGCCGGAGTTGGAGGAGATGGCTGAGTGCGACGGCAGTGGTGGTCCAAAGTCAAATCCCCTTGTGGGGAGATTCCTTGTCGTCGGGGGCACGAGGTGACGGGGAAGCGCGGCGAAGGTGGCGCCGGAGCGGTGAAATGCCGGCGGGAGCGGCTCGGCCGAAAGAAGGGAAGAGGCGTTCTTCGGTGTTTGCTTCGGTGGGACTTACCAGGAGGCAAGGGGCGATGTGGGGGAGACAGTGGGGAGCTCCAAGGCTATTTATAGCCGACGAAAGGAAGGAGGAGCCGTTGGAGGGCCAGAGGCGGGCGGCGTCCCGAGGAGCGGCATGGGCGCTCTGGCGCCCTAGCGCGTGCGCGGCGACGACTCCGGAGGGAAGAGGCAGGTGTGCGCAGAGGGGGCTAGTACTGGTGATGGGACAAGGCGGTGGAGAGGCACCGGAGTCAAGGAGAGTGGGTGGCGGAGGCGATGGCCTGGCAAGAAGCGCTTCGTCTTGTTGACAGAGCGATGGGGCGGTCGAGTTGACTCAAGAAAAAGGGCAGTGAGACTAAGGGAGCAGGTAGGCGTGGCAGTAGGTGCGCTAATGAGGCGGTGGAGAGCCAGAGGCGGCGTGGCGTAGCAAGCGGTGGCAGAACACACAAGGGAGAGAGAGGAGAATGGCTTGGGCGTGCTGGCCAAAGAAGAAGCCGGAGGGGAGAACCGGGCCCAAGGCAGGCCGAGGGAGAGAAATGGTCGGGGGAAAAGAAAGGCCAGGGGGTGGCTGCTGGGCCGAGCAGGCCAAGAAGCAAAGGGGGTCAGGTGGGCCAGGAAAGAAAGGAGGGAAAAACGGGCCGGCCCAAGGAGAATTAGGGTTGAGTCCAAAGGAAAAAGGGAAGGCCCAAAATCGAAAAAGGAGAAATTCAAACTTAAATTTGAATTTCAGAAATCAAGGAAGTTTGAAACACAAACCCAAGCTTAAAGAAGCTAAAAGATTTTGAAAATACTTGATAATTTGACGTAGTTTTGAAAACCGAAAACGAAATGCAAATTACTATTCACCGTTCCAAAACGAAAATGTTACAAGTACTCGGCAACAGACTTACAACCTGCACTTCGTGGGTAACTTGAGGCCATTTGGAAAAGCTTGGGCTCCATCAACGTGAACTCTTTATGTCCATGAACAGCAAAGGTAGCACGTACTACACCGCACCTATCTATCCGTACTATCTTGATAAGACAGATTGTTACATACTTCTAATCCTGAAATGAGAGGTAAATGTGGGGCTTTTAGTTGGCAAACTTGAGTTCATCCAGGCAACCGATACAAGATTATATAATGTTATTTGTATCTTTTTTTGAGAAGGCTATGAGCAGGCCCTCTATTTTAATTGTGCAATGATTTTTTTTTTGTGCCAAAATCAAACAAACTATTAAGCCGAAGAGACCTGTGCAAACTCTGGTTCAATTCCTGCCGAGTGTTTTTCTAAACATATTATATCTTTTGTGTATTGACAAAAATACTTTCCCTGTCTAAGACTATATTAGATGAAATTCCTATCTATATTTTGCATGATATTGCAATAAGCAAAAGTATGCAGCAGCGCATTTTAGCTCTTGGAAAATCGGATTACAGGCATCTTTCTTTAGTTAATCTACTATTTCCAGAACCGACATACAAAAACTGTTAGAAAAATAGGGACAAAAGGAGACACAAATTTTTACGTGGAAAACCCTTGCGGGAAAAAACTACGGACGCCAATCGACGATGATCACTATATGAGGAGCGATTACCAAACGAGGGGATTACAATGAGGTGTCCCTCTCCCGTACGGCTTACAAGAGGTATGTAAAGGGGTGAAAGGACTTAGAGTCCAAGTAGGAAACTAATTCTCTAATATGGCATATTCCAGATACTTCCATATTAGAAATTCGGATCACATACAGATCCAAATATTAACAATCTCCACATTGAGACGAATTTCCTCTTGTAGCAATATAAAGAATCATCAATTACCAAATGATTCCCCAATAAGATAAAAATCACCATGCGCCAACTAGTCACTAGGACTAAACTTTAACACCAACTAAGCTTGAGCAAAGCTCAAACTTAGTAACAGGAACTGGCTTTGTCATCATATCAACAGGATTACCATGAGTACTTATCTTGCACACCTTGATATCACCTTGAGCAATAACACCTCGAATAAAGTGATATCTCACATCAATGTGCTTTGTTCTCTCATGGAACATCTGATCCTTTGTAAGGCATATAGCACTTTGACTATCACAAAATATAATAGTGCAAGAATTATCTTCACAAAGCTCAGTGTACAAACCTCTTAACCAAATAGCTTCCTTACAAGATTCAGAAATAGCCATATATTCTGCTTCAGTGGTTGATAAGGCAACAGTATCTTGCAAACTTGCCTTCCAACTAACAGCACAACCACCAATGGTGAAAACATAACCTGTGAGAGACCTTCTCTTGTCCAAATCACCAGCATAATCAAAGTCAACATAACCAACAAGTTCATCTCTAGAATTCCCAAACTGCAAACAAGCATTAGAAGTGCCACGCAGATATCTGAAAATCCACTAAACTGCTTTCCAATGCTCTTTTCCAGGATTAGCCATGTATCTACTGACAACACTCAATGCATGAGATAAATCAGGACGAGAACAAACCATGGCATACATAAGAGAACCAACTGCACTGGAATATTGAACTTTAGACATGTACTCAACATCATAATCTGACTCAGGACATAAGGCTGAAGATAATCTGAAATGCGAAGCTAATGGAGTACTCACTAGTTTTGCATCATGCATATTAAAACGACGAAGAACTTTCTCAATATAACCTTTTTGACTAAGGTATAACTTGTCGATTGCCTCTCTCTAATAATCTCCATGCCAACAATTTTCTTTCTTTGCACCTAAGTCCTTCATCTCAAATTCATTACTCAATTGTGCTTTCGGTTTTGCTATTTCGACTTATCTTTTGCAAAGAATCAACATATCATCAACATAGAGAAGCAAATAAATAGCTGAACCATTAGCGATCTTTAAATAAACACACTATCATAATCGACCGCTTAAAGTCATGAGAGAGCATAAAGGAGTCAAATCTCTTGTACCATTGCCTAGGAGATTGCTTCAAACCATAAAGAGATTTCTTTAATCTACAAACAAGGTGTTCTTTTCTAGGAGTAACAAAACCCTCAGGTTGGTCGACATAAATGTCTTCTTCCAACTCTCCATGTAAGAATGCAGTTTTAACATCTAATTGCTCAAGTTCATAATCACGCATAGCAACAATACTGAGTAAAGTGCGAATAGAACTATGCTTCACAACTGGAGAAAAGACATCATTAAAATCAATACCTGGAATCTGACTATAACCTTTAGCAACCAATCTTGCTTTATACTTTACTGGTTCAGTAGAAGAAATACTTTCCTTTATTTTGAAAATCCACTTGCAATGAACAGGTTTCTTCTCCTTTGGCAATTTCACTAATTCCCAAGTGTCATTCTTTTCAAGTGACTCCATTTCATCATGTATGACAGTTATCCACTTATTACAATCAGTGGAGTTAATAGCCTCAGAGTATGATGAAGGTTCTGAATTACCTTCAATTTCTTCTGCCACACTCAAAGCATAAGCAACAATATTAGCTTCTTCAATCAACCTCTTGGGTGGATTAATCTCCCTCCAAGGCCTATCAACTGCAATAGACCGTTGTGGTGGCTGCTCAACAATAGGTGCATCATGAACAATAATATTTTTCTTATCTGATGTGTCATTTGAACCAACAAAATGGTCTACCTGAACACTTGAATTCTGCTCACTCTCAACAGGAACATTAGTGGGCAGTTTATCATGAAGCATAGCAGATTCATTAAAGACAACGTTTCTACTAATCACAACCTTCCTTGTTTCAGGATTCCTCAACTTATATCCTTTAACACCAGATTTATAACCAAGAAAGATGCACTTAACAGCTCTAGGCTCTAATTTTTCATTATCAACATGAGCATAAGCAGTACAGCCAAAAACTTTCAATTCTGAATAATTTACTGGGGAACCAGACCATACCTCAATTGGAGTCTTCTTTTCAATTGCAAGAGAGAGTGACCGATTAATAAGATAGCAAGCAGTGGAAGTGGCTTCAGCCCAAAAACATCTATGCAAACTTGCATTTGACAACATGCAACGGGACCTGAAAATGATGATCCTGTTCATACGCTCAGCTACACCGTTTTGTTGAGGAGTACCAGGAACGGTGTAGTGCCTAACAATGCCTTCAGCCTTGCAATATGATTCAAATTCAGCAGAACAGAATTACATCCCATTATCAATGCGAAGTTTCTTTACCTTCTTTTCAGTTTGCCTTTCAACCATAGTCTTCCACTCTTTAAATGCTGAAAATGCTTCTGATTTATGCTTCAAGAAATAAGGCCACACTCTTCTAGAGTAATCATCAATAATGGTTAACATATAGTGAGCACCTCCTAGCGATGTCTTTCGAGATGACCCCGATAAATCAAAATGCACATAATCCAAAATACCTTCTGTGGTATGAACCGAGGTATTGAACCTCACCCTCTTGTGTTTGCCAAACACACAATGCTTACAAATTTTTAGCTTACCGATGCTATGTCCATCAAGGAGTCCTCTCTTGCTCAATTCTACCAAACCAATTTCACTCATATGCCCAAGGCGCATATGCCAAAGATTAGTAGCATCGGAATCAGATAATGAACTTGAAATTACAGCAACATTACCTAATATTGTAGTACCTCGCAGATGGTACAGATTGGCAGATTTAATATCGGCTTTCATCACAACAAGAGAGCCTTTTGATACCTTCAAAACTCCACCTTCACTAGAATACTTGTACCCTTTACCATCAAGAGTACTCAAGGAGATAAGGTTTCTTTTCAAATCTGGAATGTGCCTCACATCTGTCAAAATTCCGACAATGCTATCAAACATCTTGATCTGAATTGAACCAATTCCTGCAACCTTACAAGATGAGTTATCACCCATCAACACAGTACCACCTTCAACAGGTTCATAGGTGGCAAACCAGCCCCTATTAGGACACATATGAAAGGTACAGGCAGAATCAAGAATCCATTCATCATTGGTCTTAGCACATTCAGCAAAAGCAACATGAACTCCTCCATCAGAACTATCATCAGCAGCAAGGGAGACTTTATCTTCATCATCTGGTTTACCTTTTTGTAATTTGTGAGAGTACAACTTCTGCTTGAGATGCATCTTGCTGGTGTGATCTTTTGTCATGCAAATTTGTTCCAGCTTCAGCCATAATGCAGCAGCTGTCTTATCATTTAAAACCTCCTGCAAAATATTATTTGATAGATGAAGGTGAATATGAGATAAAGCCTTACGGTCTTTACGCTTCTCATCTGCAGTCCATGTGATAGGTTATTTTTCAAACCCTTCCAATGCATCATCCAAATCCATCTGTGCTAACACAACCCTTATCTTAACTTGCCACAGCGAGAATCTTGTGTCTTGACCCAGGAGTGGAAGATCATACTTCAAAGTAGCCATGAGGAATAAATCCTGAAAATTGCTAGTACTGATATGTGTAAACCCAGCAAAAATCACGACCTCTTTGGTACACGTTCTGTGTACGCAAATCAAAAGATCTTCGAAATTCCTGGTGCACTTAATGAGTGGCCGATGCAAAGATCTCCAAATCTACCAAAAACACTTCACGCAACAGGAGTACTTCACGCAACAGGACTTTGATTTATTAAACAAAGAGGTAAATATCTTGGGACCTGTTGCTGCTGGAGAATCTTGTTGTGATGACTCGGTGGTGCGCACGGACAGAGGACCGAAAAACTACTGGCGCCGCTGCTCCTTTGGACCGAGGCGACGAAGGACGCGAGCGCTGCTTGCACCGAAGAGCTGTTGCGTGCACGCGGTTGCGGACGAAGCGAAGTGGCGCGCGCACGGACCGAGGCTGCTTCGGACGCTCGTGCGCACGGATCGAGACGGCGAACGGACGACGCTGGCGCTGAAGAACCGATGGCCCGACGCGAACACGAGACCGGCGCTGATCAGCGGACGAAGACGCGCTGCCGTGTGACGGCGACGGCAGATCAGATCTGCTATTTTTTTCATCTTTGTATCTCTTTAAACCCTAATCACCTGTGCTCTGATACCACTTTTAGAAAAATAGGGACAAAAAGAGACACAAATTTTTACGTGGAAAACCCTTGTGGGAAAAAAACACGGGCGCCAATCGACGATGATGACTATATGAAGAGCGATTACAAAACGCAGGGGATTACAATGATGCGTCTCTCTCCTGTGCGGCTTATAAGAGGTATATAAAGGGGTAAAAGGACTTAGAGTCCAAGTAGAAAATTAATCCTCTAATATGACATATTCCAGATACTTTCATATTAGAAATTCGGATCACATACGGATCCAAATATTAACAAAAACAAAGGATCATATACCACAAAATTGCAAACTTTTTATTTCATTTCTCTTGATAGTGCCGCAAATCATAACTTACACCCAGATAGCGAACAAGAGCGCACGGGCAAAGCACCATGGTTCACAACATGCACCACCTCGTGCCACACTTTTTATTGGTGCTACTCAAATAGTGGTTCTAGGGGATGTAACATGTAGCGAAAGAACTAACAGCTCCTACATCCAAATGCTACCGGAGAAAATGACCGGACACACCGTAGTTTGCAGCTTTCCCTTATGATTGAACTTGAGGCCAAATATGGTCACATGAACCCCAGCTCCACATCCTCGCGTATCACGCTCTCCACAAGGCAAAATTTGCTGCCGCCCATGTAGGTGAGAGTGGCCCTCCAAGTGGCTTTTCTTGTTCCCCTTGCAAAACAACTTCTCCTCCATCATCTTCCAGTCCGGCTGCGCAGATCGCAGTCAATGTAGCTAGTCCTGGCCTTGGAAAGGCAAAACCCATTCCCCATGCCACCTCCACTCGCAACGCTCGGTGTCCAAGCAGTAGAGTAGCTACCCTTGTCACGATGCCAGTGGTAGGTGTCGTGCGTGGACACAGGGATGGTGCGTCCGTCCGGGTGCACCGCGTATGAGCTGATGGATTCCTCCGCTTTGCTCAACGGCGGTGGTGCGGGCACGCTTTTCCAGGACCACTCGTGGCTTGGTGAGGACCGATGGCTAGCGCAGATGTCTCCGTGTCGTAGACGAGGGTTGGAGTCTGTTCACAGTGTGTCCATGGCTTTTAACCGATGAAGTACTCGGTCAGGGAGGCGCACAAGCCCGGTGCTGGTGTTGTTGTCGGAGTCGGACTCCAACAGCAAGCTGGTGTCAGCGTCAAGCTGAATAGACCGGGCATGAAACTACGGTTTTCTTACCGCAAGAATCGCAATATTGGTCGCAAACTTCCTGATGTTTCCCAGGCCTATGCTACAACATGATGAGACGAAGAATGAGGGATAATTGCCTTGAGGCATGTTTTAGCTTTCGCTCAATGGATGTTTCTTGCACCTTGTGGTATCTAATCTATATATAGTCAGCTCTGCTCTTGTGCTGCTCTGAAATATGAAAATTCTACTTGAAAAAAAGAAGAGAATAATACAGCTAGCCTTGCTTAGTTCTCTCACCAACTCTCTGCTTATTGGGGGTCAGTTAAAAGCGGTAGCTGACCGAGTGATTGTGCGTTACGATTCAACCAAAATGCATTAATTAATACAGAAGTTGCTTCCTGCAGGTATATCTAATAGACTAATGACAGTGTTGTGTACTAGTCACTGAGCTACGCCGTATCTTACCAGGAGCCACCGGCCGGAGAAGCTGTGATCAGGCCACCACAGCTCACGACCATTCCGTTTGCCCATCCAACCAGTTTGTATCGGGTCGGATTAAGTGATCTACTTAAGACTCTGACCATTCCGTTTGCCCATACAACCGGTTCAGATCTGGTCGGATTAAGTGATCTACTTGCGTATTCTCCTTTTGCCATACGATATCTGATCGAACTTTAAGTGAGATATATGTTATCCATGGATTGTTCAATCTTTTCTCGATCTAGTGATGAATTACTTTGTGTGGTCGACTCTTTGACCACTTATGTCACAACCATGCACTTCCTTTATTAGATGGCATCGAGGGCTAGAGATATTTCTCTAGTTTTGCTAGAAGGGGAAATACCATATCCGACCAGTCACATCTCTCGCATGTTTTATAGCATACCGAAAACTACCTTTATAACTATCCAATTACAGAGTAACGTTTGGTAACCCCTAAGTGTATTGTTACACATGTGGGAAATCATGCTAATCTCATGTCTAATAATTATACATCATCATTGTTTGAGATCAACTGATGACACATAGAAATATAACAATCTCAATATTGTCTCAAAGTGGGTCAATCCAACATCATGTTCTCGAACATATACTCACACTATTGATTCGATATCCTCATATTTATGACCGTGAAACGTGGTCATCAATCAATAATGTGCTAGTTTATAAGTCACTAGTATCCCGACTAGTGATATCCGACCATAGATCTTTTATAATGATATCATACAACAAATAAAGACGTGATACAACCATCTTCATGACTGTCTCTTAGGGTATACCACTAACAATCACGTCAGCCAAAATCACCTTGGTTTTGGGTAAGGGGAGATGTCTTGCACCGGTTTTGAGAGTTGGAGGGTGAAAAGTAAACACTTTTGGATCTGCGAGTTGAAAAACGAACTCAGGCCATAGTTCAAGTTGAAAAGTGGACTTTTTCTCTGTATTTATAGTCGGGTGTTCTCATTCGCTGCTCTGAAAACAAAAGGACTACTAGTTGTGGTCCTAGCTTCAGTTCTGTCAACAGCTCTCTACTTATTGGGAGTCAATTCAACACAGCTAGCGGTAGCTGACCAAGTGATACCATTCAACTGAAAAATGCATGAATGCAGAGGCTGCTTCCAGCAGGTATATCTATGGTAATGACTAAATAATTACAATATTGTTTACTAAAATGGGCCACACATTTTTGCTTCCACATTTTACTAGTGCTTAATCATGCACAGATGCCAGAAACAAAACAAGAGCTATAATTTGTGTACAACGAACACAGCAACCGAAGTGTTGTTACTGCTCATGGGATTGTTCATGATGTTTATCATAAGAGAGATGCTGGTTTTGTGTTTAAATTGGACTATGAGAAGGCTTATGACAGAGTTTGCTGGGAGTTTCTTTTTAAGATGACGGAGCAGAGGGGCTTTGGTAGCAAATGGTTAACTGGATTAAAAACTTACTATGCAAAAGTTCCATTGGGGTGAGGATTAATGATGAGGAAACTGATTTCTTTGATGTAGGTTAAGGGCTTAGACAGGGAGATCCTCTCTCCCCCCTTTTTTTTAACGTGGTTGCAGATGTTTTTACTAGAATGTTGGAAAAAGCTTCTGAAGCTGGTATTATTAGTTCAAAGTATGCATATGATACACTTTTGTTTGTGCAAAATAATATAGAACATGCTAAGAACTTGAAATGGTAGTTGTCTGTCTTTGAACAATTGTCTGGTTTGAGAATAAATTTTCACAAGTGTGATTTGGTCGATATCCATTTTAATGAAGATGATGTCCCTACTTATTCTCAAACTTTTGGTTATAAAGTTGGTAGATTGCCTACGATGTACCTAGGTGTTCCCATGCATTATGGTAATCTTAGAAAAGAAGATTTACAACCAGTGGTAGATAAGATCATTAAAAGGGTTGCTGGTTGGAGGGTCTGGCTCCTTTCCTATGGAGGTAGACCCATTCTAAATAGAATATTTGATTATTTGCCACTATTAAAAATATGCAATTCAGGATTTGCCACTCATATGTCTATAATATATGGTCCCGAACCCACATATCATAGATACATAGAGTGACAAATCCTGAATTGCACATCCTTTGGCAATGCAAATAATCAAATCTCCTTCTAATTAAGGCCTGCTTGGCTAGCATCCCCATTTATCTTCTCTCGGTGATTAAATTCCCCAAATGGGCAATTAACTTGATTAACTCCCATATGGCTCATTGATTAAGTACCATTTGGCTAATTGGGGGCTAGTTAGTCAGAATTTTTTTTTGGAGGTCTAGGCATTCCTAATATTGCTGAGAGCACTATTTTTTTTCTGATTATGGGGATGCTTTGGTTTGGAAACTAACCTCTATAGGAGTGTCTAGCGTCCAATCTCTATATGCTGTTATAAATTTCAGGGGTGTGTGTCCAATCTATACTAATGCCCAGGGAAAAAAATCGGCCGGTTACCGGCCGGGATCTAGGAAGGAAAATCCCAGTCGGTTTTTCCGGGTTTTGCAATTTCAAATTTCAAATTTTGAAATTCGGCCGGTTTTCAAGCGAAATTCAACCGGTTTTTTCCGGGAAATCCGGTTACCGGCCGGTTTTTTTTCCCCGGCTGCCTGGTGGGATTTGGTCTGGTACCGGCTTTTGGATCCTTGTTCATGCCATCTGGAAGTTGAATATCCCACCAAGAGTTCAGGTTTTTCTCTGGTTGCTTTCTAAGAATAAATTACTTACTAGTTACTAGAGATAACCTTAATGTGAGACAATGTGTTACAGATTTGAGTTGCCTTTTCTGTTCTGAAAAAGAATCGATCCATCATCTGGTTTTTTGAATGTGTGGTTGCGAAGAATTTGTGGAGTGATATATCAACTTTGTTGAAGGAGTAGGTTGGAACAAATTATATGGTGGATTAGTGGTTCCAGGAATAAATCAACTAATATTATCTGTGCTGCAGTATGTTGGACAATCTGGAAACTGAGAAATGATTTACATTTTCAGAGAGCGAGATGGTCACCAATGCAGGAGGTCTGGCGCAGAGTCTGCCAAACGCTAAAGAATTGGAAGCTGCTGTTCCCGGTCTCATAGTTGCCGAGGATGGAAGAATGTATTGGGACTTTGGAGCCTGCTGGCTTCCTCAAGACAAAGGATCAGCTGGCAGTGAAGAAGATGAAGCGAAGGCATGGAGACTACGAATGATCTCGGAGAAGCCCCTTCGTGAACCATTGTTTGCGCTGTGCTGTGACTTTGATGATGTAATTCTAGCTGCTTTTGATAGTTATGGTTGATCCCAAGACTGTAATCTGCCGAGTGGCACAAAGCCCCCAAACAAAACTCTGTTATGTTTCGTTTTATATAAAATGGAGCAGGAGTGTCCCCCTTTTGCTCTAAAAGCTCTACAAGAACACAAATGCAGTAGGTGCTACAGTCTCCGTTGGATTTACTTACATTAGTTATGCTGGCCATCATATGAATATTCCTGAAGCCACCCAAGCCTATTTTCGAACGTTGGGGTTTTCATCCATTGCCAAGTAGAAGACGACCTAGTAACTGTGCTTGTGCTGCTCTGAATATTGTAAGCTATGCAATGTTCCTTGCACCTTGTGCTATTTATAGCCAAGTATTCTCATGTACTGCTCCGAATAACAAGAGGTCTACTTAGGAAAGAAAAATAGAATGGGTCACTCATTCAAGTCTACTAGTAAGGTCACCGAAACATAATCGCCATTTGTTCATGAGCCATGAATGTATGGGGTGTGGATTTCATGGGATCGTGTCCAAACTCCAAATTCACATGGTTACGAGTATATTCTGGTGGTTGTGGATTATGTTTCTAAGTGGGTTTTTTTAGCTCTACCATGCAAGAAAGCTAACGCCGAAGCATCATCAAACATGTTCGCAAATGTGATATTTCCTAGGTTTAGTGTTCCCAGATTTGTGATAAGTGATGGAGGATCTCATTTTATCGAAACCAATTTTCGGAAAACCTTGCAAAAATACGGAGCCCAACTGCTTATCATCGTCAGACTAAGATTTGAGTTCAACTGCGACTGACTAAATCTTAGAACTGGGGACAGGTTGCTATCCGCTTGTGAAGTGGCATACTATTGTAAGACTTGTGGTTTCTGTTGCTTAAATTGAAAATGGGGATGACCTCGGTTCGAAAAAAAAAGGTAAGACAATTCCAGACAATGAGCCTGTTGACAGCGCATCAAACCACAAGACATCAACATCCAATTGTGTCGAACCCGGATTTTGTCAATCTAGAATCCTATGTGATATTCCACCGCACTATTCCCTAGATCAGTTAGTAGTGCTCACAGTTACATTACTGAACATAAAAAACATATCAAGTGGAAGCATAAATATAATAGTGGAATTACTCATGGGCAGATCAGGCCGAAATCATTAAAAGTAGCAGCGGAAATAGAAAACTTCATACAGGTGGGACCCTCAGGACACGCCACAGGCAGCCAACTGGGGTTCGTGACCTAGCCCTAGGCCATCAACATCTGGATCCTCGAAATACACGTAATGTCCTTGGTTCACAGCTTCTGTGAGTTTTGGGGAGAGCGAGAGTGAGTACAACTTCCGTGTTCGCGAGCCAACACACAGAATGCAATAATTTTATATGTGTAACATCCCAAATCTGGGTGTGTGTTTCAAATGTAAGAAAATGAGTAGAAATTAAAACTTTTCTTGCATCTGGTAGTTTTTGAACTTTTCTATAATTCTTGTAAAGGAATTGTGGAATTCAAAAACCTAAACCTCCAATTGACTAAAGTCAATCCCCTCTTTCCACCTTTGTTAAGAATCTTGTGTTTAATCTTGGGAAATATTTTTTCGTGGTTCTAGGGATGCTGTGTGATCCCTCTGAAAAATTTCATAATTTTTAGAAATTATTTGATAATTTTTAGAGGTAACCCTTGGTCAAACCAGTTTGACCCTTGGTCAAACCCTAGAACAAACCTTGAGGAAATTCTTGAGAAACATGCAGTTTATAAAAATCTCTGGAAATTTTATGTAAGGTTAATCCTGGAGTAAGGAACCTTCAGTCAAAATTTTAGAATTTTTGGAGTTAGTTTGCTACCTCTAAAAATTCTTCCAAACTCAGCTTTGAAATTTAAACCCTAACCTAGTTTCACTGTTCCTTGGGCGCGGACCGGAGTCTGGCTCGAGCCACTGGTCTTGGTTGGACCTCCTAGCGCTCAGCCAGCCCTTCCAATCGCGCGTGAGTTTTGAGCCGTCCGATCTTGATCGCACTGCTCGTGTTGCGCGCAACCCGGTCGGACCTCCTGATCCCGCCTGCCCCTATCCGCCGTTAGATCTTAATCCATCGGTCACGACCTCCCATCTCTTTTCAGCACCATCGGATCGAAATCTAACGGTCGCGACCTCCCCTTTTCTCTATGACCACCCCGATCAAGATCCAATGGTCTATGACCACCCCGATCTTTATCTAACGGTCGGAATCATTTCGCTCCTGTGGCTCGACTCAACCACTCGCGCGATGTTGGACTCGCACCCGCCTCTGTTAGCCATTGGATTATAGTCGAACCGTCGCCGTCGCGCCGCATCTGTTCTTCCCTTTCCTCTCGCCGGCGGCGTCTTGGTCGCCATGGCGTCTTTCGGGCGTGGCGGCAAGACTTGTCACCTCTCAACAGCTCTTTTTTGTTGCTAATTAATGCTTGCTGCTGCTTTCGGCCCCAAAGTCGTGTTCGAATCGCCCCATCCCTTCACGTCCTTGGCCGAGCTGTAAACCGAGCGTGGGCCAAGCTCACCGTGGGTGCTTGCCCTAGCTCCATACCTTGCTCCTCTGGCTATTTAAGCCCCCTTGTTCCTCCTTGGCTTCCTTTAAACACCCTCTCGACTTGCTCTTTACTGGTCGAGCTCGAATCACCCAAAACACCTCTGCCGCCATTGTTGCACCTCGAGCTCCTCGGTGAAGACAGTGCCCCAGTGGCTTTTCTCCCTCTCTCTTTGCGTCAGCTTGCGTCCCTCATTTAGGTGATCAAGACCCCTAACTTAATTTCGGGTTGCTTCTACAGGAGCGGCTTGAATTCGAAGTTTGGAGCTTGCGGCCGAAATCGCCCCCTTTTGTCTCCATCGCCGGTGAGTGCTCCATTTTCCAATTGCTCGCTCTGGGACCATCCTTGAGCCCTATTAAAGCTAATGTGATGACCCGGTCTTGCTCATTTTGCTCAGGCCGTCGTCTCCTCGTTGTCGTCTCCAGCGTCGGTGCGGCTCAACGTCGACGGAGCTGCTCCGACCTTCCCGGTTCCTCCGCGTCCCTCAGGTAGCTTCGCCGTAGTCCCTGATGCTCAGGCACCGCTCACTTGAACCGCTGCGGAGCTCCTTTCTTTGTTGTCATCGCCACCGCATGGCACCACCGCTCTCGCCGCTCACCGCCGTTCTAAACGGCTCGGCCGCAGATGAGTGGTACCATTGTGTGCGCAAGGCTATTGCCAACCTCGCACCACTCTTGGCTTGCGCCGCGCGGGCTCGAATCGCCGCAATTCACCGTGGGCGCGCCGGGTTCGTTGTCGACGCATAGCGACATTTATGCGGCGCCATTAATCGCTAATGATTGGTTAGCATAGTTAATGGCTGTCTTAAGCGCCCGATGAGTCGTTGACGATGGGTCCCACGCTTAAACGCCTTGACTTGCGCGTGCGCGTTGGGGGTTCATTGTGAGCCGTCCATCTCCAGATCTGCGGCTGCGATTCGCGCGGGCATTCGCGCGCGAGATCCAAACACGGCCACGGTCAAGTCAATCTGGACCGTTATATTTGATCTCAACGGTCTCACGACCAGGATTCGCGCGCACGTCCGTTCGCCGTTCAAGTTGAAATCGTTGATTTGATCTCAATGGTCTATGACCAGGGTTTCCACCCGTGCATCGTCGCGTCGGCCGGATCATCTTGGGCCGTCCGATTCAATCTCAACGGCCCAGGTATTTCCACGTCGATTCAAATTTAGGAGATTCCCGAGAGATTTAATTGTGAACTAAAAAAGGTAATAAACTTCAAAATTGCATAACTAATTCATTTTAGCTCCATTTGAGTTGATTCAAATTTTGTTAGCTCTGGTTTGAACTAAGCTTTAATCTAAAAATGGTTGTAAGCTTAGTTCGGCTCCATAAAATGGATTGGTAAATTGGTTTAGAAATAGGCTTTGATTGTTGCTCTAAAAATTGCATTTAACTTGTAAATTGCATAAGTATTTCTCTATAGATCCTTTTTGAGTGATCCAATTTTGTTGGCTTCCTCTATTAGTGTACTAAATGGTAGAATAGGTTTTAGGCATGCCACTGTTTTTAAAATCTTTGTGGGTGCATTTTGTTTTGTGCTCTTGTGCATGTCTTTGAAAAATCATAGAAAATGCATCCTAGCTCCAAATGAGGTGAATTCAATTGTGTTGTTCATCTCATGAGGTGCTTTGCTTACCATAAAATCTCAGGTGCAACACCTCTTTGGAAATTTGTGCTAAAGAATTTAATTCGGATGAACAGTAACCGATTTGAATTTTCCAGGCTGAGCAGATTTGTTTTGGCCATAACTTTTGCATTGAGAATCCAAATCAATTGGTTCTTGTTGCTAAATTCCTTAAAAATCATGATCTTACTGCTGTAAAAATTTCAGTGCATTTGGAGAAAGTTGGCTGTTGAGTCTTTTCGGTATTCTTTGTTTTTATCGGTTCTTTTTCACTTTTTCGTTAGGTGCCAACGAGTGCGTTGATCCCATGAGTGACCCTCTGCAGCATAGTAAGCATATCCAGCAAGACAAGCAATTTGATCATGTTTAATCCCATTACGACTTTCAAAGTCTAATATATTGTTTGCAAAGTGTATATATGCATGCTCTATTTTGTTGTTAAATTATTGTCGATTAGTTGATCCTATAGATACATACTCTGTAGGTAAATGTTCAATCTCTACTACTAAGCCTAGGAATATCTTGCTGTGATTTAGAGTTCGTTGGATGAGCTCTTGTCACTTAGTAGATTACGTGTTGATGTTGCTTAGAAATGCTTAGATTACGGTAGAATTGGGCGGTTATCGACTTAGTCGATAACTTTGATCACACAAATCTATTTATTACCATATGTCCAGCACTTTGTGTGTTGTTACTTTGTAAATCTAAAACTAAAAATAAAATGTTTTAGACTTGGGCATATTGGTATGTTGGTGTGATTATTTTTGTGATTGTTTTGGGGGACTGGAATGATGCCCGAGTCAACAAGGACCGAATTACTTGCGCCATTGATCCAAGCACTTTTTATGCTAACCACACGAGGGGATATGGAACCTCTCTTGACTTAGTACTTTGGTGTGTGTTAATTCCGGGTCGCATGGTGGATGTGTGTGTTGTGTTGAAAACTAAACTTTGTGTTGTGTGTGTTTTTGGGCGAATAGTGGTGGAGCGTCATCCACTGCAAGGAGCATCATCCTTTTCTAAGAGTGATGAGCATTGGTCCTTTGTCTAAAGGTTCAATGACTCCGTATCAACGTATGGGTGTCTATCCATATGGGCGACTCGTAGTTAATGCATTCTATTGGAAAGTGTCATGTAAGACTAACCGTGCCAGCATACCAAAGGAAGTGTGCTAAATAGCTTGGCGAAAAGGTGGTCTCACGTGTGGGTACATTGGTACATCCCTGCAGGGTTAAATCAATTCGAATAGCCTCATCCTAGATTATGGACAAGCTTGGTTATTTCCTGCAAGAATTAGACTACAACCTTTAATTAAAACTTGATGTGGGTGGTATGAATGGGTAATTCATGCTATTGTTATGGTGACTAATGGGTTAGTCACTTTCAGGATTGTTGTTGTCATCTATCTATTGTTATTATATTGTTGTCTCGCTGTTATTTGCAAATTAAAAACAAATTGTAAAACTACTTTGAATCTATTTAATTATTGCAAATGAAAACTTGCTTTATGCTGAAAACAACCTACAGCCTCCACTTAAATAAGCTTGCATGTAGCATATGTATAGGTCTGTTACACTACACGTAAGTCTTGCGAGTATATTTTTGTACTCATTTGCTTTGCTTAATTAATTTGTTGCAGAGGAGGTTGATCCCCCAAGGTTTCACTTTTGTGAGATGTGCGGTGGATTTGACGACTAGGTTGGCGGCCCGGTTGGTTGCCTTGTGGGTTAAAGGCACACTAATTGGCTTTTGTTATCGCCATCTTAGGCCTTTTGCTTCCGCTGTTATTTATCTCTCTTAGTTGTTATTTGGCCGGTCGGCCCCGTTTGTAATAACTCTCTATTATGTATGTCTTTTGTTTAATCTAGTGCGTGCTTTGGTTCTATGTCTTGAATGGAATTGATGCATGATTTTGTAAAGGGGTGTGTATACTGCATTTCTGGGAAGTATACATATCTCGAAGACACGGGTTATTTTGTTTGTGATGCTAGAGTCAATGGTTGACTAAGCATTACAAGCCAAATAAGCCGGAGTCCTCACAATATGCATGGCTTAACAAGGATGGCTCGGGTTCTTTTATTCGCCGAAAGCAATATTTTCAATTATCATAATTAGAAATTCCTATCACTTAGCTTTTTCGTCTTGCTGGTGTTAAGCTTCATCTCAGTTCTGCTTTTCACCCTCAATCAGATGGACAATCAGAAGTGGTTAACAAGATTATTATCATGTATCTCCGTTATCTTACTGGAGATCGCCCTAAACAATGGCTTTGTTGGTTACTATGGGCCGAATATTGTCTGATGGGAGCACGCATCTGCCGGTCGTGGAACAATTGCTCTAGGATAGGGATGAATTTTTTGGTCGAAATACATGATCGTTTAATTCTCGCTCAACAAACCTATAAACATCATTATAACCAAAGTGGAAATTGAGTCCTCGTTATTTTGGGCCTTATAAAGTCCTCGTTATTTTGGGCCTTATAAAGAAAATTGGATTGGTAGCATATAAACACAACCCGGCTAGAGCAAAGATTCATGATGTGTTTCATGTGAGCTTATTGAAGCCATTTCTTGGTCAATCTCCTCAATCACCACCTCTATTGTCGACAATTTTGCATGGCGAGTTTGTCCGCTACTAGCTAAAGTTTTGAAATCTCGTAGGGCTTGCGGCCGTCTTCAGATTTTGGTTCAATGGGAAAATGCGCCCGAAACAAGTGCTTCTTGGGAAAATTTAGAGCAATTTCAAAAATTATATCCTTCATTCAAGCTCGACGACGAGCTAGTTGAAAAGGCGGAGAGAGATGTCATGTGGGGCATCCAGTACAAACGTCGCAAGCTGAAGTTGACAACCGAAGCTCCATCAGACTCGGTTGCTCTAGTCGTAGTTTCGGATTAGCTACAGTATTATTCAGTTTTCCTTTTCTGTCTCGTAGACTTAGTTAGGAATTACTAGTTACATTTCCGTTTATGATTAGAACTCTTTTAGTATTCCAATTGTTAGGATCTCTATTAAAGAGGACACACTTATAGTTGAGAAATAAGAAAACAGAAAATCGTCTCAACTCTCGTCTTGTTCTGCTAATCTTCTGAACTCGGCCGCGCGGTCGCCGCAACCACGGGACCTCCTCCGCGCCGCCGAGACCCAGGTCTCCGCCGGATTACGCAGCACGATTACTGCCTGGGATCCAATCCATCTTCAAGTACTCCGGCTCCTGACATCTTAGTCAAACTGTTCTTTCTTGAGGGAGCTGAGAAGTTAGTGATATGCAAATCTCTACTAGTTAATGATGAAACTTAGACAAAACTGCACTTCTGCCAAAAGAGCAAGCACAAGTTTTATTCATGGGAAGGATGAAATGTCTAATGCATTTCGACCTCATACTGTAGTTGTTAGATGAAATTGTACTCACCGGAAAGACCACAAAGGACCGAAATTGCATTGAGATTTGCTTCTCCAAACTCCAGGTTCGTGAAGCTTGGGTTTCGCTTGGGTGCTTTGAGGCTTAGGAAGTGACGTCTGCACTAGAAGCTGCAGCATCTAGAGGGGATGGCACCTGGAAAGAACACAAAAGTAGAGATCAAAACACTTGCATTAGTTTTTCATGCCATACTTGCATCATATCGTCAGCATTACAGGTCCTTTTTTTCTTGGTATTGTACTGGTGCGATGTCCAATATGCCGTGCTGAATAGACCGGGCAAATAGTAGCTCGGCAGTAACAAGTTTGGAACAATTGATTGCATCATCGAATGCTGGGCTCCTATAGCTCTCAGATCCTGAAACTACTGTTTTCTTACCGCAAGAATCGAAATATTGGTCGCAAACTTCCTGATGTTTCCCAGGCCTATGCTACAACATGATGAGACGAAGAATGAGGGATAATTGCCTTGTGCTGGAGGCATGTTTTAGCTTCGGTTCAATGGATGCTTCTTGCACCTTGTGGTATCTAATATATATATAGTCAACTGTGCTCATGTGCGGCTCTGAAAAATGAAAGTTCTACTTGAAAAATAGAAGAGAATAATACAGCTAGCCTTGCTTAGTTCTCTCACCAGCTCTCTGCTTATTGGGGGTCAGTTAAAAGCGGTAGCTGACCGAGTGATTGTGCGTTACGATTCAACCAAAATGCATGAATTAATACAGAAGTTGCTTCCTGCAGGTATATCTAATAGACTAATGACTAATGACTGTTGTGTAGTAGTCACTGAGCTACGCGATATATTACCAGGAGCCACCGGCCGGAGAAGCTCTGATCAGGCCACCACAGCTCACGACCGGTACGTTTGCCCATGTGATCAGTTCGTATCTGGTCAGATTAAGCGATCTGCTTGCGTATTCTCCTTTTACTATGTGATATCTGATCGAACTTCAGGTGAGATATATGTCATCCATGGATTATTCAATCCTTTCTAGAGATATCTCTCTTGTTATGCTAGGAGGAGGAAATATCATATTTGACCAGTCACATCTCTCCGCATGTTTCATAGCATATCCGAAAACTATCTTTATAATTATCTAGTTACGGAGTAGCATTTGGTAACCCCTAAGTGTATTGTTACACACGTGGGAAATCATGGTAATATCATGTATAAGGATTATACATCATCATTGTTTGAGACCAACTGATGACACATAAAAACATAACAATCTCAATAGTGTCTCAAAGTGTGTCAATCCAACATCGTGTTCTCGAACATATGCTCGCACTATTGATTTGATATCCCTTATATCTATGACTGATGAAACGTGGTCATTAATCAAAACATGTGCTAGTCTATAAGTCACTAGTGTCCCGACTAATGACATCCGACTATGGATCTTTTATAATGCTATCATACAACAAATAAATACATGATACAATCATCTCCATAACTGCCTCTTAGGCCTACCACTAACAGCCACGTTAGCCAAAATCACCTTGGTTTTGGGGAAGGGGAGGTGTCTTGCACCGGTTTTGAGAGTTGGGAGGGTGAAAAATAAACAGTTTTGGATCTGCAGGTTGAAAAACGAACCCAGGCCTTAGTTCAAGTTGAAAAGTGGACTTTTTCGTTGTATTTATAGTCGGGTGTTTTCATTCGCTGCTCTGAAAACAAAAGGACTACTAGTTGTGGTCCTTGCTTCAGTTCTGTCAACAGCTCTCTACTTATTGGGAGTCAATTTAACACAGCTAGCGGTAGCTGACCAAGTGATACGATTCAACTGAAAATGCATGAATGCGGAAGCTGCTTCCAGCAGGTATATCTATGGTAATGACTAAATAGTTTATAGTTACAATCTTGTTTACTAAAATGGGCCATACACATTTTTGCTTCCACATTTTACTAGTGCTTAATCATGCACAGATGCCAGAAACAAAACAAGAGCTATAATTTGTGTACAACGAACACAGCAACCCAATGTTGAGCACAGCGGACCATGATCCTGATCCATCTACTGCAACGAAAGGCAGGAGCTCCATCATAAGGTTGCATGGAGCCTTGCATTCGGGGAACCTTTGCCCTTCAAGTTTACCCTGGATGTCAACTGCTGAACGTCTGGCAGCAGACAACTCCATGAGTGACGATCATTTGTTGTAAGTTCTTGTCGTGGCCTTCAAAGTTCGGAGTGGTTCCTTAGTGCTATTGGCCTACTCCATCAGTCATGTAGTCGAGGACATGATTCCTTAGTCATATAGTCGAGCGATCATCACCGTAACATTTCAAATTACCTTGCCTCTTCCATAATCTCACCCATATGGGCCGTGCTTGCTGTGGGTCCTATAAGTTGTGCGGGATGTTGCCCCCACG
The DNA here is from genome assembly GCA_036346405.1 of Phyllostachys edulis. Classification (NCBI taxonomy): domain Eukaryota; kingdom Viridiplantae; phylum Streptophyta; class Magnoliopsida; order Poales; family Poaceae; genus Phyllostachys; species Phyllostachys edulis. The sequence continues at coordinate 48,000,011 of CM070566.1, forward strand.
ACTTGTCGTAGCAGGCAACTTCACCATTGATGTCCCTTCCCAGCTCACACTTGCACATCTTTACTAGTCAGATGACTTTCAGGGTCCAATAAATTTACTAAGCCAAGTTGCAGTTTGCAGACTTGTGGTTATACTTGTTTTACACGGGAGGTCATGACAAGATTAAATCCTTAGGGGTTATCTGGGCGGTTTATTTCATATACCAATATTTCTTGGGCTGCATTAGCACCCATCAACATTATATCATTTATTATACCATCCGCCCAGATAGTAACAGCAATTAGGATTTTTGAGGAGTAAAATACATCAACTCAACCATCTCAGTCATTTCCTCACAATGACTGCCCAAAACCACCTTTATGTTTAAAAGATGATGATTGGGACATTTAATGTCCCGGTACTTAAGCAAGACTAACATGTCGTTTAAGTATAACCTATAACTAGTATTTACCATATAGTTAATAGGGTGACAAGCATTCATGGATTCAATTATCAAAGGGTGGTATAATAATTAGTTAATCATCAATTGTGTATTTAACTACCTTAAGTTTTAACATACATTTGATTAAAGAATTAAAGCGTGTAATTTTGGTAATTTAAATGAATATAATTTATATAAAATTTAGCTCAAAATGATCAAAGTATTGACTCGCCTTGGTTATAGGCAAGAAAGTCTTGATATTCTTGTGCTTGATCAACTTAGAGGTCTCCGCGTCTTCAAATCCTATTCGAACTAACGCGTGCGAGAAAAAGGCACAAACCAAAGAAAGAGAGCAAACAAATACACAAGAATAAATAAATGAACTCTAAATTAAACAAGACCTATGCCATTAGCAAGATCTTGAATTTACAAAATTTTAGAAATAAATTTCATAATTTTTGGAGCTCTGACGAGGAGAACGGAACTTTCGCGGTTTGAAATTGAATTAAATCAAAGGAATTAAAAGAGGAGGAGAGATTCACCCTTGACATGTGGGACCCATTGAGCAGATGCATGGCTCATGTGCACGATGCATGGACGGAGGTCAACATGCCTGCACCGGTTCATGGTGCACGGGTACATCCTATACATGGGGCCCACACATGGGTCAAAGGGGAGGTGAATCCGAGTTAAGCGTTGGCATTTTGTGCTTGGATCCACCCAAACAATGAGACAAAGCAATTGTTAAGACATCACTTAAATAAGCAAATGATTGCTTGGACTTAAGGACAAAGATTAGGGGAAATAATTGTGGGGGAACAATGCTTGTCCCAATCCGACAGCACAAGGGGAGGTTTGGGTTTAATCAAACTGGCCATTACTGCTGCTCGGCCCACACGACAGTGAAATGTGTGGCATTTAAACCGGTAAACAAAGCTAATTTAAACAAAGATTTGGCTAATGAAGACTCGACAACAATTCGGTGCATTAACGCAGCACAGTGTGTGTCCATCCTTCGGACCACAGAGGAGCTCGAAGGGAAGCCGCCAAGCCCATGCTTGGCAGCCATAACACCAAAACGAAATGCCCTTGGCGAGGGGAAGCTGATGACGGGGGTGGCATGGCCAGGGGATGGCCGGAGCGACGGCGAGGTGGCGGGGAAGCGGCGGTGGCGCACGTCTTTAAGGCAAAAAGAAATTTGGCCATGCTCCGAGGGGGGAGTGGGAGCATGTAGGATCAAGGATAACCGACTAGAGGGGGGTAAATAGGAGGTTTTTAAACTTTTTAACAATTTAACAATTTAGCCAATTAATAACTTAGTCTAAACAAGTTATACTTCTAGGTAAGCAAATTAATCACAATAAACAAGCTAGAAATATAAATGCGGAAAGTAAAGACTAGAGATAACCACAAAGACACGACGATGTTTTTCCTGTGGTATCGAAGACTTGCCGGTCTTCACTAGTCCACGTTGAGGAAGCTTGACGTCTCAAGCCGGCTCCACGAATTAAGCCTTCCCTCAATTCACTATGGTTGTTCTTCCTCCGCTCCGGAGATGGTGAACACCGAACCACTCACAAGCTTGCACCGGGCCTCTTCACAATCTTCTTTGAAGAGATCACCGTGCTCCACCACCAACCGTCTAGGAGTGCGGCAACACTCCAAGAGTAATAGACCAAGGTTTTCACTTGACAACACTTCAAGTGCAAATGGATCAACTAGGAGTATGAATGCACTTGAATGTATCTCAACAACCTCACAATGAATGCACAAGAGTGTTTTTGAGTGTTGAGTGAATGCAAAGGCTCTCAAGGCTCTATAGATGTCAAATGGGCACTAGCAGCCTTGACTTGAGCAGTTGGGGGGTATTTATAGCCCCCACCAACAATTATGACCGTTGGAGACGAAACCCAAACTTCACAGGCAAAATCGGAACGACCGCAGTACATTTAGCGGTACGACCGCACTTCTGATTGAGCACCGTCAACGGCTAGAACAGTTACTAAAAAAAATAAAAACTAGCCGTTGGACACCCAGTCGGAATGACCGCAGGCAAACAAGCGATACATCCGATTTGCCCCGGTCGTACCGTTTCTACGAGCGGTACGACCGTTTGAAGGGTTTCGCGATTTGCTGAAGATTACAACCGTTCTGGAAATTTTGTACCGCCATATAAAAAACAGAATGACCGCAAGCCGGTACGACCGTTCCCAGGTGCGGAACGTCCGATTTCCAGATTGAGTTTTTGAGCAGATTTGCACTTGTTCTGTTTTTATTGAACCGCCTCACAAATTTTGGAACGACCGCACATCAGTACGACCGATTGTCACGGGCGGTACGACCGATTTCCATGAGTGATTCTGAGGCAAATTGCAACGCTTCTGGTTTTATTGAACCGCCAACTAAAATTCGGAATGACCGCTTTGCGGTACGACCGTTCAAGCAGCCAGTCGTTCCGCTTGAGCACTTAGTTGGCTATTCCCTTCAAAATGCGGTACTACCACTAAGTAAAGTCCGGTTATACCGCACCAGGCGGTACGACCGCAAGTATAACTGCGGTACTACCGATTTTGGACAGAGGCACTTAATACTTTTCAATTTAATTTCAGGTTTAAATCCAAATGCATGCATGATCCTAAATTGATCCATATGACACAAGAACATGCTATCAAGCTACTAGCCATGATCCCTCTTAATAGTACGGTGTTTATCCTATAATCCGGTCTTCCATCCAAAATTCCTAAGACCGGTAAAATAGAAAAAGGAACCAAGACTATTTGTACCTTGTCTTTGAGCCAAAAGATCTTCGTGTAGTCCATTTGCATGCCACTTTGCATCAACATGTTCACCAATGGGATTCAACCTTGTAAATACTCAATAAACACGTTAATCCCATATTCACATATTATCATTAATTACCAAAACAATTTTTAGGGGCCTAGATGCTTTCAATCTCCCCCTTTTTGGTAATTGATGACAACACTAATAATATGAGAGAAAGATTGGTTTGAATATACCATAATTGTATATTCTTTTGATGGCTTAACAATAAAACAATTCTTACAATGAGCACAAATGAATGAATGAGAATTATTTTCTTGTTAAGTCTAATTTAAAGAAAGCTCCCCCTAAACATGTGCATATAAAGATAGAACATTTTGTAAACACATGTAGAAATTTTGAGAAATTTGGGCGGAGTTTCTTTAGCATATTTGAACTTGAGGAAATGCAATAGTAAGATATGACGATAATTGAGATTGCATTTAGGATAATAATATGAACATGACAACATCCAACAAGTTCAACATGATAAAAGACACAGAATTAAACTATTACAAGCACATATAAGTTCAACATTACATAATAAGTCCAACATATAACCTAACACATATAAGTCCATATATAATAGCAAAAGCTTGCGCTTGCTCCCCCTAAAGCTATGTCTTCTCATTTCTATATCTTTTCACTTCTCTCCCCCTTTGGCATCAAGGTACCAAAAACAACTCAGACGATGGGATCCTGAGGAGGAGGGACGACGTCCTGTGAAGCCGGGTCCTGTGCTGGAGCAGGAGTGAGAACTAGAGCAAGATCCTGAGAATCTGGGGCTGGAGGAGCGGAGTCCTAAGAAGCAGTGGCCTGCTCTGGAGGAGGAGCTGAAGACGGATGCTGAGGAACTGAAGCAATAGGTGCCGGATCCGAAGATGCTGACTCTGTAGCTGGGGCTGGATCCTGAGTCACTACCACGATGGCTGGTGCTGGAGGAGCAACAGGAGCTGAAGCAGAAACTGTATTCTGAGGTGCTAGCACTACAGCTGGAGCTGGAGGAGGTACAGGAGGCACAGAGGATGTTCTAGAAATAGGAGGACATCGAGAAGCACTGAGGAGTCCTCAAAATCCCCTCTAATTCAGCCATGCTCTCCATCAGTGCAGACATTTTGTTATGAGTCTCATCAAAGAAATCATTCTGAGTTTGTTCCATCTCAATTAATCTGCCTCGAGTCGCATTCTGAAATTCAGCTTGTTCAGCCTTGATTTCTTGCAAAGAGCTAAGAATGAGTTGCTGATTCTGAAGAATCTGTGCAAGAGTGCTATCAGCAGGAGCATCAGCAGCAGTAGCAATAGCAGGAGCCTCACCGGCATCTTCCTCAGTACCATCACGATGTGGAGGAAGGCCGTCTTGTGGCCTGTAGGACTTGTGAACAGATCCCAATCCACCATGATACTCAATTTTCTTTGTTATCCATGCCATGATGTATGGAGCATAATAAATCCTTTTAATTCTGTCATTCTTAGAGGAAACTATGCCCTGAAGTATCACATCCACAACATCAAATTTGATCCCCCTCATAATATTATCAATAATATTCCATGCGTGACCACGAATTGCATCAAAGTTACCACTTTTGGGGTAGAAGGTATGGTTAATGATCCTGTTGATCATGCTAGGAATTGGTCTTAGTCCAGTGATTGTGCCTAACTTGTTTTTGACAGTAGGATCATAGTAATCAGACCAAGCAGGACACAATAAAGCAGGTCTCTCAAAAACTTTATCCTAAGTTCCGGACTGAACCATCAAAACTTGCTCAAACTCTTCCTTAGTGCTCTCCACATACCTAGTAGCTGATATCCATCTGATAGAGTTCAAGTCGGGAGAGACATGCACTGTGGCATAGAACTCGTCATAGTTCTGTTTCAGTGCAACAAGGTCATGAAGACCTACTTGAAGAAAGAGCTGATAAATACCACTATAATTATCCAATGTATTTAAATGAGTCCATTTGATCCATTTATGATCTGCAAATTTTCTGTTAGGACCATACAGCTGCTCAAATACTTGCTCTTGGAAGACAGTGTGAAAACCAGGATGTACGCTGTCGATTTTAAGAGATATTGATTTACATGCCTTTTGATTGCATAATCATCTGCTGACAGGAGGCGTAAATCAATTAGAGACACTGGAGGATCTCCGATATTATCAAAAGTACCTTCTGGAGAGGATGGTTCTGACTGAGTCTCATCATTTGAATAATATTCTTCACTTGCTTCTCTCTCTTTGGTCTGGTGGCGCCTTTCCTTTGCCATGCACGACCTTTCGGCGCTAACGGAGCGCGATTGTCGTGACCGAACCGCCGGACGTCGACGTTGAGGTGGTTGAGTTGGAGCGACAGAGGATTGAGGTGACGACTGTCCTCTAGGTGGTCCATGAGATTTTCTTGTCGCAACCCTCATCCTAGGCATCTTTAGAAAGATAGAGTAGGTTACAAGATATTCAAGGGAACGATTGGAATTGAATTTAGTGAAAAAGTATTGAAATTTTTGTTTTCTGTCAGGACAATCGGACGTCATTGTTCATTGGCGATGCGACCATGCTAGCGGTCGCATCGCTCAAGAACCGGTCATTCCGATTTTCCTGACCGAGTTCTAGGGCTGTCAAATCTTGCATATTTGGTGACTTTTCATGGATTGAATCCATGGATCTGATGCGCAATCATCATTAGACACCAAATAACTATTTTTGCCCAATTAGAACTACAGAAATCAATCACATTTTCAATAAACCCTAAAAAGGGACATCCTAGGGTTCCAAAGATGATAAAACTTGAAATCAATTGAGGTTTTACCTTCGGATTGGGAGGAGTTGAACCCTGGAGAGGTTGGCAACACGAAGGAACCAAAAAATTGTTGAGATTTTCAGTGGATTGGAAAAGAGTTGAGTCGCACGGGCGAGAGAGAGAGAGAGCGAAGAAATGGGGGCGGAAGAACCGCTGCGAGGGAGTTAAGGCCGAGGAAAAATAACTACTGGGAGTTAATTTCCCTTCACAAACCGCCATGTCGTCTGACCAAATGCCGTCGATCGTTCAAGACCAGTCATACATTGTTATAACGCCGATCATCACAGCGTATAGCGCCGGTTGTTCTGATTATCCTGGAGCTTTCTGGATTTTCTAGGAATCTTAGATTATTTTGCAAATGATCCCTAGTTTTGCACTCAAATAAATATCATTAAGGATCATTATGCATAGAATAGACTATTGTCTATATAGAAACATAATTTTTATGATCATAGCTATTCTTAATAAAGATTTGAAAAATATTTTCATAAAATAATCAAATAACATCAAATAGAGCACAGAACATGAGGCAAGCGTTCGAACAACATTTGAATAATCTATGATATTTAACTCATTCCGTAATTTGCAAAAGCGGCCTTCATCTAATGGCTTGGTGAAAATATCCGCTAATTGGTCCTCGGTTCTTATGTGGCTAATTTCAATATCTCCCTTGCTCACATGATCTCTCAAGAAATGGTGGTGGATATCTATATGCTTGGTTCTAGAATGTTGAACAGGGTTATTGGCAATTTTCACGGCACTATCATTGTCACACAAAAGAGGCATTTTATCAATTTTAATTCCATAATCCATCAATGTTTGCCTCATCCATAGCAATTGAGCACAACAACTTCCCGCGGAAATATATTCGGTTTCGGCGGTGGATAATGCTACGGAGTTTTGTTTCTTGGATGACCATGATACTAAAGATCTTCCTAAGAATTGACAACTACCTGAGGTGCTTTTTCTATCCACTTTGCAACCCGCATAATCGGAATCTGAATATCCAATTAAATCAAATTTAGCACCTTTAGGATATCAAAGGCCAATGGTAGAGGAATGCTTTAAATATCTTAGTATTCTTTTAACGGCCATTAAATGGTACTCTTTTGGAGTTGCTTGAAAACGTGCACACATGCAAACACTAAACATGATATCGGGCCTAGATGCGGTAAGATAAAGCAAGCTACCAATCATAGATCTATAAAGCTTTAAATCTACCAGTTTACCTCCCTCATTTAGATCAAGATGACCATTTGTAGCCATGGGAGTCTTGATGGGCTTTGAATCTTCCATGCCAAATCTTTTAAGTAAATCCTTCATGTACTTGGTTTGACTTATGAAAGTCCCATCTTTGAATTACTTGATTTGAAGTCCAAGGAAATAGCTTAATTCTCCAATCATTGACATTTCAAATTCCCTAGACATCATATCACCAAATTCTTCGCAAAAATCTTGATTAGTAGACCCAAAAATAATATCATCAACATAAATTTGACATACAAAGAAATCATCATTTATGACTTTAGTGAATAAAGTTGAATCAATCTTCCCAATTTTGGAACAAAGCAAGGTTGGTTGCTCAAAGGTTTTCACAAGTCGAAGGTTTGGATTTTGGTGAAACCTTTGCTCCCGTAGCTAGGCTTGAATCAATTCGGATATTACTTACTTTTGCATCGTGCTTTGGTATTAAATTATTTCAAATGGATGTTAAAAGTGCATTCTTAAATGGTAAAATATCCGAACTTGTCTTTGTTGTACAACCTCCCGGTTTTGAAGATCCAAAGAATCCAAATCATGTCTATAAACTCTCAAAGGCGCTCTATGGTCTTAAACAAGCTCCTAGAGCATGGTATGAACGCCTTAGAGATTTTCTAGTCTCAAAAGGATAATCAAACCATTCTCATCTTGCTTTTTCCTAAAGACCCATTTTGTGCCAATAACATTGTGTTCTTTGGGTCGATCCACCAATGTCCAAACTTCATTCCGGGTAAAATTGTTGAGTTCTTCATGCATCGCATTCACCCAATCCGGATCGTCAAGTGCTTCTTCTACATGCTTTGGCTCAATAGAAGAGACAAAAGAGTAATGTTCACAAAAAGAAGCAACACGAGAGCGAGTTTGGACACCCTTACTTACGTCACCCAATATCTGATCTATTGGATGATCCTTTGCAATTGCATTGTGGATTCTTGGTGGTTGGTTGGATGGTTGATCATCTTCTTTATTGTTCTCTCCACTAAGTTGAACTTGATTTGTGGAAGAGGTGGGTGGTTCAACTTGAGTGGAAGATGTTGGATCGTCTTCAGGCTTGACGTCGCCTATTTGCATATGTTTCATTGCTTTTCTTAAGGCTTCATTACCTACATCATCCAAGTTCTCATGCTCTTCTTGAGAGCCGTTAGTTTCATCAAATTGCACATCGTGTCTTTCTCCAACCAAACCGGAGTTTTTGTTGAAGACACGATAAGCCTTGCTATTTGAAGAATAACCAAGTAAGAAACCAACATCACAACGACTATCAAATTTTGAAAGACGAACACCCTTCTTTAAAATATAACACTTGGAACCAAAAACTCGGAAATAAGAGATGTTCGGTTTTCTTCCTACAAGAAGCTCATAGGAAGTCTTTTTCAAAAGACGGTGCAAATAAAGACGATTTATGGCATGACAAGCGGTATTAATAGCTTCCGTCCAAAAGATATCGGAAGTATTATATTCATCAAGCATTGTCCTAGCCATTTCAATTAATGTACGATTTTTCCTTTCTACTACTCCATTTTGCTCCGGAGTGTAGGTTGTGGAAAGTTCATCACAAAAGTTTTCAACTTTAGTATTCTTGAACTCGGAACCATTATCACTACGGATTTTCTTTATTTTGAAATCAAATTCATTTTGGGCCCTTTTTGCAAATCTTTTGAAAATCCGGAGGTTTTACTTTTGTCATCTAGGAAGAATACCCATGTATATGTAGAGTAATCATCCACAATGACTAAACAATAGCTATTACCTCCGATACTCTTATAGGTTGTTGGCCCAAACAAGTCCATATATAAGAGTTCCAATGGTCTAGAAGTTGACATGGTACTCTTGGAAGGATGAGGTTTTTAAACAAGATTCACTTGAACTAAAATCAACTAAGTAAAGATTTCCAAATCTAAAGCCTTTGAAAACTAAAGAGCTATCTTTTCCATTAGAAATGGTTACACCTTCACTAGAGAATGAACAAATTAGTCCAAGATCACATATTTGAGCAACTGATAGCAAGTTAAAGTTTAATGATTCTACTAAAGAAACATTAGAAATGGAAAGGTCATTTGAGATAGCAATTTTACCCAATCCTAATACCTTTCCTTTGCTATTGTCGCCAAAAGTGATCTTTTCCATTCCTTGGCCATTCTCGAATGTGGTGAACATTTTTCTATCACCGGTCATGTATTGTGTGCATCCACTATCAAGCACTCAATGTTTTCCACCGGTTTTATAGTTCACCTACAAAACAAAAATCAAGTCCTTTTAGGTACCCAAATTTGTTTGGGTCCTTGGAGGTTAGTAACAAATGATTTAGGCACCCAAATAGCATTCTTTTTAGCACCTAAAATTGAAGTGCCAACAAAACGAGCAATTATTTTACCATCCTTAGTCTTTTTAAGCATATATCAAGGATCATATATTCTAATGGATGGAGTCTTACCTTTAGGACAATTTTGTTGCATATGTCCTATTTCCCGGTACTTATGGCAATACTTACCATTTTCCCTCACATACCTTGTGGGCATGTTTGCCGGCTTCTTACCTTTCTTAGGCACATACCTAAGACCTTCCTTGTTGAATGAGCACCTTTGCTCACTCCAAAGTTTGTCAAGAGTGGCCTTGTCCTTGAAACGTCTTTCCAAGCTCTTGCTTAGCTTGGTCACTTGTTCTTTTAGCTCATTGTTTTCATGAACAAGCTTTGAATCATTTTTCTCAACAATATTATGATAAGCATCAACACTAGAGCAACATAGGATAGCAAGTAGGTCATCACATGAAGTAGCTGCACTAGTCTTAGCAATTTCTACACTAGGCATTTTATTAATAATATTGCATGTAATTCCTACATTAGAACAAGATTTATATGAATTCTCTTGGATAAGCAAGTTGTGAGCTTCCTTAAGCTCCATATAAGAATCTTTTAGAGTATTGTATTCTTTATTTAAGACCTTATATTTTGATTTTTCTTTTCCAATATATTCATTTAAATCATCAAGCATATCCATTAATTCATCATAAGTTGGTTCATCACCAATAATGGATTTTACCTTATCTCCTTTTGCCATGAGGCAAGTAGGAGTGGAGAATAGCGATGGAGCTTCCTTGATGGCGATACCGACTAGTCCCTTCTTCTTGGGGGACTCTTCCTCATCGGAATCGGATTCGCTTGACTCATCATTTGAATCACACTCTCCAATGTGGGCTTCATGCTTGCCGTCTTTGTGAAGCTTCTTGAAGAGCTTCTTCTTGCCATTGTATTCTTTCTTCTTGAATGACTTGCCCTTGTCATCCTTCTTTTCGGGGCAATGAGAAGCAATGTGCCCCTTCTCTTCACAATTATAGCACCGAATGTTGCTATAACGCTTCTTGTCACTTGAGGATTGCCCCTTCTTGTACTTGTCGAAGTTATAGCTTCTATTGGGGCGTCTCTTCATGACCCTCTTCATCCTTCTCACAAGGAGAGCATACTGCTCATCGGAATCTTCTTCTTCATCTTCATCATCACTTGATTCCGCCTTGGCCTTGAAGGCGGTGATCTTCTTCTTTGAGGAGGATGCCTCCAAGAGGTCTTCCTTGTCCTTCTTGAACAACTCATTTGTGATGAGGTTGCCCAAGAGTCCCGTTGGTGTCATCCTTGGCAACTCGGGTGAGTTGAGAAATAGAGTCACCAACGTCTCATATTTGTCCGGGAGAGCCCTAAGCATCTTGCGCATAATATCAACATCAAGAAGGTTAGTCCCAAGGCCTTTGAGCTCATTCACAATGTTGTTGAGTCGTGAATACATCTCATTGATGTTTTCATGAGGCAACATCATGAATGTCTCATATTTGATCCGAAACCTATGCAATTTGGCTTCTTTGACCGTGGATGTACCCTCATGGATTTCCGAGAGAGTTGTCCAAATATCATGAGCGGTTTCCAAATTGCTCACTCTATTGAACTCATCCGCGTTCAAAGCACCAAAGAGAGCATTCATAGCTTGGACATCTAAATGAGCATTACGTGTCTCTTGATCCGTGGGAGCTAGTGGATTAAGAGGCATAACGTAACCCTCATTTACGATTTTCCATACGCTTGGACTCATGGCCTTTAAATAAATTGACATTCTAATTTTCCAATAAGCATAATTTGAGCCATCAAATAAATGAGCCTTTCCTATAGCAATTCCCTCACTAGCCATCCTTTTCTCTCTTAGACGGTTAAGTCTAAATCAATGAGAGACCAAGCTCTAATACCACTTGTAGGATCAAGGATAACTGACTAGAGGGGGGTGAATAGGAGGTTTTTAAACTTTTTAATAATTTAACAATTTAGCCAATTAATAACTTAATCTAAATAAGTTATACTTCTAGCTAAGCAAATTAATCACAATAAACAAGCTAGAAATATAAATGCGGAAAGTAAAGACTAGAGATAACCACAAAGACACGATGATGTTTTTCCCGTAGTATCGAAGACTTACCGGTCTTCACTAGTCCACGTTGAGGAAGCTTGACGTCTCAAGCCGGCTCCACGAATTAAGCCTTCCCTCAATTCACTATGGTTGTTCTTCCTCCGCTTCGAAGATGGTGAACACCGAACCACTCACAAGTTTGCACCGGGCCTCTTCACAATCTTCTTTGAAGAGATCACCGTGCTCCACCACCAACCGTCTAGGAGTGCGGCAACACTCCAAGAGTAATAGACCAAAGTCTTCACTTGACAACACTTCAAGTGCAAATGGATCAACTAGGAGTATGAATGCACTTGAATGCATCTCAACAACCTCACAATGAATGCACAATAGTGTTTTTGAGTGTTGAGTGAATGCAAAGGCTCTCAAGGCTCTATAGATGTCAAATGGGCACTAGCAGCCTTGACTTGAGCAATTGGGGGGTGTATTTATAGCCCCTACCAACAATTATGACCGTTGGAGACGAAACCCAAACTTCACAGGCAAAATCGAACGATCGCGAAGACATTTAGCGATGCGACCGCACTTCGATCGAGCAGCGATCAACGGCTAGAACAGTTACTAAAAAAAGAAATACTAGCCGTTGGACACCCAGTCGGAACGACCGCAGGCAAACAAGCGGTACGTCCGATTTGCCGGTCGCACGTTTCTCTACGAAGCAGACGATGCTTGAAGGGTTTCGTGATTTTCTGAAGATTACAACCGTTCTGGAAATTTTGTACCGCCATATAAAAAACGGAATGACCGCAGGCCGGTACGACCGTTCCCAAGCGCGGAACGTCCGATTTCCAGATTGAGTTTTTGAGCAGATTTGCACTTGTTCTGTTTTTATTGAACCACCTCACAAATTTCGGAACGACCGCACATCGGTACGACCGATTGTCACGGGCGGTATGACCGATTTCCATGAGTGATTCTGAGGCAAATTGCAACGCTTCTGGTTATATTGAACCGCCAACTAAAATTCGGAATGACCGCTTTGCGGTACGACCGTTCAAGTAGCCGGTCGTTCCGCTTGAGCACTTAGTTTGTTGTTCCCTTCAAAATGCGGTACTACCGCCAAGTAAAGTCCGGTCATACTACACCAGGCGGTACGACCGCAAGTATAACTGCGGTACTACCGATTTTGGACAGAGGCACTTAATACTTTTCAATTTAATTTCAGGTTTAAATTCAAATGCATGCATGATCCTCAATTGATCCATATGGCACAAGAACATGCTATCAAGCTACTAGCCATGATCCCTCTTAATAGTATGGCGTTTATCCTATAATCCGGTCTTCCATCCAAAATTCCTAAGACCGGTAAAATAGAAAAAGAAACCTAGACTATTTGTACCTTGTCTTTGAGCCAAAAGATCTTCGTGTGGTCTATTTGCATGCCACTTTGCATCAACATGTTCACCAATGGGATTCAACCTTATAAATACTCAATAAACACGTTAATCCCATATTCACATATTATCATTAATTACTAAAATAATTTTTAGGGGCCTAGATGCTTTCAGAGCATGGGCAAGAGCACTCCATGGCGAACTCACCGAGACCAAGAAGGGACTAGAGGTGGACGGATGGAGGAGATCGGCGGAGGGAAGCTCGTGGCGGAGTTGGAGGAGATGGTGAGCACGACGGTGGTGGTGGTCCAAAGTCAAATCCCCTTGTGGGGAGGTTCCTTGTCGTCGGGGGCACGAGGTGTGAGGAAGCCAAGGCGGCACGAGCGGTGAAATGTCAAGGAGTGGCTCGAACGAAAGAAGGGAAGAGGCGTTCTTCGGTGTTTGCTTCGGTGGGACTTACCAGGAGGCAAGGGGCATTGTGGGGGAGACAGTGGGGAGCTCGAAGGCTATTTATAGCCGACGAAAGGAAGGATGAGCCGTTGGAGGGCCAGAGGCGGCGCGGCGTCCCGAGGAGCGGCATGGGCGCTCTGGCGCCCTAGCGCGTGCGTGGCAACGACTCCGGAGGGAAGAGGCAAAGGCAGCAGAGGGGCGGTATGGTGATGGGACAAGGCGGTGGAGAGGCACCGAGTCAAGGAGAGTGGGTGGCGGAGGCGATGGCCTGGCCAAGCCTTCGTCTTGTTGCAGAGCACATGGGGGCTCGGTTGACCAAGAAAAAAGGCGAGTGAGACTAAGGAGGAGCGGGGCGTGGCAGTAGGTGCGCTAATGAGGGCGGTGGAGAGCGAGGCGTGGCGTAGGCAAGCGGTGGCGAAACGCACGAGGAGAGAGAGGAGAATGGCTTGGGCGTCTTGGCCAAAGAAGAAGCCGAGGGGAGAACCTGCCAAGGCAAAGGCGAGGGAGAGAAATGGCCGGGGGAAAAGAAAGGCCGGGGGGGGGTGGCTGCTGGGTCGAGCAGGCCAAGAAGCAAAGGGGGCCAGGTGGGCCAGGAAAGACAGGAGGGAAAAACGGGCCGGCCCAAGGAGAATTAGGGTTGAGCCCAAAGGAAAAAGGGAAGGCCCAAAATCGAAAAAGGAGAAATTCAAACTTGAATTTGAATTTCAGAAATCAAGAAAGTTTGAAACACAAACCCAAGCTTAAAGAAGCTAAATTTTTTTGAAAATACTTGCTAATTTGACATAGTTTTGAGAACCGAAAACGAAATGCAAATTACTATTCACCGTTCCAAAACGAAAATGTTACAAGTACTCGGCAACAGACTTACAACCTGCACTTCGTGGGTAACTTGAGGCCATTTGGAAAAGCTTGGGCTCCATCAACGTGAACTCTTTGTCCATGAACAGCAAAGGTAGCACGTACTACACCATTATTGTACCTATCTATTGGTACTACTTGAGAAGACAGATTAATTGCATGAACAGAATAGGAAGTGAGTAAGGTTATAACCGCACCAATCTATCCGTACTATCTTGATAAGACAGATTGTTACATACTTCTAATCCTGAAATGAGAGGTAAATGTGGGGCTTTTAGTTGGCAGACTTGAGTTCATCCAGGCAACCGATACAAGATTATATAATGTTATTTGTATCTTTTTTTGAGAAGGCTATGAGCAGGCCCTCTATTTTAATTGTGCAATGATTTTTTTTTGTGCCAAAATCAAACAAACTATTAAGCCGAAGAGACCTGTGCAAACTCTGGTTCAATTCCTGCCGAGTGTTTTTCTAAACATATTATATCTTTTGTGTATTGACAAAAATACTTTCCCTGTCTATGACTATATTAGATGAAATTCCTATCTATATTTTGCATGATATTGCAATAAGCAAAAGTATGCAGCAGCGCATTTTAGCTCTTGGAAAATGGGATTACAGGCATCTTTCTTTAGTTAATCTACTATTTCCAGAACCGACATACAAAAACGGTTAGAAAAATAGGGACAAAAGTAGACACAAATTTTTACGTGGAAAACCTCTCGGGAAAAAACCATAGGCGCCTAATCCATTTATGATCACTATATGAGGAGCGATTATAAAACGAGGGATTACAATGAGGGCCCTCTCCCGCAAGCGACTTACAAGAGGTATGTAAGGGTAAAAGGACTTAGAGTCCAAGTAGAAAACTAATCCTATAATATGGCATATTCGGATACTTCTATATTAGAAATTCGGATCACATACGGATCCAAAATATTAACAATCTCCACCTTGAGACGAATTTCCTCTTGTAGCAAAATAAAGAATCATCAATTTCCAAATGATTCCCCAATAAGATAAAAATCACTGTGCGCCAACTAGTCACTAGGACTAAACTTTAACACCAACTAAGCTTGAGCAAAGCTAAAACTTAGTAACAGGAACTGGCTTTGTCATCATATCAGTAGGATTACCATGAGTACTTATTTTGCACACCTTGATATCACCTTGAGCAATAACACCTCGAATAAAGTGATATCTCACATCAATGTGCTTTGTTCTCTCATGGAACATCTGATCCTTTGTAAGGCATATAGCACTTTGACTATCACAAAATATAATAGTGCAAGAATTATCTCCACAAAGCTCAGTGTACAAACCTCTTAACCAAATAGCTTCTTTACAAGCTTCAGAAATAGCCATATATTCTATTTCAGTGGTTGATAAGGCAAGAGAGCTTGCAAACTTGCCTTCCAACTAACAAAGACAACCACCAATGGTGAAAAATAACTGTGAGAGACCTTCTCTTGTCTAAATCACCAGATAATCGAGTCAACATAACCAACAAGTTCATCTCTAGAATTCCCAAAGCGCAAACAAGCATTAGAAGTGCCACGCAGATATCGAAAATCCAATGAACCGCTTTCCAATGCTCTTTTTCAGATTAGCCATGTATCTCATCGACAACACTCAATGCATGAGATAAATCAGGACGAGAACAAACCATAGCATACATAAGAGAACCAACTGCATTGGAATATGGAACTCTAGACATGTACTCAATATCATAATCGACTCAGACATAAGGTCAAGATAATCAAATGCGGCTAATGGAGTACTCACCGGTTTTGCATCATGCATATTAAAACGACGAAGAACTTTCTCAATATAACCTTTTGACTAAGGTATAACTTGCCAGATTGCCTCTCTCTAATAATCTCCATGCCAAGAATTTTCTCTACTGCACCTAAGTCCTTCATCTCAAATTTATTACTCAATTGTGCTTTCAGTTTTGCTATTTTTGACTTATCTTTTGCAGCAATCAACATATCATCAACATAGAGAAGCAAATAAATAGCTGAACCATTAGCAGTCTTTAAATAAACACAGCTATCATAATCAGACCGCTTAAAGTCATGAGAGAGCATAAAGGAGTCAAATCTCTTATACCATTGCCTAGGAGATTGTTTCAAACCATAAAGAGATTTCTTTAATCTACAAACAATGTGTTCTTTTCCAGGAGTAACCAAACCCTCAGGTTGGTCCATATAAATGTCTTCTTCCAACTCTCCATGTAAGAATGCAGTTTTAACATCTAATTGCTCAAGTTCATAATCACTCATAGCAACAATACCGAGTAAAGTGCGAATAGAACTATGCTTCACAACTGGAGAAAAGATATCATTAAAATCAATACCTGGAATCTGACTGTAACCTTTAGCAACCAATCTTGCTTTATACCTTGCTGGTTCAGTAGAAGAAATGCCTTCCTTTCTTTTGAAAATCCACTTGCAATGAACAGGCTTCTTCTCCTTTGGCAATTTCATTAATTCCCAAGTGTCACTACTACAGAAGCCACATCACGCACGGTTCGGAACCGTCATCACGAACATTTTGAACCGCCTATGTTTGTTGGTCTGTGATAACAGATATTATCACGCACGGTAAAAACCGCTCGTGAAGGCTAGTATCACGAGCGGTTTTACTAAAAACCGTATGTGAATGCTAGTATCACGAGCGCTTTGGATTAAAACCGTCAGTGATCGGAGAATATCACGAGCGGTTCTAAACAAAAACCGTGCGTGATTTGTGAATATCACGAGCGGCTTTTGTTTAGAACCGCTCGTGATATTCTCCGATCACGACGGTTTGTTTTAATAACCATCGTGATATTCTCGTATCACGAGCGATTTTCAAGAGAAAATGCTCGTGATACTTGTTTTCACTGCACGGTTTTAACAAAAACCGTTTGTGATAGCTCATACCTCGACTACAATTTTCTTGCTTTTCTGGCTAGCCTCAGAATTGATAGCCATGCCCTCGAAAACAAGCATGCACATAAATGATTCAAGCATGCACATAAACAGATTCATTAGAGATAATCAATTGTTGACAACTCAAAGTGATCATTACTCAAAATAAATTACAAAAGATCGTATTTGTTCAAGTATTGTCGCTATAGTTACAACTGGATTACAATTGTTTACGATGAGAGGTGTCGTGGGGTGATGCTCTCGGTTGGCGACGAGTGAAACTCTCCATTGTCGTTAATGATTTACGTGTTGATAAAGGTGCGAGCTTCCTCGAATGTCCTTGATCTCTTCCGCAACGAGTGAATCACATTGTAAATCCAAGACACTGCTGCTACCAATTAAGAGTAAAGTGGTAAGCTATATATATTTAAATTTATAATTAGGAAATAATTATTTCGAGATTGACAAACCTCGTGATCCTTCTTCTTAGCTCTAAGGATTAGTCGATATGATAGCGGAGCGAGATTGCACATAACTCATCATCTTTTTTTGTCGGCCTTCGCAAAAATAGAATTACATATATAGGTATAGTCACCGAGGCTGTTATTATGAAGTATGATATAGGATTATCGTGTTGTAGCGCTGCATCGAAAATCCATCTGTGTGTTAGTTAGGCGCTCTTTCCATCAGATATTCCTTTGTTGGCAACATAATTGATGAACGACCTACATGATTCAAAAAGTTATCCTCGGCCATTTCAAGCGAATAAAGACTACAATAGAGTTATGTAAGAAGGAAATGAGCATACCTCTCGAGTATTCCTCTTAGAATCAAGTCGTGCTTGTTGCGGTGTAGGAATCAAGGTATATCACATGGTTCCTCTTGGGTATAATAACTAAAAGGATCAAGTGGTACCTACTCATGTATGTCGCTATAGTCATTAAACCTAAGTTCGTCTTGGTTGTATAAAGTACAAATGAAATTTGTATAGCAAGTAGTGACACTTACCCACGGTTGTAGGGCACCACTATGTACTTCATGTTAAATGCGACGAAGCAATGACCTCGTTATGTATTTCTCGACGAAGGGCGAGTCTTGTTGGATGGTTTGCAGCGATACCACATGTGGGTCGAGGAAACCCACCGGTTCTTTCCATTCCGGACATTTTTCAAAGATGTATCTATACATAAGCAATGAGTTGTGATATTTATCGGTATTACATGAATGTAGAACTTGATTGTATGCACTTACAAAGTTGTCCAACATCGAGAAGCGAGGCGTTGAGGCCAACGAGGTTGAATAGTTCATATAAGTCGTTGAAGCCACGACGAAGTACCTCGTCCCGTTGAAGAAATGCTTGTCCTCGATTCACGGTGATTCGAGATCGCAACCCTTCTTTTGGGTCTTGTTCAAGTACCGTGCATGCAAAGCGACAAGCATATCCAGCAGTGCATTATCTGCGTCGAGCACTGCGGTTTTCCGATGATGTAGTTCCGGTATCGCGGACTTCCGGACTTGGGAGGCGCTTATGCGTTCGTTGATTTCGATTTGGCCTTAGCGATTGGCGGCGTTTTTTGTGAGACGACTCGGGAACCAATACGTCGGCACACTTTTGTCGTTCTTCTTGCGTCTTCTCCACGGAATCGAAGAGGTGGCCTTCGAGGCGAAGCATGAGGTGGAGTCATCGAGGTCCGTTGGAGAGGAATGGTCGTGTCCGGATCGCGCAGCTTCTGGGTCGAGGCGATGTCCTTTTGGGCCTTTGGATAAAAGAGAGGCGGCATCCCCTAGTGTTGTGATATCTTCGTTCGAACAAATCTTGGCGGGATGGCTCGAAATTGACATGTACCATATCCACCTAGACCTTGGCGTACGCGGCGCCACCGGGCACCCGGTATGCCGTCTTTGCTCCTTCCTCGTATGGATACACCATCCCCGCAACCTCAATACAAAGGGACCCATTCATCCTCACTTGGAGCTTACAGGCGTCGGCTCCTACAAAGCGACACGCAATTAGCTAAGGCGCCCTATAGGTCTATCTTTGGTGTATTCCATAGATGTACGTTACATTGATGTCGATCTATCGGTAATCGGACGTCGTCATGTTCACAATTATCTTGTGACGCGACGCCATCCGACGCCGAGGAGGACCTCCCGAATTAGCGGGCGGCTTGCATCACGGCTCATGTGTATATCCATTTGACTCGCAATGCTACCATCTGTACTTGAAATTGGTTAGTAATCATCTGTACTAACCGGTTGTCGTGTTTCGGCCTTGGATCTCTTCCTAGTCCTATACGTGCGAGTCGTCCGCGAATCCATGACTCCAAGATACGTTAACCCCAAGGCCTCGCGTGCGACCAGGTGCTCCTTGTTTCC
The DNA here is from genome assembly GCA_036346405.1 of Phyllostachys edulis. Classification (NCBI taxonomy): domain Eukaryota; kingdom Viridiplantae; phylum Streptophyta; class Magnoliopsida; order Poales; family Poaceae; genus Phyllostachys; species Phyllostachys edulis. Next base: position 48,019,683 of record CM070566.1, read on the forward strand.
TAAGGCCGAGATAGTATATCCTTCTCCTATGCTCGCATGGAAGGAGCCTTGGGAAGCTTAGGCGATCAAGTCACGCCGCAAGAGGTCATCACGTTATTATAGGCACTATGAAGTTATGGACTTATTAACAACTTAGTAGTTCGACATATTTACCAAACGCTGGGACACTTCACGGTCTGGCATTGGGTTTGTGAAGGAGATCTTTGCTCAAGACGAGACTTTGCCCTCGCTTAACAAATTTTAGGGAACGCGGGTCTGTGACATCAAGAAACGGGTTCTCCTTCTCCGCCGCCCATTCCTCGATTTACTGCTGCACCAGCCGGTGCCGAGTCTGTCTTGGTGAGTGTTTCGTGTCCGAGAGCTTTGTGCGCCGCACTTTGCTCCTTAAATTCGGCCGTCGCTTCATAGCCACAAAGGTGTCCCATGCTTCCCGCGTCAAGAATCAGCATCTTTGAAAGGCGTCGACCGTGTTCACATACTTCGTGACAAGAATGCTCTTGAAGGTCATCCACGATTTACCCATCGTGAGCATCGCCGTCCGTCGCGACGCTGCGTGCCACATGTGCTACGGAATAGTGAACTTCTCGAAAGTTCTGTCCCAGTAGCGCCTTTCGCTTCTTTCGTCAGTCCTTCCACCTTGGTGTGGTGATGAGGACCCGTTCCCTTGCAAGTATCCCGCAGATGGTCCGGAATCTCGCCGCTGATCTCTTAGGACTCAGAGGGACCCCAAAGTCACTGACCTCCGTGATGACCAGTCGGCCCGCAGGCATTTTTGATTGTCCTCTGCCATCTCGCTTCCGTGTCATTACCGTCGACGGTGACGGTGGCCTCGTCGGCGCCTCTTCCATCTGCGGGCTCGGTGTTGGCGGCCTCGTCGGCGCCTCTTCCATCTCATGGCGTCGATGAATAAATGGCGAAGACGGTGCCTCCGCCATCTCACTTACTTGCTCTCGTGAAGAAGTACAGAGGTTGACTATAGAGATCAAGATGACAAATGAAAAGTTGAATGAGCTCATACAGACTACTAACATTCCAAAGATAAATATGAAACAATTAATCTCGTGAAGAAGTACAGAGGTTGACTATAGAGATGAAGATGCCAAATGAAAAGTTGACACACTGGAGTGTACCATTTGCGTTGTGCTGTGGAGGATTGGCACGAAGCAAAGGTACACTCAAATGTGTCAGGATCGACGAAGAAAATGCTAAGCAAAGGTTTAATGCTCTAGGCTCACCGCCTCCACGCTCCAATTCTAACACTCCTTAATCCACCAAGCTTCTCTTGTGATCTTTGTATAGATAGAAACTAGTGATACAAATCTTTTGCTCGAGCCTACTTTATCGAGCCCGACACCTTTGGAGTGTACCATTTGTTTCATGCCGTGGAGGATTGGCATGAAGCAAAGGTACACTCAAGTGTGTTAGGATCGACGAAGAAAATGCTAAGCAAAGGTTTAATGCTCTAGGGCTCACCGCTGCCCTGCTCCTATTCTAACACTCCTTAATCCACCAACTTCTCTTGTGATTTTTGTATAGATAAAAACTAGTGATATAAATCTTTTGCCCGAGCCTATCTTTGCCCGAGCCTACTTCATCGAGCTCGACACACTGGAGTGTACCATTTGCTTCGTGCCGTGGAGGATTGGCACGAAGCAAAGGTACACTCAAGTGTGTCAGGATCGACAAAGAAAATGCTAAGCAAAGGTTTAATGCTTCATGTACAGAAGACTAGCCTTTAATAAAGACATAGAAACAAAATAGAATCAAGCAAAATTTCAGAATTAATCCCAACAAAATTAATTAGCATTAAAGCATAATTCCTAAAGAATTTAACACTCCTTAATCCACCAGCTTCTCTAAGGAAAGTAACCAATTAATAGTAGATCATATTGACAGTAGCAAGTAATACAATAGAGCTCAAGTATGAACTAACTATCACATTCAATCTCAGTATAAGACAGAGTTCATCAAAGAGCATCTCAACAAAGCCTCTCGATCAATTTGCAAATGAACGATGAGCTCAACCGAAAGTAACCAATTAATAGTAGATCATATTGACAAGTAGTAAGTAATACAATAGAGCTCAAGTATGAACTAACTATCACATTCAATCTCGAGATAAGACAAAGTTCATCAAAGAGCATGTCAACAAAGCCCATCGATCAATTTGCAAATGAACGATGAGCTCAACCGAAAGTAAACAATTAATAGTAGATCATATTGACGAGTAAGTAATACAATAGAGCTCAAGTATGAACTAACTATCACATTCAATCTCAGTATAAGACAGAGTTAATCAAAGAGCATGTCAACAAAGCCCACTGATCAATTTGCAACAGAACGATGAGCTCAACCGAAAGTAACCAATTAATAGTAGATCATATTGACAGTAGCAAGTAATACAATAGAGCTCAAGTATGAACTAACTATCACATTCAATCTCAGTATAAGACAGAGTTCATCAAAGAGTATGTCAACAAAGCCCAGCGATCAATTTGCAACAGAACGATGAGCTCAACCGAAAGTAACCAATTAATAGTAGATCATATTGACAGTAGCAAGTAATACAATAGAGCTCAAGTATGAACTAACTATCACATTCAATCTCAGTATAAGACAGAGTTCATCACAGAGCATGTCAACAAAGCCCCCGATCAATTTGCAATGTAAGCGATGAGCTCAACCGAAAGTAACCAATTAATAGTAGATCATATTGACAAGAGTAAGTAATACAATAGAGCTCAAGTATGAACTAACTATCACATTCAATCTCAAGATAAGAGAGAGTTCATTAAAGAGTATGTCAACAAAGCCCACCGATCAATTTGCAAATGAACGATGAGCTCAACCGAAAGTAACCAATTAATAGTAGATCATATTGATAGTAGCAAGTAATACAATAGAGCTCAAGTATGAACTAACTATCACATTCAATCTCAAGATAAAGACGAGAGTTCATCACAGAGCATGTCAACAAAGCCCATCGATCAACAAAGCCGAATCGCCACAGAGGAGCAATACTCACAGAGAGGATGCCGCACAAGAACTCACGGTGCAAGGAGGAGGCCGACACGGGAGGAGGACGGCAGCCTGGAGAAGGCTGCAGTCAGAGGGAGGAGGCCGACATGGGGAGGAGGACGGCGGCGTGGAGGTCGAGGCGGCGACGCCGGCTTCTGGGAGGTGAACGGGCGCCGAGGTCGAGGCGGCGACCGAGGTTGAAGGCGCCGAGGTCGGGGCGGCGGCACCGAGGTCGGGGCGCCAATGTCGGGCGGCGGGCCGAGGTCGTAGTCGGCGGTGAACTATGGCAGCCCTAAACCCTAGAGGAGGCGAACAGCGAGCGAGAGCCTAAGGCGCGAGAGAGAAGTGACAAGTGAGAGCAAAACCCTAGTGTTTCCCGCCTTATATAGTATATCACTGACGGTTTACGATGAGAACCGCTCAGGATATAATATCACTGACGGTTCTATAATATAACCGTGCAGGATACTATAATATAACCGTCAGGATATGGGCGTATCACGCAGTTCTATTCTATAACCGCTCATGATATGAACGTATCACAGACGGTTTTTAAATAGAACTGTCTGTGATTCTTTTCACAGACGGTTATACTACGGAACCGTCTGTGATAACTCTCTTAATTTTCCCGCGTGTCTCTTCGTCTTCATTTTCCCGCATGTTTCTTCGTCTCACGATCACACGGCGCGGCTTCATCTCTTCATTTTCCAACGTCGCTACAGCTCCCCAAATATCTCTTCGTCTCCCGTTCCGGCTTTAGAACTTGTTCTATATATAGATGTGTCCCCTTCTAAAATGTATTTCACACAACCTTCTTGATCCCCTTTCTCTACAAAAACAGAAATGGCTGCCTCCTCTTCTGTAAACGCACTATACACGCACCTCTCTCGCTGTACGTTGAATCATGCTGCAGAAGAACACTATTTCAACAATGTCTTCACTCCTCTGTCCGAGAATTTGCCGGAGTGGGTGACGGCCACCTTCCGCCGTCTTGACATCCTCCTCCGCCGTGTCTTCCGGGTGATCTCTCACTTTCAGCGAGTTTACCGTGTCGTCGACGTGGTCCTCCAAAACGAAGTTGCACGTCTCCAGGAGGCTTGCCATCACTTGGACTACTTAATCGAGCCAGCAGGCGATCGAGTCGACCAGGCCGAGACCCCTCAAGCAAGAGAAGAGAGGCTATGGGCTCAATTCTTCTTGGTTCAACCGTCCGAGGGTCTTCGGGAGACACTTTCGAGCAGCGCTGCCAGTGGACGATTTGAGCCGCTCAATCATGAACCGCCCACCCCACGCCGCCGCCTACAGTATTGAAGGCAGAGATAGTGACCTACCTCCGCCACTAGATAGGTTTCTAGTTTTTAATCTTTTGTAAGTTTATCGCCACGTTGTTTGGCTATATATATGAAAAATTCCAAAATGAAAAAAAAAGTTTAGAGGTGAAGTTACTATATCTATTTGCCCATAGTAGGAGCTCCTCATCCCATTGGTGTCCTGAAGTGTGGCGCCTGGGGAGGAGCAGCAGGTATGTTGGAGCAGATCTAAGTGGAGCCAGCGGGGGGGGGCCGGGTTGCTCCAAAGCTAAGAAGGGCGAGAGGCAAGGCAGGAAGCGGCTGTTGATGAACACGGCGATGCGGCAATGGACACATCGGCGGTGTGGATATCCTGAGCGGTTCTTATTAAGAACCGTCAGGATAATTAACTCATCACGAGCGGCTCTACATAAGAACCGCTGCGTGATAGTACATGCACAGTTGTAACCTAAAACCGCTCAGTGATTAGATTATCACGCAGCGGTTTGTTAATAGAACCGCTCGTGATAATTCCGTGCGATTCTATTCATCAACCGTCAGTGATAGATGACTATCACGAGGCGGTTCTAAAAATACCGCTCGTGATAGTCGACCGCGCCACCAAAGAGTTCGGATCGATTTAATACGAGCGGTTCCAAAGGAACCGTCTATGATGGGCGTCTACTATAACTGTTTTGTAGTAGTGTGTCATTCTTTTCAAGTGACTCCATTTCATCATGCATGGCGCTTATCCACTTATTACAATCGGTGGAGTTAATAGCCTCGAGTATGATGAAGGTTCTGAATTACCTTCAATTTCTTCTGCCACACTCAAAGCATAAGCAACAATATTAGCTTCTTCAATCAACCTTTTGGGTGGATTAATCTCCCTCCTAGGCCTATTAACTTCAATAAACCGTTGTGGTGGCTGCTCAACAATAGGTGCATCATGAACAACAATATTTTCCTTATCTGATGTGTCATTTGAACTAACAAAATGGTCTACCTGAACACTTGAATTTTGCTCACTCTCAACAGGAACATTAGTGGGCAGTTTATCATGAAGCATAGTAGATTCATTAAAGACAACGTTTCTGCTAATCACAACCTTCTTGTTTCAGGATTCCACAACTTATATCCTTTAACACCAGATTTATAACCAAGAAAGATGCACTTAATGACTCTAGGCTCTAATTTTTCATTATCAACATGAGCATAAGCGATCTGACCAAAAACTCTCAATTTCAATAATTTGTCGGGGAACCGAGACCATACCTCAATTGGAGTCTTCTTTTCAATTGCAAGAGAGGGTGACCGATTAATAAGATAGCAAGCAGTGGAAGCGGCTTCAGCCCAAAAACATCTATGCAAACCTGCATTTGAGAACATGTAACGTGCCTTAGAAATGATGGTCCTGTTCATACGCTCAGCTACACCGTTTTGTTGAGGAGTACCAGGAACGGTGTAGTGCCTAACAATGCCTTCAGCCTTGCAATATGATTCAAATTCATCGTAATGCGAATTCCATCCCATTATCAATGCGAAGTTTTTTACCTTCTTTTCGCTTTGCCTTTCAACCATAGTCTTCTACTCTTTAAATGCTGAAAATGCTTCTGATTTATGCGTCAAGAAATAAGGCCACACTCTTCTAGAGTAATCATCAATAATGGTTAACATATAGCGAGCACCTCCTAGCGAGGTCTTCCGAGATGGCCCCCATAAATCAGAATGCACATAATCCAAAATACCTTCTGTGGTATGAACCGAGGTATTGAACTCACCGCCTTGTGTTTGCCAAACACACAATTCTCACAAAATTTTAGCTATCGATGCTATGTCCATCAAGGAGTCCTCTTTGCTCAATTCTCGCTAAACCAATTTTATTCATATGCCCAAGGCGCATATGCCAAAGATTAGTAGCATCGGAATCAGATAATGAACTTGAAATTACAGCAACATTACCTAATATTGTAGTACCTCGCAGATGGTACAGATTGGCAAATTTAATATCGGCTTTCATCACAACAAGAGAGCCTTTTGATACCTTCAAAACTCCACTTTCACCAGAATACTTGTACCCTTTACCATCAAGAGTACTCAAGGAGATAAGGTTTCTTTTCAAATATGGAATGTGCCTCACATGTGTCAAAGTTCTGACAATGTGTCGGGACCCAAAAATACAATTCTGGACCCTCTGTGTATACTGCACTATACTAGACAATCTTCAAACTCAGTGATATTAGTAGGAATGAATAGCAGATTTTTTTTTTGACAAAACTGTCTGGTCAAGCCTGATTTTCTAGCATCGGTTTGAACTCTGGGGTTCAACTGATATCTTGTCAGACCGATCAAGATCGACTTGGATTCCACAAGTAACTTTAATTTGGTGAACAATAGATTCTTGCGGTAGCTCCTCTGATTCGAAACATCTGTCACAATACCGATCTGACCTTGGGGACATGACTTTGACCTCGCGGTTCTCAATCCACTAAAACCATTCTTTATTGCTCCACGAAAGCAAACTTTGAATTACAACTAGGATAATTCATCGCCGTAACTTTAGCCGCAAGGAAGTGCACGCAAACTTCTTACACACGAATTCTTGGATGTCCTGTGATAAAAGCTATCAAAGCTCCTTCCGTATCCGCAATACTGAACACTCGAAATTGTGATTGATCTCTTCTGAAATTCTCACTGACTCGGTTCACTTCTGATGATCTGGCGAACTTTCTCTTTTACAATGAGGAGGGGTCTTGGCTATCTTGAAATGACTGCTTTACTGATTTTTAACTGACACTGTCTTGTTCACGGATGATTCTGGAGAAAACTAAAATTCTTACTCAAAACTCAAACAAGCTAACTCTGAGGTCCTGAAGATTAGCTCTTGGGTAGACTGAAATTCTCACACAACTTGTGCTAATAATCATCATGACAGCTCACATTGGTGCTTGACAAAACGGAAGAACTTGATTTGACACTGCCCATATCTGAGGGAATCCTCTGATCTGCTCTATCATTTCTACAAACTCTTTTAACGACTTTTGTCATAGTTCATCTCGATGTAATTCCTTCCGCATTCTAGCGTGCCCGAGTGAGTGGTCGGTTCTTCCGAGGACACCGGTTGATGTAGTGACCTTTTCCACGACAACCAGTAGCACACACGGGTCGCACCTTGTGACTTATCTGACAAGACTATGGTAGAACGACTATCCTTCTTGAAGGTTGAAGCTTGTCGCTTTGTAGGGCATCTCTTGACATAATGGTATTGCTTTCCACACTCGAAACAACCTCTTGACGATACTGGCTTGCTTCTCTTTTGAGGCTGGTTGCCAAGGTCAATATTCTGATTTTGTGATTCTTCAGCTGACAATTCTTCAACTGACAATGGGTTGCCTTCTTTTGCTAATGCTCTGACTATGGCTCGGAAATTTTCTCACTGACGTTGTGTTGCAGAAGTCAATACTGAGTACATGGGGCACTGGCTCGGACAATGGTCATCGCCTTCACATAAGAAGCATGTGATCTTGCTCATTGGACATTCTCCAATAAAATGGTTTTCTTCGCAACTGGAACAATTGATACTGTGCTTACCGACGCTATGGCCTATTTTTCCACAACGGATACATGCATAATCTTCTGACTTATCTGGCTGGCAGCACTTCAACTCACAACTGCTGGGTTTGGTGTAGGATATCTGAATATCAGGTTTCTCTTGATCAATCTTGCTTGATGTCGCATGCTGTTGACGAAAAGCAGCGGTGAACTCTGACCAGGTGATGGTCTGCTTGTCCTGATAGGCGGTGCGAAACTTTTCCCACCAATCTAATGCAACTCCTTCCAATTGATGAGTAGCATAGAGAACCTTCTCCTTGTCGTCGCATTGCACAACGGTTAGCTTTTCTTCTATGGTGCGAATCCAGGATTCTGCATCCTTGAGTGCGGTTGATCCTTCAAAAACGGGCGGCTTGGTCATCATGAACTTCACAAACTTGGGCCGAGGCGCCGTTGGGATGGCAACAGTTGTGCATCATTGCGAGAGGTTACTACTGTCCGACGGTTGCATCGTCGCTGGCATGAGCTGATTCTGGGTGGCAAGGAACTGGCTCGAATTCTGATGTGACACTACTGGCACTGGAGATAGTTACCGGCTATCTTCTGCTCTGGTACTGACAACTGTCCACTGGGATTGAGAAGATCTAAGCTGACGCAGACTGTCTCAAGATTACTGGCAAGGTTGGCTTCACTGAGGCTCTTCATCTACTGGCTGACCAGGGCTAATAGACGAGAGGGAAAAGTACAAGGTACGGAAAGAAAATCTACTAAGAGAAGTAGGTTTAACCCAAGGAACACTAAGAAACACAAATAGCCGGAGAGCTATTAAGAAGCATAAAGCTCACAGACAAACTACACACAAGAGAAAGAAGACGAAAAACTAATCGTCTAGTCGATTAAACTCTAACTTAACTGGGTGACTTGGCTCAACACACGGGAGGAACCAAAGCTGATTTATCCTATATGGCTGGTTTGGAGATAACCTGAACTGGTTACAGTCTTCATCAAATGTTGACTGCTAGCGATCCTTGCAGGCGAATCTTAGAGAAGGCGGGGCGACGTAGGACTTCTTCTTGGTCTTCAATTCTTGCGATGAACTTGTCTTGAACACTTGGGAAGATGCTGATACGTTGTTGGTGGTTGCATGGTCTTCGAAGAGTTGTTGAAACAGCTCTTGGGCATCCACCAAGACATTTGGTACAGATAACGACAACTATAGAAGTTATGAGGGAAGCGAGTCCAATTTAATACTCAAAATGATGAGGAAGAATATAGATGAGAAAGGAATAGAATGGAAGAGTATAGAAGCTAGACAAGATGAGAATAGCACATCATTGAGGTTTTCCATTTGTAAAATAGGTTTTGAAGTTTCCTTAAAAACGGCCATTCTAACTAAGGTCACGACCTACAGTCGATATGACTCTGATACCACCTCTGTCGGGACCCAAAAATACACTCGACCCTCTGTATATCTTGCACTAGTCCAGATCACGCTTAGTGCACACAAGGACAACATTAGTGAAATATCAATTCCATATACAAAGATAACTAATTAATAGGCAAATACAATAAACATCGAGTAAAGACCTTAAGGTCAAAGCTTACAATTAATGCCTCGAAGGCAAAAAGCTCAATGAAGTCTGCAATGAACTAAACAGGATAACTCCAGTGAAACCCATCCATATGCCCACAGCAATCAATCGGGGTCGTGACCTAGTTCTCCACGATCCTTGAAGTAGACCTTGTTGATGGCGATTCCTTCGATTCGCTTGATTCATCAAAGCAAGCGTGAGTACCGCAGTACTGCAAGTCATACCACGTAAATGCAATTTATAGATGCAGGCTTATTCCAAGGAATGGCATTCGTGGTTATTTTGCGTAAATGCAACATTTGCAATTGAATACAAATAATAGATTGAAAACCAAGTAAAACAAATAGATAATCATAATTTAATAATTTGATTTCACAAAGACACACACAGCCTAAACAGATTATTCACATAGCCATATGATTTAGATCACACAGCTCCCTTCCCACACAGTTTTATGAAGATCTACCCCTAGTGTGAAATCCCCGAGCACGTCCATAACCGCGGACACGGCTATTCGAATAGTTTTACACTCTGCAGAGGTTGTACAGCTTTACCCACAAGACACGAATCCTCTAGTTTGTTTGGCATCCGTCGATACCACTGCTCACTACCTTAGGTAAGCAGTCTAGAGTACGTGACAAGGCCTTTACAAAGTCCTGCCTTGACCCAGTTCTGCTCGCTAAGGTTTCGCCGCCTGGCCCCCTCTTGCGCCCGAATTGTCAACCAAAACAGAACTGAATCAAAACATCGCTAATTAATTAGCCAGGTCCGTCCCATACCAGACATGTGGTTGTACGGTTAAGGCCCAGTTCAATGGCGCACATGGTGAGGTCCTTAATTGACCAAGGCAAGACTTCCACATGCCAACTAAACCACACAGCCACACAGATTATTATTCACACAGATCACACAGATTATTGTCCACACAGATCACACAGATTATTGTCCACACAGATCACACAGTCCACCATTTCACACAGTATCCACCACTTGCCTCAGTCTAAATCTTTTCCCACCCAGTTGGTTAAGTGCAACACATGCCATAACAAAGACACAAGACACACAGTTTTTATCACAGTTTCATATTCACTTAGTCAAGTTGATAATTGCAACTTTACATGAACAGATGATTCGTGGCATGGCTAAGCAATCTAATCGCATCTAACCAACCCACGTTGGTGCTACAATAATACCAACTATTAAATAACCAATCTAGGGTGACAAAAGATTATGGCATATCAATTAGACAAGGTGGATATAACAAATGGGATAATAGCTACACCCAAAAGCATTTAAATAAATACTTAAAGTAAATGCAATAATTTGAATCAAAGTAGTTTTAGAAAACTGGGATTCAATATGATCAAAGGTACAACTTGCCTTGCTAGAGCAATGACGATCTTGAATTAACTTCGATCTTCAACTTCCTTGAACTTCAGCTCCTTCGGACGATTCCGGGACTTCGACGTCTAACGAGAGAGCACACGCAAAACAAACCAAAGACAAAAGACAAATCAAATAAACTCCAAACTGAAATTGAATGGTACTGAAAGGTAGATAATGAATTGAGATGAATTTGGGAACTTGAATGGGTTCAATCGGAATTCGGACGGAGAAGATATGGCTCTCGAAAGAATCACAAGAAATGATAAAGTTGCGAGAGAAAAGAATATTCGGAGAATATTCCTTTGGATTAAATATAATGAGTTGGAGGCTTACAAGTGGGGTCTACTGGTAAGTGAGAGAGGACAAGGGTAGTGAATGACATGTGGGACCAACTGGATAATTGAATATCAGAAATTAAATGAATTTCCGAAAATATGATTAGGGGTTGACATGTGGGCCACTGGTCTATGGACCAGGTCCACAGGCTAGGGTTTAGGGTTCATGGTAGATGAGCTTGGTTCACGGTGAACCGAGTCTATACGGTGTGGTTTAGGGTTAGGATTATGTGGATGCCATGTGGGTGGCTTAGGTGGCTGCCACGGAGGACAAGGTGATGATGTGGCAGTGACATGGCGATGTGACACCGAACACGCCTCCTGGAACATACACGTACACAAACATACATGAATAGTGGTGCACAGGGTGGCCGACGGGTGGCGGAGCTCCGGCGGGATCGACGGCCGACGGCGACGCTAGATACGGTGGCACCAGCGAGGCCGGGCGAGGGCGAGCGCGTCTTGGGCAAGCACGCGGAGGCGGCAGAGGAAACCGAAGTAGCGGCGGATCGAGTTGAAGTGAGACGACGCTGCAGCGACTTGACGACGGCAGTCAGGAGCTCCGAACGATGTCGCAGGCGGCGGCGGCTCGGAGAAGAAGACCACGGATGGCGGCTTGGCGGCACGAGGTGACGCGGACACGCAGGAGGGCGGCGCTTTATAGTGCGGGCGACGGGTAGGGCACGGATGCCCGCGAGAGCGGCGGCGGTAAGTGGAACGCGCGCGACGCTGCGCACGTAAGGTAGCAAAGTGGCTGCTTAACGGCCCGAGGTGAAAAGCGGCATGGTGCTAGGGTTGAGCGGCACGGAGCGGGTCAGCCGGCTTCACACGAAGCGCATGGAGAAAAGGGGAGCAGCTGCCGGTGTGCGGCGCCGCACAAGGGAAAAGAAGGGGCCGTGGTGAGAACGGCTAGCGACACGCGCGACAAGACCAGATGATGGCCCGCGAGCGCAGCTGTTCCGCCGCTAAGTGGCACCGAGATGGGAGGCGTGAATCGAGGAAAAGCAATCAACAGAAAAGAACGGGCAACAGATAACAAAGAAAGACGCTCAAGACAACACAATAACAAAACAATGCTACGATGTATGGTGATCAAGCTCACGTGATGGCCGGCGGATGAAGGCGGCGGCGGCGATGAAGGGGCAAACGGAAAGGAAACGACGAGGCGGAGATGATGACGCGGTCCGGACATCAAGATTCGCCCATGCGACGGCAGCGGCGCGAAGAACGGCGACCACGGCGGCCTCACGGACGCCAGAACGCTTCCGGCGATGCTCGCAAAAAGGGAGGTGAGCACGGCGAGAACGCGCGATGCGAACCCAATGGTGGTGGAGTTGAAGGCGGGGATCAATGGTTGCGAGTAATTGGCCGAGAAGGACGACGTACAAGAGGCGAGAGAACGCCGATTCTCAGACACGGTGGATGAAACTTGAATCTAAAAGAGGGAAAGATAGGTATGAGCGAGGGGCACGAGATGACGCGATCGGATTTTAGAGAAACTCACCAAGGAAGCGAGGGGCTCGACGAACGCCATGGCTCGACATGGCCGACGGTGCTCGGCGATCTTCGGGTGAAGGGAAGGAAGCATGACGTAGAGGACGACGACGCGAAGCCAACACCGCAGACGGTTCGGCCGGAGGATCGTCGGACGAAGGCGCAGTCACGGAGAAGAACTTCGGTTGAAGCTCGGTTTTCTGCAGATTGTGATGAAACGAGGATGATTCGGAGGAAACCAAATCAGGGATTGGAAGAGGAGATCAAGACGACGCGTGAGCATAAACGGCTCGCTTTTCTACGCACCGAGGAGAAAGATATGGAATTTTGAATTTTGAGTTGGTTGCGTACACGGGAACTTTGGCCGACGACCAGGGAAAACGAGGATGAACAGTGTCTCACAATACTGTAGCGCATTGGATCTGGATGAACAGTGCCCCCGACGGGCTCTGTGGCAGTGCGGCAGGAGAGAGAAAATCAGGATTTTTGGAATTAAATAAAATCCCAAAAATCAAGGAGATCCAAATAAATAGCAAACAAATCCAGAAAAATCTCAGAAAATACCAAAAAATTCCTTGGAACACAAGGAAGCCAAATAACACAGGTTTTTATTTAATTGATGTTTAGATTAGTTAAATTAAATATTTTTAATTTAGGAAATTCCCGGTTAAGCTTTATTAATTCCAATAAAATTGGTGAAATTTTCCAGGGACCTAAACTACTTAAAAGATTTTTGAAAACCCAAATTTTGGGGCGTTACACAATGCCATCAAACATCTTGATCTGAATTGAACCAATTCTCGAACCTTACAAGATGAGTTATCACCCATCAACACAGTACCACCTTCAATAGGTTCATAAGTGGCAAACCAATTCCTATTAGGACACATATGAAAGGTACAAAGTAATCAAGAATCCATTCATCATTGGTCTTAGCACATCCAAAGAAAAGCAACATGAACTCCTCCATCGTAACTATCATCGTTAAGAAGGGAGACTTTATCTTCATCATCCGGTTTACCTTTTTGTAATTTGTGAGAGTACAACCGCTTGAGATGCATCTTGTTGGTGTGATCTTTTGTCATGCAAATTTGTTCCAACTTGACCATAATGCAAAATTGTCTTCTCATTTAAAGACAACGTTTCTACTAATCACAACCTTCCTTGTTTCAAGATTCCACAACTTATATCCTTTAACACCAGATTTATAACCAAGAAAGATGCACTTATGACTCTAGGCTCTAATTTTCCATTATCAACATGAGCATAAGCAAGATCTGACCAAAAACTCTCAATTCGAATAATTTCTTCGGGGAACCGCACCATACCTCAATTTGAGACTTCTTTTCAATTGCAAGAGAGGGTGACCGATTAATAAGATAGCAAGTAGTGGAAGCGGCTTCAGCCCAAAAACATCTATGCAAACCTGCATTTGACAACATGCAACGGGACCTGGAAATGATGGTCATGTTCATACGCTCAGCTACACTGTTTTGTTGAGGAGTACCAGGAACAGTGTAGTGCCTAACAATGCCTTCAGCCTTGCAATATGATTCAAATTCAGCAGAACAGAATTCCATCCCATTATCAATGCGAAGTTTCTTTACCTTCTTTTCAGTTTGTCTTTCAACCATAGTCGTCCACTCTTTAAATGCTGAAAATGCTTCTGATTTATGCTTCAAGAAAGAAGACCACACTCTTCTAGAGTAATCATCAATAATGGTTAACATATAGCGAGCACCTCCTAGCGATGTCTTCCTAGATGACCCCCATAAATCAGAATGACATAATCCAAAATACCTTCTGTGGTATGAACTGAGGTATTGAACCTCACCCTCTTGTGTTTGCCAAACATACAATGCTCACAAAATTTTAACTTACCGATGCTATGTCCATCAGGGAGTCCTCTCTTGCTCAATTCTGCCAAATCAATTTCACTCATATGCCCAAGGCGCATATGCCAAAGATTAGTAGCATCGGAATCAGATAATGAACTTGAAATTACAGCAACATTACCTAATATTGTAGTACCTCGCAGATGGTACAGATTGGTAGATTTAATATCAGCTTTCATCACAACAAGAGAGTCTTTTGATACCTTCAAAACTCCACCTTCACCAGAATACTTGTACCCTTTACCATCAAGAGTACTCAAAGAGATAAGGTTTCTTTTCAAATCTGGAATGTGCCTCACATCTGTCAAAGTTCTGACAATGCCATCAAACATCTTGATCTGAATTGAACCAATTCCTGCAACCTTACAAGATGAGTTATCACCCATCAACACAGTACCACCTTCAATAGGTTCATAAGTGGCAAACCAGTCCCTATTAGGACACATATGAAAGGTACAGGCAGAATCAAGAATCCATTCATCATTGGTCTTAGCACATCCAGCAAAAGCAACATGAACTCCTCCATCAGAACTATCATCAGCAGCAAGGGAGACTTTATCTTCATCATCTGGTTTACCTTTTTGTAATTTGTGAGAGTACAACTTCTACTTGAGATGCATCTTGCTGGTGTGATCTTTTGTCATGCAAATTTGTTCCAGCTTCAGCCATAATGCAGCAGCTGTCTTCTCATTTAAAACCTCCTGTAAAATATTATTTGATAGATGAAGGTGAATATGAGATAAAGCCTTACGGTCTTTACGCTTCTCATCTGCAGTCCATGTGATAGGTTGTTTTTCAAACCCTTCCAATGCATCATCCCAATCCATCTGTGCTAACACAACCCTTATCTTAACTTGCCACAGCGAGAATCTTGTGTCTCGACCCAGGAGTGAAAGATCATACTTCAAAGTAGCCATGAGGAATAAATTCTGAAAATTGCTAGTACTGATATGTGTAAACCTAGCAAAAATCACGACTTCTTTGGTACACGTTCTGTGTACGCAAATCAAAAGATCTTCGAAATTTCTGGTGCACTTAATGAGTGGCCGATGCAAAGATCTCCAAATCTACCAAAAACACTTCACGCAACAGGAGTACTTCACGCAACAGGACTTTGATTTATTAAACAAAGAGGTAAATATCTTGGGACTGTTGCTGCTGGAGAATCTTGTTGTGATGACTCGGTGGTGCGCACGGACAGAGGACCGAAAAACTGCTGGCGCCGCTGCTCCTTTGGACCGAGGCGACGAAGGACGCGAGCGCTGCTTGCACCGAAGAGCTGTTGCGGACGAAGCGAACTGGCGCGCGCACGGACCGAGGCTGCTTCGGACGCTCGTGCGCACGGATCGAGACGGCGAACGGACGACGCTGGCGCTGAAGAACCGATGGCCCGACGCGAACACGAGACCGGCGCTGATCAGCGGACGAAGACGCGCTGCCGTGTGACGGCGACGGCAGATCAGATCTGCTATTTTTTTTCTTCTTCGTATCTCTTTAAACCCTAATCGCCTGTGCTCCGATACCACTTGTTAAAAAAATAGGGACAAAAGGAGACACGAATTTTTACGTGAAAAATCCTTGCGGGAAAAAACCACGGGTGCTAATCAACGATGATCACTATATGAGGAGCGATTACAAAACGCAGGGGATTACAATGAGACATCTCTCTCCCGTGCGACTTATAAGATGCATATAAAGGGGTAAAAGGACTTAGAGTCCAAGTAGGAAACTAATCCTCTAATATGGCATATTCCAGATACGTCCATATTAGAAATTCGGATCACATACGGATCCAAATATTAACAAAAACAAAGGATCATATACCACAAAATTGCGAACTTTTTATTTCATTTCTCTTGATAGTGCCGCAAATCATAACTTACACCCAGATAGCGAACAAGAGCGCACGGGCAAAGCACCATGGTTCACAACATGCACCACCTCGTGCCACACTTTTATTGGTGCTACTCAAATAGTGGTTCTAGGGATGTAACATGTAGCAAAAGAACTAACAGCTCCTACATCCAAATGCTACCGGAGAAAATGACCGGACATACCGTAGTTTGCAGCTTTCCCTTATGATTGAACTTGAGGCCAAATATGGTCACATGAACCCCAGCTCCACATCCTCGCGTATCACGCTCTCCACAAGGCAAAATTTGCTGCCGCCCATGTAGGTGAGAGTGGCCCTCCAAGTGGCTTTTCTTGTTCCCCTTGCAAAACAACTTCTCCTCCATCATCTTCCAGTCCGGCTGCGCAGATCGCAGTCAATGTAGCTAGTCCTGGCCTTGGAAAGGCAAAACCCATTCCCCATGCCACCTCCACTCGCAACGCTCGGTGTCCAAGCAGTAGAGTAGCTACCCTTGTCACGATGCCAGTGGTAGGTGTCGTGCGTGGACACAGGGATGGTGCGTCCGTCCGGGTGCACCGCGTATGAGCTGATGGATTCCTCCGCTTTGCTCAACGGCGGTGGTGCGGGCACGCTTTTCCAGGACCACTCGTGGCTTGGTGAGGGCCGATGGCTAGCGCAGATGTCTCCGTGTCGTAGACGAGGGTTGGAGTCTGTTCACAGTGTGGGCTATTCAGGATGACCATGTTGGTGCCCATGGCGATGAAGTACATTTGGAAAAGAAGCACTGGTCAGGGAGGCGCACAAGCCCGGTGCCGGTGTTGTTGTCGGAGTCGGACTCCAACAGCAAGCTGGTGTCAGCGTCAAGCTGAATAGACCGGGCATGAAACTACGGTTTTCTTACCGCAAGAATCGCAATATTGGTCGCAAACTTCCTGATGTTTCCCAGGCCTATGCTACAACATGATGAGACGAAGAATGAGGGATAATTGCCTTGAGGCATGTTTTAGCTTTCGCTCAATGGATGTTTCTTGCACCTTGTGGTATCTATTCTATATATAGTCAACTGTGCTCATGTGCTGCTCTGAAATATGAAAATTCTACTTGAAAAATAGAAGAGAATAATACAGCTAGCCTTGCTTAGTTCTCTCACCAACTCTCTGCTTATTGGGGGTCAGTTAAAAGCGGTAGCTGACCGAGTGATTGTGCGTTACGATTCAACCAAAATGCATTAATTAATACAGAAGTTGCTTCCTGCAGGTATATCTAATAGACTAATGACAGTGTTGTGTACTAGTCACTGAGCTACGCCGTATCTTACCAGGAGCCACCGGCCGGAGAAGCTGTGATCAGGCCACCACAGCTCACGACCATTCCGTTTGCCCATCCAACCAGTTCGTATCTGGTCGGATTAAGTGATCTACTTGCGCACTCTGACCATTCCGTTTGCCCATACAACCGGTTCGTATCTGGTCGGATTAAGTGATCTACTTGCGCATTCTCCTTTTGCCATACGATATCTGATCGAACTTTAAGTGAGATATATGTTATCCATAGATTGTTCAATCTTTTCTCGATCTAGTGATGAATTACTTTGTGTGGTCGACTCTTTGACCACTTATGTCACAACCATGCACTTCCTTTATCAGATGGCATCGAGGGGCTAGAGATATTTCTCTTGTTTTGCTAGAAGGAGGAAATACCATATCCGACCAGTCACATCTCTCTGCATGTTTCATAGCATACCTGAAAACTACCTTTATAACTATCCAATTACGGAGTAACGTTTGGTAACCCCTAAGTGTACTGTTACACATGTGGGAAATCATGCTAATCTCATGTCTAATAATTATACATCATCATTGTTTGAGATCAACTGATGACACATAGAAATATAACAATCTCAATATTGTCTCAAAGTGGGTCAATCCAACATCATGTTCTCGAACATATGCTCGCACTATTGATTCGATATCCCTCATATCTATGACCGGTGAAACGTGGTCATCAATCAATAATGTGCTAGTTTATAAGTCACTAGTATCTCGACTAGTGATATCCGACCATAGATCTTTTATAATGATATCGTACAACAAATAAAGACGTGATACAATCATCTTCATGACTGTCTCTTAGGGTATACCACTAACAATCACGTCAGCCAAAATCACCTTGGTTTTGGGGAAGGGGAGATGTCTTGCACCGGTTTTGAGAGTTGGAGGGTGAAAAGTAAACACTTTTGGATCTGCGAGTTGAAAAACGAACTCAGGCCTTAGTTCAAGTTGAAAAGTGGACTTTTTCTCTGTATTTATAGTCGGGTGTTCTCATTCGCTGCTCTGAAAACAAAAGGACTACTAGTTGTGGTCCTTGCTTTAGTTCTGTCAACAGCTCTCTACTTATTGGGAGTCAATTCAACTTGGTCAGCTAGCGGTAGCTGACCAAGTGATACCATTCAACTGAAAAATGCATGAATGCAGAGGCTGCTTCCAGCAGGTATATCTATGGTAATGACTAAATAATTACAATATTGTTTACTAAAATGGGCCACACATTTTTGCTTCCACATTTTACTAGTGCTTAATCATGCACAGATGCCAGAAACAAAACAAGAGCTATAATTTGTGTACAACGAACACAGCAACCGAATGTTGAGCAACGAAAGGCAGGAGCTCCATCATAAGGTTGGAGCCTTGCATTCGGGGAACCTTTGCCCTTCAAGTTTACCCTGGATGTCAACTGCTGAACGTCTGGCAGCAGACAGCTCCATGAGTGACGATCATTTGATGGAACGCCATCCCGGATGGTAGCTAGAGAGGGAGTTCTTGTCGTGGCCTTCAAAGTTTGGAATAAACTCGCAGAACAAGCTAGTGCTATTGGCCTCTTTGCCAAGCTAGCTTAATTAGCTCTTACGTTTTCATTATAAATAAATTTATATAAATTTTGATCATCATACAAGAAATTGAAATTGTTGTCGAATACTATAGGGGAAGCCCCTTCCCGAACCATAGTTTGCGCTGTGCTGTGACTTTGATGATGTAATTCTAGCTGCTTTTGATAGTTATGGTTGATCCCCAAACAAAACTCTGTTATGTTTCATTTTATATAAAATGGAGCAGGAGTGTCCCCCTTTTCCTCTAAAAGCTCTACAAGAACACAAATGCAGTAGGTGCTACAGTCTCAGTTGGATTTACTTACATTAGTTATGCTGGCCATCATATGAATATTCCCGAAGCCACCCAAGCCCATTTTCGAACGTTGGGGTTTTCATCCATTGCCAAGTAGAAGACGACCTAGTAACTGTGCTTGTGCTGCTCTGAATATTGTAAGCTATGCAATGTTCCTTGCACCTTGTGCTATTTATAGCCAAGTATTCTCATGTACTGCTCCGAATAACAAGAGGTCTACTTAGGAAAGAAAAATAGAATGGGTCACTCATTCAACTCTACTAGTAAGGTCACCGAAACATAATCGCCATTTGTTCATGAGCCATGAATGTATGGGGTGTGGATTTCATGGGATCGTGTCCAAACTCCAAATTCACATGGTTATGAGTATATTCTGGTGGTTGTGGATTATGTTTCTAAGTGGGTTTTTTTAGCTCTACCATGCAAGAAAGCTAACGCCGAAGCATCATCAAACATGTTCGCAAATGTGATATTTCCTAGGTTTAGTGTTCCCAGATTTGTGATAAGTGATGGAGGATCTCATTTTATCGAAAGCAATTTTCGGAAAACCTTGCAAAAATACGGAGCCCAACTGCTTATCATCGTCAGACTAAGATTTGAGTTCAACTGCGACTGACTAAATCTTAGAACTGGGGACAGGTTGCTATCCGCTTAAATTGAAAATGGGGATGACCTCGGTTCGAAAAAAAAATAGCTGCAGCTGTTCCTTCGAACCTGACAAAAGCATCCAGTCCATGCATCCAAGGCATGCCCCAGCTCCACAACCTCGCGTATCACGCACGCTCTCCACAAGGCAAAATTTGCTGCCGCCCATGTAGGTGAGAGTGGCCCCCCCAAGTGGCTTTTCTTGTCCCCCTTGCAAAACAACTTCTCCTCCATCGTCTTCCAGTCCGGCTGCGTGGTGGCTGTGCCGCGGGATGCAACTTGGCAGGAGCAAATGTACCCTTGCTCCCTGTGAAGCCCAACCCATGCGTCCTCCAGATCGCAGTCAATGTAGCCCTGGCCTTGGAGAGGCAAAACCCATTCCCCATGCCACCTCCACTCGCAACGGTCGGTGTCCAAGGAGTAGAGCCATTCCCCATGCCACCTCCACTCGCAACGGTCGGTGTCCAAGGAGTAGAGCAGGTACCCTTGTCACGATGCCAGTGGTAGGTGCCGTGCGTGGGCACAAAGATGGTGCGTCCGTCCGGGTGCACCGCGTATGAGCTGATGGATTCCTCCGCTTTGCTCAACGGCGGTGGTGCTTCCGCGCTGGCCGCGGCCTTTTGTTGGTGCGGCCGCAGTTGCCCTGGTTTTGCTTGCCCTGCCCCCGCCGCCGCTCAGACATCCCTCCAATCGATCTTCCCTGAGTTAGTAGTAGTCTCTTGAAGGCAGGCACTGCGGTCTGAAAGTTGTATTTTGGTTGCGGGGCACGAGCTTATATGCAGATAACTTGTGACGGCAGATGCAGGTCTCCGATCCTCTTGTGTTTATGGATCTATCGGGCAGTTAGCAAAACTCTATCGGAATTTATGGAGAGGCTGAGGCTGTACCGGAATCGAAACGTAAATGAAATCTGAGGAGAAGAGGATTCCGAAACCGAGCCGAGTACTTGGGAGTCCGAGTCGCGGTCGGCGTGACGGCCCACGCGTGGTGCACGCCAGAGCCGTCGAATCACCACCGGACCCGCCAAAGAAAGAGACGCGCACCACCGTGAAGCCTCAGCTAGTGGCGGATATGGCACGGGCGCTGGCAGGCGAGGAGGGCCGCCAGACCCGAGCGGCTCGGCCTCGGCGTGGGCGTCGGAGAAGCAGCCTGGCCTGGGGCTGGGGGAGGGAGAGGGAACGGCCGCCAATGGAAACGAATTCTCTGACTTTGCTAAGCAATGTCACGAGTGAAGTGCCGTGACATTGTGCTGGATCGAGAAACAAGGGATGAGGTCGAAAGCACTGCAGCAAAATTACTGTCCACAAATACTTTCCGAATCATGATCGATTGTGTAGGCAACAAACTCCTGAAACCCTGTTCCATGCTAAGTATACCGTATTCAGTCAGGTTAGCTCCCAAATAAGTTCAACGTTGTGAAAAATCGGGACTTGTTAGTTTCTGCGATGATCAGTAGCGAAATCAGGATGAAAATAGAGGGTGAGCTTAAAGTACTATGCGATTTGCTATGCTATTTAATGTGTAGTGAGAAGTGGATCTAGAGCATCGTGACTCATGAGATCAAGTGATGCATCAGCTGCCTTTGTTTTATCAAATCGTGGTGCCACCAGGGGGTTCCGATGTCGATGGGGGGTGGGCTTAAGCCCACCCAAGCCCACTCGGTGGATTCGCCCATGGCGATGATTATGTGTTTGCTTCCAATTTGGATTGAAACAAATGGCGATGATTATGTGTTTGCTTCCAATTTGGATTGAAACAAAAGCTAACGTGACATTAAGTCATTAACCCGTGGTGGGCCATGGGAGTATGATTTGATTTAGTGCGTGGTGCATGGCTGTAAGCGTTCGATGGAACACGCAGTAGGCAAGCAGAATGAAGTTTGATCCCAATCATGAGCGGCGTAAGATTACTTAATAATATTGAAGGCGTTTGATGAAATATTTATTGGTATACCTTCTAGGCTTTGTTTCATGTTCATGGATTTGGTAGAGTACTAGGGTGTCAATTGATGGTTTTTAAATTTGGATTTTGTGTTTTAGTTGAGCATCTTTCGCACCTATACAGCGGAATTGTCAACTGTATATTTATGGTCTGTTTGGATGTTATAGCATTTACAAACCACAGTAACTGAAAACCAGTTTTCAATGCCCCACCCATAAGATAGTACAGTTTTTGAAAACCACGGTTGTTTGCGGTTTTGAGAAAACACAAGGTGTGTTTGGATGTTGTAGTATTTATTGCAGTTTTTCTTTAGAGGGAGAGTGGGAGATATTAATTTAATGTTAAATTTAAATCAAATTTTCAAAATTCAAGGATAATTTAACAATTTGATTTATTCAAATTATATTTTGTTTTTAAATCACAATCGAGTATCTAAAAACTGAAATTTATACATTCTAATATAAATTTAATAATTTGGAGTTTCGAATTTGAAATTTGGAATCAAGTTTCCAAAATCAAATAACATGTATCAAAATTTCATTGGCTCCATAGAAAAAAGAGAGAGAATGTAGTACAACATGTTTGTATATACTGTATGGCACATGACGCATGCATCATGCATGCATATTACGGGAAAGAGATGAAACTATGCTTGAACAACATACTGCACATATCGTGTGTCATCAGTTGAGCTCGGTTTTTTTTTTAAAAAAAAGAGGTTGTAAATGGATTTTTTTTAATACTCCAAAAACACCTTGGTATTTGGCATACCATGGTTTATAAAACAACAGAGTTTGTTATACCCAAACCCCTAAGTTTTTAAAACCATGGTATTTTTTAGAAACTATGGTATCCTCTAAAAACTCCACAAATACTACGTATCCAAACAGACCCTAAGTTTGCTAGCGTAGTATTAGTTTCGTAATTTATGGTTTTAAATTTGGATGTTGTGTTTTAGTTGAGCATCTTTTACACATACTAGATGGCGAAGCGTGCTACGCTGCGCCCATCTGTTGAATATATGATGCTAGATAGTGGTTCATATGTTGTTTGGCGGGTTAGAATGCATTTTGGTATGCAGCGTAGGAAATATCAGGAGGCCTGGTTGAATGCTGTTGTTCGTGTTGGGTCGTTTAAAACTAACTTCGTTATGAATGTGTTAGTCTCGGCTGTTACATTACCACCACATGAATGGAATGTATGCGCAAGTCTTTGTTCTACAACCATGCATGATCCGTTTGATGCGTATATAGCATTTGTATGATCCAGCACACGCCAATCTTTGAATATGCAACAAATGAATTCCATTGTAAGGAACATAGAACACCAATCTGTTGTTCCTCTGAAGGAGCCAGAATCTAAGTGAGTGGCAGATTTAATTCGAAATGACAATTTCGATGGAAAATGTTATTAAAAAAATAGCATGAAATGTAAATGAGGGTGCAGGTCATTTAAGAATTTCAGTAATGTTTTGCATAACAGATACTTGAGTACTTGACATTGTGAGTAGTACATTAAGAAACAGCATAACAATTCTAGTATTGGGGAGTGCACATTTAGAAATAGTTGTAGAGGTCTTGTACAGCACCATCAGCAGTAGTAGTACGTAAAATACATATTTTGGATAAAAAAACAAGAACCTATGTTGGCAGGTTAACAACTGGGAACAACAATGGCATCTGTTGCAGGTTTGTGGGTAAATGTGATAAATGTTTGGAAGATATTCATGGTCTGGCACATAGATTAGAAAATAACATACTATTGATGCATCTGCCAAAGAGTAGAGAATGTTAGGTGATGTAAAGCATGTATAGTGATGTAGGATTGAAGCACAACAAGTTCTGACGGCAGAGAATCATTTGTGATATCCAGAGATCTACTCTTAGTGTGCTGAAAATGCTATAGTATAAAAACTGTACCTAAGGTTAACAATGTCAGCAAATAGTAAAGCCATGAGATTAAGAAATTTCAGTCCGGTGGAGTATTGTAAGATGTGATGAAACTAAAATTCATTGTACTAACTGACAGCAGGCTACAGAAGGACCAATGGAAGTCTGTCGCACCCATTTAGCTACCCATTTAGCTTTGTTTGTTGCACCAAGTGGCTATTGGCACATGAAATCAATTTTTTGTTTACCAATTTGGCATGGCAGACATGGTAAGGTCATCTGTATAACTATGTGTACATGATATTAATAGCTAACTGCTGTGGCGGTGGGTCTCTATAATTCATGTACTTTTGGGTTAAATGAGCTGAGTCTTTATCCAAAGGATGTTTGTGTATGTTCTGTCTAGCTATAGCAGAAAAACATTCCTGAATTGGTATGTGGGCTGAGGATGATGAAACTAAAATATCAATAAGGTGAGATGCATTGCCATGTCATAGGAAATATGTGGGCATTGTCATATGTTTTTAGTCATTACATAGACAGACAGTGGTTTGGTTTTCAGAACATGTTTAGGACGCCGTGCATTATAGAGCATACAAAAGTAATAGTGGTTTTTTCTCCAATGCAGCCTCTGAGGACAGGAAAGGAAGCCAGTGTATATGCATAGAGGGGAAAACTGTCTGGGATAGGTGTGACCTCTTTGATCTTAGTGTATTTAGTAAACCTTGCCATAATTGGACGA
This sequence comes from Phyllostachys edulis, assembly GCA_036346405.1. Classification (NCBI taxonomy): domain Eukaryota; kingdom Viridiplantae; phylum Streptophyta; class Magnoliopsida; order Poales; family Poaceae; genus Phyllostachys; species Phyllostachys edulis. Next base: position 48,044,495 of record CM070566.1, read on the forward strand.
TCAGCGGCCTAGTATGTCTTCTTTTCTTCGGTAACCTTGAAGTATTCAATGTAATAGACATGGACATCATGGAGAGTATCTTTAAACTGGCTAACATGGCGTTATGGTATTTGGCTTTCCATTGTACCACCTGAAGTATACATTTGAAATAGGTCATGCACACATTAGAGGCGTATCGTGGATATGGTAAACTATTCTCTGCCATCAGAATTTCTCGATATGGTAAATGGTTAACAATTGGGAACAACAATGACATCCATTCACTGGATTTTATTTGGGACACAAGACTTGTACTGATATACTGGGCATACTGCTCAATAATAACCTTCCCAACTAAAGTCACCGGTTTGGCTGACCAGTCCTACTGATGGATAGTTCTTATTTTTTTTAAAAAAGTTCTAACTGTAATACTCATCACATCATGAGAAAATCCCAGAAAAATTATGGGAAAAAGTGATATTGCAGAATTAGAATTTATTGATATTTAATACTTTTTAATGCCTTGTTGTTGATTGTGCTATTGATATTGCCCCTAATGATTTTCCAGAATCATCAGCACAGATTAAGGATGAAAACAAAGACAATGATTCTGATGAGAAGCCTAGTGTGCCTGCAGCAGTGTCTGTATTTGAGAAGAAAGGTAACTCTAGAAATACAATGAAAAAGGTTAAAAGGCAGTCAGAAATTGCAAGCACTGAGATGGTTACTCCGAAAAGAGCTAGGCCTGCTAAAAATCCTCATCGTGATGGTAGCGCTATTTCTGAAGTAAAGCAGCGAGGTAGTACATGTGGTGTTAAAACAGAGAGAAAGAAAAGGAAATCTTCCATGGGAAAGGTACTTTGCAAATTGTTTGTTGAACATCTTGCAAGGTACAGTATTGCTAGCTCTATAGTTTGCTTATGATGTGCATATATTTTTTATGCTCTATGTACAGATCTCAAAAGATGAAGAATTTACCTCTTCATCAAGCAGAATGAAGTTGGAAGTGTAAGATTTTATTTTTTGAGCCGGCGTCGGTATATTCGTTCATTCTTGTTACTCTAGCACGAACACGCCAGCGATGCTACTCTTATGTGACGTCCTTCAGCAAAGAGTATTTGATCTGTCATAACCCATAAGAAGCGAACACAAGTATTGTAAATAAATAACAATGCATGTAACTAAATGTAGCGTAAGTGTGTATTGTAGAGACATACTTTACAATACATGTCTCTACAATATATGTGTCTACATAGATGGGCTACAATCCACAGCTACCATCAAATATTCTCAAGATATGGTAAAGTGTGTATTGTAGAGACATGTATTGTCACATCCATTAAACATACCATTCAAAATTTATTTTTCATTGCGTCAAACAAATAACCAATCTATGAAGCACTGAAACACAGTTTGAATATAGTTTTGTATTCTTTGAGCTGTTCTGATCACAAACAGATGCTCGCCCTGAAAATTGGGTGAACTTGGAGCAGCTGCAGCCCCCTAGCTCCAGCTGCAAGGCTTCCCTGTTGTAGCCCATCGACATTTGCATTTTTCATGGACAATCAAAGATTAAAAATATTATCTTCATGGACAACCAAGCATATATATGTCTTCAGGTTGTGCAAATCAAGTGCAATAATTCAGGTCAACAGGAAAAAGGATAAAAAACACACATATCTCACAAGCAGAAAGTAATACCAAATCTATTTCTACCTTGCTGTCCCGTAAAAGAGGTTAAGAAAACACAGAGACGAAGTGGTAAACATCAGGAAACAATAAACTGGATAAAGATGATACGATGAATGAAAATTATGGATTCTTTTTCTTTTGTGCCTTCATAATGTAATGGTTTTAGATGAGACTACTGGATCAGAATGTTCATGCGCATTCCAGAATTCAGATTGTTGAGTTTTACTAAAGCTGAACCGAGTTTGCTTCTAGGAAATAGCTAGTAAAATATTATGACTTCTTTTTCCGTTAGCAGACTTTAGGCAAGGCAAGATAATCACGTAGATGTTGTTGGATATTTCTTATGTTTGCCGCATGGCAAAAAAAGGAAAGAAAATGATTTAATGTAAGCAATTAAGCATTAAATGACAAAGCACCAAATACACCCTTTAGGTTCAAATAGAAAGCAGGGATTTGGTAATCAACACCAGGGATCGGAAAATCGACCGAAAATCGGTGATATCGGATTTATTGGTGGGGGCCAGTAGGAATACAAACCGGCCCCGAAAAAATCGGTTTGGATGAATTTTGTCCAAAAAAAATCGAATTTGCTTGAATTTTGTTCAAATTTATTTTTAAAAAAAATTAAAATCCGAAAATTCACTTTTTTAAGTGCTGAATTTGTCAACTTTTAACAAAAAATAAAACAGTCGGGTGTTCTCTAGCCGCAAACTAAGTCTGTTTTGAACATAACTGGCAGCCGCTCAATCATTAACCATACCCATAGTCTGGATTGTTTCCGGTTACCCCAAGGCCAAGGTCATGCATATTTGTTTTCCTGATAAAGATCAGTCCACATTTCCGCAAACGAGCAACACAGACTGTGTCTTTCTCCACAGTGCATATTTTGTCGAAAAATATGGTAGCACCTACAGCGCAAACAAAATATGATATAGAATTGTCGGACACAGCGAAATAGCAGCTTCAGTCAAGCAAACTAACCCTTTGATGGATACGGGAAACAGTCAATGTCATCGTTAATAGCGACAAAGATTCCATCCAGAATGCAAATCGGATTTCCTGGGCACAAGAAGCAACGGGATATAGTTAGGTGAATGGAGTTTCTACCTGAAAGCAGTTCATTTCAAAGATAAGAATATCTATATCATGAGCTGGGCAAATATTAGTATAGTCTTAGTCTGTTAGAGAAGAACCGAAGTAGGAAAGTTGGGTGAACCTTGCTGAAATCTTTTTGTGGAAGCTTCAGCTTGCTTCCTCGGGTCATCTGCGTTGAAATAGACCAGCATTGGCACCGGAGGCTTCTTGTTGTTCCAATCTTCCACACTCGCATCGACATGCTCAACAACCTGTATGGAACAATGCACTATTGGTAGGATGAAAAAGATTCTGCAATACATCAAAGAAAGGAAGAGGAGACATGTACCTTGAGTTTGATCAACCAAATTGGCACCCTTAGCGGCTTTTCTTCCCAATCAGCATCTCTGCCTATGAGGCACGAGGATTGGTGATGGTGAAGCCAGGGAGACGATTTGGTGGAGCTCGACGGCAGGCCGGATGGAACTTACGTAGGCGACCTGGTGGATCTCGTTCGCCAGCACCGACCTCGACACCATTGTCGCTGAGGATTTTGTCCACCACCACTGACCTCCAGGGCTCGACTGCTGAGGCAACAATTATCCTCTCCCGCCGTCGTCTCCTCTCTCTTATTATGCCACCCTTCACCTTGGTAGGCCCCGCCCCACACCCTCAGCTGTCGCCTCGATGCCTTCGCCCTCCCCGCTAGAGGATATGGTGAGCTAGGGTTCGGAGCGAGAACGGTGGAGGATGTTGTGGATGGCTCCGACGCAAAGGAAGGCTCCCCTCTGACCATGCCGTCGCCCGCGCCGGCGAAGGTGGGATGATGGTGGCGGAGGCGAGCGCGAGGCGGCGCTTGCCGCCGGTGGGTAGGAAGGGAAGGACGCGTGCGAGCGCGATGTGCGGGTAGGGGATGGCTAGGCAATTTGGGGGGTGTGGAGCGTGGCGAACGAATCTGGGCGGTTGACGACAGCGTGACGTACGACGATCTAGCGTGTACGGCTACCCACGGTGGTGACGGGGGAGGAGACGGGGAGAATGCGAGCACGATCGGTTGGCGGAGCGGCCGGGCGGGAGAGGAAGGAAAAGAGCGGGAGAGGACCGAGCCGAGGGCGGCGGCGGGTGAAGGGGGAGGTGGGCGGCGTGGGCGGTGCGGGCAGAACTGGCCAAATGGACCGGTCCGGCCCGTGGCGGCCCGGCTACTGTTTATACCGTGTTGTGTCGGTCCACGGGCCATAGTGATAGCTCAGGCACTGTCCATCGTCCTTCTGTGACGGCCTGGTATGGCTCGTTTAGCCTATCGGGCCAAATGGGCTAAAGGGGTCATATTTGGTCCGATAGAATAAAAAAAAAAAAAAATCCAAAAAAATTTAGAAGGCTGTGTAGAATTCAGAAGTTGACATGAAAATTGAAAAACAATGAGACAATCATATTGAAAATGTAATAGAATTTTATTAATATTCAAATAACTAGCTCGTTAAAACATTTGTTATTTAGCTCATAAGACATGAAAAATTGAAAAAAATCCTATAAAATATATATATATAGTTAAAAAACCAAAATAAATTTATATATACTTATAAAATGAACTATATAAAATTTAAAAAATACAAAATAAAACCATATAAGTATTAAAAATGGAAAGAAAATCATATAAATATTAATAAATAAAAATAAAATTATATATGTATATTAAAACAGTGTCATGCCTAACGGGCCATGCCATGCCTGGGTCGTGCCAGGCTGGGCCGAGCACTATTCATGCCGTGCCGTGCCAGGGTGTCGGCCCAAGCACGGCTCGAGCTATCGTTCCGTATTGGCCTGGCCCATGAACAGTGTCGTGCCATGCCGATCCGTGTCGGGCCAACAGTGTCGTGCCTCGTGCCGGCCTGTTTGGCTAGCTCTAGGTGCGGGTGAAGGGGGAGGTGGGCGGCGTGGGCGAGGGCACGGTCGGAGGGTAGGAGGCGGGCGGAACCCTATGCGAGGGGAATGGGAGGGTTAGGTGCGGAACCCTATTATTTTTTAAAATAATATTTTTTTAAAAAAAATAATTACAAAAATATATAGTCGCCCCAAAAAATTATAAAAATGTGTCTCTGTCACCAGCTCAACTGGCGACAGGAACACTGACGATAGGGACTCTCTCGCCACTCTGTCGTCGGTCTAGGTACCTGTCGCTAGTTCAAATAGCGATAGGAACCTATCACTAGTTCAACTGGCGACAACTACCTATCGCTATTTGAACTGGCGACAGGTACATTGTCGGGACCCAAAATATGCAATTATGGACCCTCTGTGTATCATGCACCAGTCCAGGATCACGCTAGTGCACACAGTGTCAACACAGGTGAATATCAATCCACACAAGCGATTAATAACATAAACGAGTAATTTGATAACAAATAAGGGTTTTGACCTTATGGTCGAATTTACATTTATTAAGCCACGCAGGGCTAGCAAAGAAATAAAATAGCAGCGGAACGAAGAAACTTCAGCGAAATCCTGTCAATTCACCACAGGCAACTGACTGGGATCAAGACCGTACGATCAAGCACCTTCGATGAACTCCTCCTCGAAAGCAGGCGAAGACTCCTCCTCTTCTGTTGCATGTTTTACAACAAGCATGAGTACACACTGTACTCATAAGTCATACCACAGAAATACAATTATAGATGCAGGCTTATTCCAAAGGAATGGCTTCTGTGGTTCTTTTGCAGAAATACATCATTTGCAATTTAAATACAAGTAATAGATTGAAAGCATAATTCAAAACAAATAGACAATAATAATTTGACAGTTTTGTTTCACAAAAACACATAGCCTAAACAAGTTATTCACATAGCCATATAACTTAGGTCACACAGCTCCCTTCCCAAGGTTTTCATGAAAATCTACCTCTCGTGTGAAATCACCGAGCATTGTCCATGACCGCAGATGCGGCTATTCGAATAGATTGATTAACACTCTGCAGAGGTTGTACACTTTACCCACAAGATACAACTAGTATAGCTAGCACTAGCTGTAACAAAACAGTTCAGAAACTTCATCTCGACATTGACACTCCCGGTATGCTTAGCCGCCACAGACGCACACCGTTGGACATGCGACTACTTGGTAGTACACACCTCCACCCAATTCGACACAGCTAACCTACTTCCTGAGTAACCAATGTCAAGACTCCATAACTTACTAAGTTAGGCCTATCCCATCAGGCATGTGGTTGTACAAAAGGCTCAGTTCAATGGCGCACAAAGTTAAGTCCTTAATTGACCGAGGCAAGACTTCCAAATTCTAACCTATCCTTCCCGCCAACACAGATCCACCATAAAAGTATACCAGACCACTTGCCCCCGTCTAAAACCTTTTCCCACCCTGTTGGTTAAGTGTAACATATGCCATCAATGAGTAATAGCACATAGGGCACACAGTTTTTATCACATAGTTCCAAAGTCACTTAGTCATATTTATATTTGCAACTTACATGAGATGATGACTCATAGCATGGCTAAGCAAATCTAATCGCATCTAACCAACCCACGTTGGTAATACTATAGCACCAACTAAATAAACCAATCTAGGGTGACAAAAGATTATGGCATACAATTAGACAAGGAGGGCATAACAAATTGGATATTAACTAATCCCAAAAATATTGAAATAAATAATTAAAGTAAATGCAATAATTTAAATCAATATAACTTTTGAAAACTGAGTTCAATATGATCAAAGGTATAACTTGCCTTGGAAAAGGTCTTGGTATTGATCTTGGTCTTGAGATGCTCCTTGCTCTTCAAAACCTCCCGAGGTATCAACGTCTACTCGCAAACGAAACAAACAAACAAAAATAAATAAAAATAGAGGCAAAACAAACTCAAAAAATTAAATAAAAATCTCAGATAGATAGATCTTGAATTTAGATGAATTTAGAAATTTGAATGGACTCAATCGGAGTTCGGATGCAAAAGATATGAGCTTGGGAAGTTGGAAATCTAAAGAAAACCCTAAAAACTGATTATTCTGAATTTCCGAATTATTTCTTAAAAGAAAAAAAATCGGATTATTGCGCAACGATGACGTCAGCGCTCGGCATTAAAGAATTAAAAGAAAATCTGACATGTGGGACCCACACGTCAGCGAGACGGTCCACGGTGAACTTGGTCCACCGAACCGATTGGATCTGGGTTTTGCCCGGTGGCACACCACAAGACACGCGCGCCGACGCTGGCGCCACACAGACGCACACGCACGCACGCAGGCTTTGAGGTGGACGTTGATGCGGGCTGCCACGTCAGCTTGACGACGGCGACGGCTCGGGAACCAAAGGCACGGCGAACGGCGGCGCTCCGACGAGTGTGGATGGTACCAGCGCGTAGCCCTCGCTGTTGCGAACTTGATGGGGTAGTTCCGGGTGGTCGAGGTAGATGGAGGTGGCCGGCGGCGAGGTTCAAGCGGCGGTGAGGTACGGGTGTTGTCGGACGAGCTCCCCGGCGAGGCTCTGGCGAAGTGGGGGGCTCCCTGGAGGTAGCCCACGCGATGCTGAACACGGCGGTGTGCTCGAGGACGACGCAGCGGCGAAGACGGCGGCGCAATTCGAGTTTTCACCAGCGGCAGCAAAAACCCTAAATCTCGAATTGCGGCGCTAGGGCGATTGGGGCTCAGAGGGTGGCGGCTTTGGGTTGAGGACATGATCGCGAACCCAAGAGTCCTATTTATAGGGTCCGGGCGACACGGGATAGGGAATCCCCAAATCGTGTCCGAGATGAACACGAAGAACAAATCCGGGATTCTAGGAGATAGAGGCCGGTCGGGATCTGATTTTACCAAATTCGGGCGCGGGAGAGATACGGGATCAGATTCGGCGCGTTTTCTAGAAGGGAGTAGCTGGGAATCTCCATTGTCGTATCGAGCTCGGAGACTTAACAATGGCGGACGGCGCGGAGTTCACGCGGAGACGAAGGCGAGTCGGAGACGACAACCTTGGCGGGCCCACCAGTCAGAGGAACACGGAGGCGGACGCGCGTGGGTGTTGATCCAAACATCCAACGATGATCCAACGGCGGGGAAGGAGCGAGCCGGTTGGGCCGCGCGTGGGAAAGGGAACTGGACCGGAGAGATTCGGCCCGCACTGTTCATCTGAGATTTTAATACTTTTCATTTTTTAATAAAATACCAGAAATTCAAATAAGCGATAGAAAATAGCAAATGAACTTGGAAAAATTCTAGAAAAATCTAGAAAATATATCCAAGCTCAAAGAACCCAAATAAAATAGTTTTGACCATTATTCATGTTGACTTTAATCATATTAAATTATTTTGATGTACAAAGTCCATATTAAGCTTTTGATTTAAAATCAAATAAAATCCAAATGGTGCATTTTCTCCTACTAACTATTTAAAAGGTTTTTAAAGCTCGAGAAAATTGGGATGTTACATACATAAAACCCTAATCTAATTTATCTACTTGTGATTTTCATAGATTTTGAACGGTCTGAAATCTGTTAAACTCCCAATAACATTTTGTGGTCGTTGTCTGTTGTTCTAGTGCGGTGAATTTCTAAAGAAATTTACATGGAAGATTGAGGTATGAATGATTCATAAGTAGGAAGGTAAGTGATATTGCGATGCGCCTGAGAATGCATACACTTGCTCATGTACATGCACTGCATATTATGTAAGAAAACAAATGTGAACTTGCCATTACTATCAAAACTACGATAAATCACACTGATATTACATAACATTTAGCAAAACATCATAACACTTAATCAAAATGATAATTCAAAACGTTGGTAATAACATATTACTACTGTCCGTGCTTTCTCGTGGTCGCAGCCTCAACGTCCCCCATGTGGACTATCTCGAGTTGGGTGACCGGATGAGGTCCCCACGGCGACTTCCAAAGTGCTGATATCTCCTTCGTCCTGAGGATTTCTCGTGGGACATTTCTTGAAGGTGTGCCCAGACTCCCTGCAAATGGAGCACTTCTTCATACGATGTCCAGTTTCTGCTTCGTCCATGTCATTCCTGATGCACCGTACCTGTCGCCGGCCAATCTTTCCCTTGAGCCTATCAATGTCCACAGCCCAGATTAGTTGCTCCTAGGTCGGATGGCCAGTGAAATGGCCAACCATAGCGTAACCATACATCTCCCCAGTCCAGGTTTGCATCACTGCCTTCTTGGTGAAATGGTCAGAGAAGTACTGGTCGGGATGTTGAGCCACCGTCGAACATGCGACTATGACATGGGAGTAGGGCCTATGCAGAAGAAGGGGCTTGTTGCAAGTGCATATGCAACTACAGCAACGTAGCGTGCACTCGTGGGTGACCCTTTCGTGGTTCGTCCCGCGGCGTCCTTTATCCCTGCACATTATCTCGAAGCGAAGCTCCCTTGTGCCCATCTTGAATGCCCGTTGCATCTCACCCTTCTTGTTATTCTCCTCTATGTACTTGGAGACCATGATAGAGTATGGTATTCTGTCATTTGCTATGGCGAGCGACGCGTTATTGCTTCTGTCAACAAAGTAGTTTATCGTACCGCAGAGAATTGCCTCCACAATACCCACCAAAGGGAGGCATCTTGCGCCACGCATGACCCAGTCGTACACCTCGGCTAGATTAGTTGTCATGACACCATATCGAGCACCACCCCTGTCATGTAGCAGCGACTACTTCTCTTTAGGCTCATGCTCAATCCAGTCCGAAAAGCATTTCACCTGCGCCCCCGTCCTCCTCGTCAATCTGGGAGCATCTGTGGGTAGCTGTGGCAATGCTTCGGGGGCCTGGTCAGCACTTGGGGTGACCCTTCTCGCTGCCTCCCTTCTGTGCGTCTTGGTCCGCTCATCCAGAATCTTCTAGAGTGCTTCGAACTTCCGCTGCTGGTTCTCGTTGCACAGCTGCTTGAACAGGTTCATCAAGTCTTTGTTGCGGAACTGCTTTTAGAAGTTTGCACCCAAGTGCCTCATGTACCACCTGCTCTACAGATCCGACCATGCAAGTGGTACGTTCTCTCCTTGTTGCACCTGAGTTATTGCACGCAGCAAGCCTGCATGCCGATCATGTATGAGGCATACGTTGGGACGGCCTTGCACAACAGAAATCCTCACATTCTTCAGGAGCCACAACCAGCTGTCTGTGGGGCAAGGCAACTCAATCTCAGATCGTACACATCACGGTCCACTTGGAATGTGTGGAACAACCACCGCATCACAGCGCCCCATGTACGCTGCTCTAGTCTTGGTAGGGGCACGGTCACTGATTGGAAATAACGCAAATCAATCCCCTCGGGACCCTCCATAATAGCCCCTTGACCATAGTAAATTTTGAAATTGGCGACGTCAGACATATTTGACGCACTGCACCATAAAGAACATTTCCACGATTGACCGCATATCTAAAACTATACTACCCACCGAAAAGTATTATGTAAAACGTACTGCACTACGTAATCGTACATCTAAAACTATGTAATCCATTCAGTTAAAAAAATTACCCGAGAGGTAGGCAATCGGATGGGCAACGCTTCGCTAGCTTCTCTCCTTCTCTTTTTTATGAATAAAAGTGAGTCATGTGCCGAATTTTAGGGTTTCAAGGGGGTTTTATAGGGTCAGTCTTCCTGTCGTCAGTTCAAATGGTGACAGGTAGCTGTCGCCAGTTGAACTGGCGATAGGTTCCTGTCGCCATTTGAACTGGCGACAGGTACTTGGACCGGCCGACGAAGGACTTCATCGTCTGTTCCATTGCCGTCGAAGCTCCTTTTTCCATACTGTCGCTATTGTTGGATTCGCCTTCTCATGTTCTTCGTCGTGCTCGCCTTCTTATCGCTTGAACTTCGTCGGACCACCATCACCCCTTTCTTCCTCAAAGCTGGCCGTCGCCTCCACCTCCGACCTAGCTGCCGGTGAGTTTCTTCGCCGTCCCGTGAGCGTCATCTCGTGTTCCTCATCCTCCTCTTTTGTTTCCCTATCTTTTTGCCCTCTCTCCTCCGCCGATATGCCCCGCTGCTGCCATCCTTCTTCTCCACCTCCGGCCATTGTCGCACCGCCACTCTCGTCGTCCACCAACCGTCCCATCTGTCCCGTTGAGTTCCCTGTGCTGCCACCGCTGTTGTGCTCTCCTCGATTTTCGTTGGGCATCCTCGTTTCGCCGTTGCTACCACACACTTGTGAGCCTCCTCCACCGTCATCATTGTTGTCACCGCCTCGTCACTGTTCTTGTAGCATCACCACCGTCCAAGTTTTCATCTCCTCGCTGGGGTCTCGTTTTGCCTGTCGCTGGCCATCTTCTTGCCGCCGCCATCGCTTCTTTGTTCGAAGGCCGCCAAGACACCTCCCCTGTTTTCCCTCTTTGTGCTGCTATCTCTTTCTCTCTCTTACATGAGGGTCCCATATGTCAACTTCCTCTCTATGTCAGCTCGGTCCCACCTGTGATTCTTTTTTTCTCTCTCTGTCACTTACGAGTGGGCCCTACTTGTCAGTATCCTTTTTCCTTTCCTTTTTTCTTTTTAGACGAAGGAATATTCCAGGAATATTCTTTCTTCTCTCTTTTTCCTTTTCCGGCAAAATCTTCCGAGAGTCTATTCTCCTTTGTCCAAACTCTGATTCAGTCCGTTCAAGTGTTGGGACCCCGGATATACAACTCCGAGACCCTTTGTGTATTCTGAACTAGTCTCAGATCAGTAGCTAGCTTACACAGTTGCAACATTGATGTAATCATATCCATACAACAAAATATCGATGAAGTAGACAAATTAATATTACTTAGTAGCAAAGGACCTTATGGTCAAGTTTACAAAGTTTGCCACGCAGAGCTTAATGATAACAGAGTAAACTTGTAGCGGAGAATAAATAAACTCATGGTAGCCATCCGACATGCCCACAGGCAATCGAGTGGAGAACGCATCCTAGTTCGCATAGTCTTCAAAGTATTCCTCATCATAAATCTCTGTATTCTCTGGTTCTTCCTCTGTGAATGTTTAACAATGGCGCAAAGCCGTGAGTACTTAAAGTACTCAGCAAGTCGTAGGGAAATGTATGCAAATAGTATTCATGCAAGGCTTGACAAGGATAGCTTTATGGCTATTTTGCAGAAAGCGGTACTGACAGTAAATATAGTAATTAGATTGAAAAGCATAATTTAAAAGATTAATACATAAGTAAATAAGTTTCTTTGAAACAACTAGTGAACACCTTGTTCGCTTTCCAACCATCAACCAACATCCAGATCGCTTCCCAACCAAACCATTACAATATTTTATGAAAATATACCCCTCGTATGAAATCACTAAGCATTGTCCATAATTGGGGATGCGACTATTCAATAGTTTTACACTCTGCAGAGGTTGTACAACTTTACTCACAAGACACGACTTCTCTAGTTTGTTTGGTATCCATCGATACCACCGCTCACTAACTTAGGCAAGTAGTCTAGAGCACGCGCTAAGGCCTTTACAAAGTTCTGTTTTGACCCGGTTCTGCTCGCTAAGGTTTCGCCTTATCGGCCCCCTCTTGCACCCGAATTGTCAACCAAAACAGAACCGAATCAAAACATTGCTAATTAGTTGGCCAGATCTACCCCATAATAGACTTGTGGTCGTACGGTATGGCCTAGATCAATGGTACACAAAGTTAAGTCCTTAGAGACTACTTAGGCGAGGCAACCACATCCCAAAATTCTCCCCCTTTACTGCATGATCATTCACCTGAGTATGAAATCTTTTTCTGTTCAATCCGACCAAATGGCAACCCTTGCCATGGCACAACAAATTTTAATAACACTGTCCGCGCCACAATTCTATATTTTATTTAGTCAAATTCAATCATTCTTTGAGTATGTGATCATGAATCTCATCGTGACTAAGCGTGACTAAGCATAATACGATACCCAAGTTGGTAGTACAATAATGTCCAACTAATAATTAACCATCCTATGGTGTCCAAGGATTTATGTCATTCAAGGGTACATATCCATAGCAATTATCGAAGGAGGCATAATGACAATTAGGCATTTAACTATTCCCGAAAGTATTTATTATAAACTTAGCAATGCATGTTGATATAAATCAATATGGTTTTATAAAATGGGTACGACATGATCAAAGGTCTACGACTTGCCTTTGTTGAAGGGTTGAGTTGCTTCGGTGGACGGTTCTAGGAATTCTTGAGAAACGCCGGAATCTACATGCACGAAAAGAACCAAATAAATACAACAAATCCAAATAAAATCCAAAAATTACCAAATTAGTAGTGATAGAAAGATATCGAATTTAGATGAATTTAGAAATGAGAATTGACGGAATCAGATTTCGTGTGAAGGAGAACGAATATCCGGAAGTTTGACTTTACATGAAATATAGAAAAACATCAGACATGAATAGTGTAGGCTCGGAAAAAAAATGATGGCGCTAGCAAGGGAGAAAGGGAGGGGCGGCCGGCAAGCTAAGAAAATGGAATCCCGAGAGCGGGACGGACCCAATGGTGGTGGTCGCGTCACGGCAGAGGTACGGTGTAGCGGTGGCGCGCAAAAAAGGCGCACGGGGGAATAGTGGCACCGGTGAACCGACGATGCTTCAGAGAAAAGGAAGGGAGCACGACGTAGAACGTCATGAGGTGAAGCCAACGGTGTGTACGATGTTGCTGGGGGATGAACGACGGCGGCGGAATGCAAGGAGGAAGGCGGTTCGGCTGGCGGCGATAAAAGCTCGATTGCGGAGAAATGTTAGCGCGAGAGAGGGGCGAATTCTTGGAGATGGAAGAGGAAGCCAAGGGGCTTGCCGTGATGCGCTTGGTGCGGCCAGAGAGTGACCGGAGAGGGAGAATGGACGGGGTGGAGCTCCGGCCGGCAATGGAGATGACAATGGTGTTGGAACTAATCTAGACTCATGTTATTTGTTTTGAGTATGTACGTATGTACATGACCGTACGTGCTAAGTGTAGTAGGTGTTGTGACCATGTGTTGGTGCATGGATCATGTGTACACATTAGTTGCATGCACTTGGTTAGTAATTCGGCATGCATGGCATTAGTTAGTGGAGAGGGTCAAGTGCTACGTTGCATGTTGCCGCATGCTAGAATGGCGTGGTCTTTATAAAGGCTTGTAAGCATTTGTATTGCAGTGATGCATACGAGAATAGAGAGGAAAATGTAGCCCACAAATGTGTCTCTTCTTCCTTCATGTGACCTCTCTTGTGTGTGTACAAGAGAGAGAAGAAGAGATATGGGAGTTGAGAGATTCAATTCCAACAAATGGAACTTGCTGCTGCTGGGGGGTGGGGGGCTTCGATTGGGAGAAGCAGGAAGGGAGGAGGGGGAGGGGAAGGAGAAGAGGAGGGGGAGCCATGGCTTTAAATAGAGGGGAAGGGGAGGAGGAGCACGGGATGGGTCCGACTGCGCACGGTAGCAGCAGTATGGTTGACGTGCAGTGGCAGGTGAGGGAGGAGACGGGGCATGGCTGGGGCAGGGCGGTGGCGGCATGGGGGCGGCGTGGCCTGCAGCAGGGCATGGGAGGGGAAAGGGGGTGGCAGAGGCATGGCTTGGGGCGTCGGCTAGCAGAGGCAAGGTCAGCGACAGGTCATGGCGTTGGGATGGGTCTTAGCATGGGTAGTAAGCAGTGGACATGCATGGCTTGCGGTAGGTGAGGGCGGCAGGGTGCGACGTGGGGAGGCCAAGGCGTGGGGGAGGTGAGGTCAGAGGCATGGGAGAGGAATGGCCAAGGGCAGGTGGGAGCAGGAGAATGGCGTTGAAAAACAATGGCATGCGCAAGCAAGAGCTACGAGAAGAAGATGACTAGAAAAAGAAAAGGAGGAGAGAGAAAAAGAAAGCAAATCCAAATAAATAAAATAAATCTGAAAATTCAAGAAAATTTTATAAAATACTTTGGAATCTGAATAGATCAAATAAAATACTTTTAGATTTTTTTGAAGTTTATTTTAACCAATTATAATATTTTTCCTTCAAAAATTCAATCTAAGCTTCAAATTAAACCAATAAAATCCAAATGATTAATTTTTATTTTTAAAGCTTCAAAATAACTCACCACTTTAATTTAAATAATTTAAATTAAATTTTACAACAAATAAAATAATTTTTTGGAAGACGTAAAAGAATTAAAAGCAGATCAAGGGTTGCAAGAAACAACACCGACTTAAATAAAATCCCGAAAATCCACTAAACTCATTTTGAATTTAATTAAGGTTTGATTTAATCATTTAAATGTTTTTAAATTTGGAATTTCAATTTAAGCTTTACATTCATTCAATGAAATGCAAATAGTTTGTTTTATAACTAAAGCTTTTTAAAAGAACTCTGAAATACGGACAAGCTGAAAAGAAATAAAAAGAACTCCACAGAAAAACAACCAGGTCTTGAAAAAAAGGAATTCCAAGATAAAACCAGAAAAATCAAATAAGACAATTTTTATTTAATTGAAGTTTGACGATAATTTTTATTTAATTGAAGTTTGATTTTTCTCACATTAAATTTGTTTTTAATTTCTAAAATTTGAAATTAAGCTTTAACAATTCAAGAAAAATCAAACGGATATTTTTATTTTGAAAATTTCAAAAACTCCCAAAAATTGGGATGTTACATCAAGTTCCTAAATACCTCTAAAATCAAGCTCTTTCTTTTAGAGTTGGTTTTAATGTTTTTGGATTTTATTTTGGATTTATTTGTGCTTCGCTTGTTGTTTCATCTCTCATTTAGATGATCTGTTTCAAAGAGTAGGATCAGAAGTAAGTTTTGAAGATCCAAGTGTGGTAACTGAGCAAAGCCAAGGCAAGTCATAGTCCATTGATCATATTGAACCTTAGATTTTAAATTATCTTGTTTTATATTAAATTGCATGCTGTCTTATATCAATTGCTTTTGGGAATACTTAATCACCTATTTGTCATTGTGCCACCATTGATTATTTGAATACCATTAATCATTTGTCACCATAGGATGGTCATTATTAGTTGGACATATTCGTATCACAAAGATGGGTAACGTGGAGATACTTTGTCATGCTTAGTTGTGCGATGGGCTCATGTGACATGTTCAATAATGTTAATTTGACTTAATGAGGTATAGAATTATGGTGGGTAGCCACTATTATGGAAATTTGTGTGCTATGATAGGGTATGTCATTGGTCTTGGTTGAACAAAATGATTTCCACTCAGGCAAGTGATCGTGCGACAAAGGGGGTGCGGGTAGCACATTGTTGGGTTGTGGTAGACTCGCCTGAGTAATTGTCAAGGACTTAATCTTGTGTGCCATTGAATTGGGCCATATTGTACAACCACTTGTCCAGTATGGGATGAACCTGACTAACTAATTAGCAATGTCTTAATTTCAGTTCTGTCTTGTAAGTGTGAGTTACGGGATGGACTTATACTCACAATGGCGCAAGAAGGGGGCTCTATCTGGTCAGAAAGGCATTCAGTGTTGAAACCTTAGCAAGCATAATTTGGTTAAGAAGGAGCTTTGTAAAGGCATTATGATGATCACTTAGTCGCACACCTACGAAAGTGTGGTCAGACACTTTAAGTTGATTTATCTTTTGTGGGTAAAGCTGTACAATCTCTGCAGAGTTAAAACTATTTAAACAGTCGTGTCCCCAGTCATGGACAATGCTTGAGGATTTCACATGAGAGGTAGAGTTTTTTTTTATAAAAATGTGTCAGAGTGTGAATGGGAAGGTCACTTGGTGAATATGATGTTTGCTTGGTGAATGGAGAATTCACTTGGTGGTTTGTGTCAGAGGTGAATGGGGAGTTCACTTAGTGAATATAATGTTCACTTGATGGTTTGGTTGGGAAGTGAATGGAAAGTTCACTGGTTGTTTCATAACAATTGTTTATTTATTTATTATTCTTTTCAATTGTGCATTTCAATCTATTTACTGTATTTACTGTTAACACTCACTTTATGCAAAAGAACCATATTATTATTCCTTTGATCAAGCCTTGCATGAATATTAATTGCATACTGTTCTCTATGACTTGATGAATACTTTATATACTTACGGCTTAAAATTTGTTGCTCAGTTGAAGAAAGTCAAGCTGCTCAAGAGTTCTACGAAGAGAGGTTCTTTGAAGACTTTGTAAATCAGGATACGTTCTCCACTCGATTATCTGTGGGCATGTTGATTGGTCTTTCCAAATTTCTCGTTCCGCTGTAACAGTTTATTTGTTTCTTTAGCCATACGTGGCAAGTTAAGTAAACATTGACCATAAGGTCCAGTTATTATTACTATTTGTTATTTTGAGACCTTTTTAGTTCAGTTGATAAATGGATGGTATTTCATTGATGTTTTCTGTGTGAGCTAGCTACTAATCTGGGACTAGTTCAGAATACACAGAGAGTTTCGAATGTATAAATCTGGGTCCGGACAGGCGCGTAGGCGTATGGCCGGATCAGCGACGTCGTGGACATTGGACGACCACAAGTTTGCGGGATGTCTACGCAATTTTGTAAACCAATGAGGGGATTTATGCAAATAGGTGACCGCAAAAATTGGCACCGCGGGTTCAGCCAGGATTTCGAAAAGATTCCGAAAAACATGAGGGTTTTTTTTTCTCGCAAAAACGGCGACGCCGATGCTCCTGAGTTCACCATTCCTTGGGGCTTTAGATAAACTAGGACGTCAAGCTTGCTTCGCTGCGCTCTGTTTGGTCGTGGTAGTATGATGTTATATGTGTGTGGGTATAGATGGTAATAGGCACGATCTAGAGTTAATCGATAACAAACAAAATATAATAAGAGCAAGTACACGGCAAGTTTTCAACACATCTTTTCCAAGTTTGTGGGAAAAACAGTAGCTAACAATCCTTGAGTGTCTTTTTTTTCTCACAACAAAACAAAACAAAGCCTCGAGCATAGAGGAAATCATTGAATCTCATGCTTGTGGCAAGAATGACACAAACCGATGCGATCGGCGTTAGGTTAGACGAGAATAAACTTTAGCCTCAAAATCCACTAATTACAAGCGTATCTAAGCTAAGCGGCATGAATAGTGTTAAACAACGAGCAAAGACCTCAAATGAAAAGTGATATTACAAATAGAATCATGCAGTCTTGATGTAAAATCTCGACACAAAACCGCGCACCGTTTGGATGAATGGGCACATGCAGTTCTCGCTAAACTAAATAAATATACATTGGTTAGCACAAGCTCCTCTGCATAGTAAGTGAATACACCGTAAGTGACGGTGATGAACGAACTCAGACCATTTTTAGCTCATCCGACTACACAAACCGATAGGGTTTTTTTTGGAAATGTAGGCTTTGACAAATTCCATTTTTTTGAAACAACCGAATACTTCACCAAACATGTAAAGGCACGACAAAGCGTTGGGTGTGATAGGAAATATTTCAAATGCACCATAACATTGTAAAATCATCTGATTGGATGAACACATGCAGGTAAAACTAAATGAATTAAAGTATATTGCTAAACACAAGCATTTATACACGAAAGTGAATGCTAAATGCAGCTAAAGCGATTGAGATAGATGAACTGGGATCCATTTATTTTAGCCCACAAAGACCCAATCAAACGAGAGCACACATTAAGGCAAAACATAAGTAAGATAATACATAGTGCCATGGTATAGAAAATATATAGGTACAAACATATGTTTACGTGTAGAATAGGCACTTCTAAAATAAACCATGATGAACACAGTTGGAAATGTAATCTAGACTAATAGAAAAATCTAGTAGTAGCTTTTGGCTATTAGTCATGGAGAAATGCCAAAAGGATGAATTAGAAGCATGAGTGAGTAGAGGAGTTTAATAGGAGGACTACATGATGCTTTTTTTTGGCTAATGGAAATTAGTTGGCCATTTATAGGTTGAAAAGTGCTATGGCATGTAGGCAACAGGCAAACTACATCTCATATAAGCATGTAGGGCGGTCAATATTATTATTCTATTTTGGTCAAGCACTCATAATCTATGTCACATATATGATTTGTGTGGGTCCAAATCAGAAGATACTTCTTTCTCGGATGCACAAAAGTTTACATCATAAGCTATATTACTAATATTTAGCGCATACCTAACATGGCACGACTTGTCCGTAACAAATACAAGACATAGTGTCACCTTCAAAAGTAACTTGACCTAGTGGCATGTGGCAAGCACTTGCATTCAAATCTACCACACTACAAGAGAAATGAAACATATAAGTATATACAAAGACAGGCAAATCAAAGATATAAGCATACACCGATACACAAATGTAGGCGGCACACGCTTACGAAAGTGGGAAAAATATATCATCCATCTGAAACAGTAAAATCGCTGCGGGCATTTTTTTCTTTTTAAAAACAATATTGTTGGTTCACAAGCGTAACTATCGAACTCTAATGAATTGTTTAGATACCTACAAATTGATATCAATTGGGATGAACCGAAGTTACTCGCACTTTGTTCCTCAAAATGAAAAAGCATACGGAATAATATCGAGTTTCATTCCTCATACTGACATGAAGCGACCAAGCGTGTATATCTCCCTCATCCTATCCATCTTGAAATGCCAACCATCAACAAGAAGCTTTTACTACTAAAGATCAATCGATAACTATGTCTCCTATGAGATATAAAAGTGTAGCTATTCTAGATCTCAAGAGAAATCATGTGTCCATTGAAAGGAATTTTAAGCACAAAACAATAAATGCAGTGCGGGACCCAAACATTACGGACATCTTCTTCGCAATTGATAGCAAAGTTTGAACAGTAGTAAAGATGCGTAGCGCAAATAACTTTCTTGTTATCGCAGAAATAATGCCCCAAAGATGCGAGTAGTAATGTTGGCGCAATTAAATATACCTTGATCGAGGTAGGCTAAATTGTTCGTAGTTACTTGGTAACATGAATTGGGAGCGGGAAAAAGGAACAAATCCTCATTGCATGTGACCTTTGTAGGCGCAGAACAATCTCATCTCTGAATTGTCTGAAGCTCTACATCGATAGGCCTACTATGAGACTCGGCTGGCCTTGTGCAGAAACTAAACAACTTGTCTTGGTCAAAACTCTTAACACAAAACTAAACACCGGTAGCTCCCTCGCAATCCTGTTCCTTGTGTGTGTGTGGGCAATACTTTTACCATTTATCTATCTGTAAGCATGCAACCCATAGAGGAATTTGAAAGCGAAGCGTGTCATTCTAGATAACTAACCTCTGTTGCCTCTTGACCTTCGTTTGGCTCTTCATCCTCTTCTAAATAACTTTGTATTGTTAAGAGAATCAAGAAGAAGCACCATCAAGAACCTACCTCAACGGTTCTTGATTTCTCTACCATGTATATATGGGGAATGACACAAACCGAGAGTAGTTCTTAACTAAGGCTTGAATTCTTGCGAGGTCAACAAACTCATACCTATCATCAGCCGCATAAGTACAACAAGAGTTCAATAATGTGTAGGATTCTCTGCATGCACACATCTTTGCTGTATGGATTCAAGCAAATTATGAGGAAGGGCAAAATAAAAACAGGTTTCACAGGAAAAGACAATATTCGGTGTCTACCATTGATGAGACAAGCAAGAGGTCCACACAATATAGGGGCAAAACCAACCTAAGCGATTCGTTGTTTTACCGAAAAAGAGAAAGCTCTAGAGAATACTTACAGGTACTCTTCCTTTTGTTGGAATGAGAACTCTTTAAATGTCTTGCGTTGTTTAATTCCCACAACACGTAAATTAGCTATTACATATGAACTAAGTTTTTTTTTCTTGGGTAGGCGATTTGCGATTGGCTATAAGAAAGGGCGTTCTTGCTATAAATTGGTAACCTAAATGAAAGCGAGGGCATGCACACATTTCTTATCTCTCCAAGAGGAAGACCAATATAATAGGGCATGCACACATCTTTGCATGGATTCAAGCAAATTATGAGGAAGGACAAAATAGAAAAAAGGTATCATGGGAAAATACAATATTCAGTGTGTACCAGCGAGCGAAGCAAAGCAGTGTGCACAAAATAGGTGCCAAACAAACATAAGCGATTCGTTATTTTCTTGAGAAAGAGAAAGCTCTCGAGAGTACTTACATGCTACTCTTCTTTTTTTCGTAATGAGAACTCTTTTAAGCTGTCTTGGGCGTTTAATTCCTAACCACGTAAATTAGGTACCACATATGAATTAAGTCGCTTTTTCTTGGGCACCCGATTTCCAATTGACTATAAGAAATAGCGTGCACGATATAAAATTGGTAACATAAATGAAATGAGCGGTGAGTGCGCAACACGCAAAACACGTTGACCTCTCGATGATCGTAATCTTGATGGTAACACTTTTCAAATTAGTGTATATTGTGGCGACTTCTTGAGCCAAAAAAATACCATCAACGCATTTGTTGTTCATGAGGCGATTGAGATGGCGGACAAAGGCCAACATGAAAGCCAAACCTAATCTCTTGCAATAAAAATTCGATTTGTAAGGATATTCACAAGAGCATCTTGTATCATCTCTATGCTCGATAGACCAGAGGTAGTAGTTTGCGTATTAAAATTCACAATGGAATTCTCCTTAGGCGCCACCTCTTGACCTTGGTAGTACGTGTATTGAAATAGGGCGTTAATGACTAACATTGGTTTCAAAATTACTGTTGTGGAAGCACATTAGCCTATCGCTCAATGAGAAAACAAGCGGCTTTGCAACCAAACCGATAGGAAATATAGCAAGAATAATCACCAGCGGCCGTCAAGACAACGATTATAACATCCCGGAATCGCCCAAATAAGGGAGCTGTGATTCAAAGTCACAGTATAGGCTATAAGAGACCACCAATGAATGGTTACGATGCTCGTCAACTCTTTTGTTCGATTAGTAGCGATGATATAGACTGCGAATGAATGAACAGAGAGCTCGCAAAATGTAAGGGAAGCGGGGAAAAAATAGAAATCTTGAACCACACGATATAAGCGAAAAGGAAATTACCAACTCTTCATATAAGAGGAACACCGCAATCTTACATGCGGCTCGCATGGCTCGAAAGCTTAATATTGCCTTCCTCAAAGCTGTGCATAGATGGGCCTAGCACGGTAGCAAGAGAGAGCAAGCGAGATATTTGCGGTCCCGTAGCATCATCAATACAAGGGCTATGATTTGTACGTGAGCATATGGAATCATTTAACATTGCTCCCTCAAAATAGTTAGATAAATAAAAATATGTAACAAATTCATCATTCGTAGTAAGGGACATCTTTAATCAGTGATATAACCAAAGCATAAATGAACTACCCGTACAACCTAACTACAAGTATATAGGCACAATCTATCCATCGAAGCATAAAACCCATCGTGAACATATTAAATCTAAGATAAGCACAGATAACTAAACCACGAAGGGTTCTCAAATTTCAACATTCACACGTAATCCGTAGTTGTACACCTAAACCAACCATACATCTAAAACATTAACTTATCCGAATAGGAAAAATCCGACCCTCATTTGGAGATCCACGCCCCTTGTTTCTCTCGCACAATAAGAAATCGGCGAAGATCAGAACCTAAGAAAACAAAAGGGAAGAAAAACACAGCAAACCGGACAAGGAATCAAGATTAGCGGTAAAGACTTACCCTCATTGGAGATCCGCGGTCCCCAGTTCTCTCTGCACAATAAGAAATCGGCGAAGATCGGGGCAAAAAAAACACAGGCAAAACAGAAAAGGAATAAAAAAGATTAGGCAGCGTCGAAAGCAAACAAATTACCTAGGAGGCGGCGCTAGCGGCCGCCGGCGTCGCTGCCGATCTTAGCGCCATCTGGACAACATGTCGCCGTTTGGCCCCTCTGCCTGAAGCGAGGACGGCGCTTGTGAGAGGGAGAGGCGGTGTCATGGCGGCGGTGTCATGGCGGCGAGGCGGTCTGCGGGAGAAGGCGGACAGCAGTGCGGCATGGGAAGAAAGCAGCGGCGGCGCGAGGAGTTGAGGGACGGAAGGAGGGAGGAGAGGAGGAGCGGACAAAGAGGCAAGGAGGCGAGGAGGAACCGAGAAAGGAATCCGAGGGTTTTGCAATCGCTACGGCGAAGAAGAAAAGCGACGGAGGGAGGAAGGAAGAATCGAGAGCTTCTCTGCTGGCTGCATTCGCTCTGTCGGATGCGATCGGACGACGAAGAGACGCCAGCTTCGCCGCGCTCTCGTTCCACGACGCGATCCGACGGGCGGCGTGGCGCGTCACGAATCGACGATCGGCGTTTTCGGTGGGCGTGGACCGCCGGGAGGCGCCAATCCGTGAGCTTTAATAAAGGTAAGATAGAAGACCACCCACCATTCAACTTTTTATCGGGAGTGCTCAAGTACAGACTTTCTGTAGAGTAGAACATCCATGCTAGTCACGCATGGTGAACTACTGGTGTATATTTTTGTCATCCACACAATTTGTCAAATACATGCCAATTTTTTTTCTCAGTAAGCCACAAGAGAAAGGACCATACTACTGATTGTAGACAAACAGATTTGCTTTATTATAAAAATAGGTGCGGAGAACAATACGAGAGATGCATACAAGTGAAGGGCTTTGCTTGATACACCTCTTTTATAAAATTTACAAATCTTAAAGCAAAGTGCTTAATATTAAGCAGGGCAAATTTGTATCGGCACAAAAAATAAATCATATGGAAGATTAGATATATATATATATATATATATATATATATATATATATATATATATATATATATATATATATATACACTACTTTTCTTAAAGGGGTGTACCAAAGCACACCCCATAAGTTAATTATGCTTTGTCTACAAGCATAAGAATCCATGTTTAATGTTAGATGGAGAGGGGAGTGCAAATATGAATTGTTGTATTGCACAACCCAAAAGAATATATATAGAGTACAAGGGACACACAAGACTAAATCCTAGAACAATAGAGAAATACCACAAATACCCTTAACAGCCCCCTCTCAAATGCAAGGTATATACAATAGCATTGCATTTGGAAAGAGTTGACACTAAAATAGGAAAAATCCAAAATCCGAGTCTTGAAGTTGTCGACGTAGCGTGCAACTCTTGGAAAATATGTCGAGTATCAAAAGATCTCCCATTTGGAGTCATGCGACAGCCTATAAAGTACAAGGTGCAGGGGTTGAGAAAGCAAAGGTAAGCGGGAGCAAAGTCGACCCACTGCAACACGACAAAGAAGATAATTAAACCGATAGGAATAGAGAGAGCTATCAAATCAAGCTGAAGAGGAATAGATAGAAGCACGGCAGCGCAGATCAAAGCCCGAGATGACAGATGACGCAAAGGCACAATAAAAGCTGAGGGAGGCGTAGTGCGGAAGAAGCGTGGCGACCTTAGAAGCTCGGGGTGTTGGCTTAGAGAGAAGTGGCTGTAAGATCGAAGATGCCGACTAGAGGGGGGTGAATAGGCGGTTTTTAAAAACATTTTAGTTAAAGCCGATTTCTAATGTGGAAGCTAACAACAATTTGGATTTGCACAATTAAAGCCTAAATCAACTAGTCTTTACTAAGTGCACCAACAATATAAGACTATTGATAATGAAAGCAATCTTACAAAGACAAGTAAGCAATTTAATTCTAGAAATGTAAATTGCGCAAAGTAAAACACAAGAGAAACAAAACACAAGGATGTTTTATTGTGGTGTTCGGAGACTTGCCGGTCTCCCCTAATCCACGTTGAGGTAAGCCCAAACTAATTGGACCGGCTTCACGAATTAAGCCAAACACCTCTGAGGTAAGTCCAACCACTTGGACCGTCTCCAACACGAACCAACACCTCAATCCACTCGGGGTTGCTCTTCCTTCACTCCGGAGATAGCGAGCACCAAACCACTCACAACCGTACGGGTCTTCTCACAACCTTCTTTGAGAAGATCACCGGCGCAACTCCTCCAAGTCGTCTAGGTGTCGGTAAACACCAAGAGTAACAAGTCGAAGACGCTCATTTGAATGAATCAAGTGTCTAAACTCAATGGATACACAATCCACTACCTAATGCAACATATGCACTTAGGGTTTGCTCTCGAAGCTCAAGTGCAACACATGCACAAAAGAGTGTAGAGGTCTTGCTCTTTGCTTAAGGGAATGAATATGACACCAGCAACCTTAGCAACTTCGGCAACCACTCCCACAACCGGCCACAAGGGGTATTTATACCCACACAAAAGAAACTAGCCGTTGGTGAAAGAGTTCCAGAAAAAACAAGGAAAACCGGTATGATCGCCAACCAATGGCCGGTCATACCGCCCTGCTCCAATAGCTATAAAACTAGCCGTTGGACACACATCCGGTCTGACCAGAAACACGCATTCTCTGGAAAAAACATACCGCCAACAAAATATGGTCATACCGCTGACCAGGCCTACAACCAGGTCTTACGACCAGGTCCACGAACAGGTTCACGACCAGTCCATGACCAGATCCACGACCAGTTCCACGACCGGTCCAGGTAGGAGTGGAAACGGATCGAATACGAATTGAATAGTCCCAAATACGAATACGGATCCCTATTTTTAATACGAATCCCTATTTTTAAAACGAATACAAATACGAATTCGAACATTCTCGAATACGAATATGAATCGAATGTCGTAATGAATACGAATTCGAATCGAATATGTACTCAATTCGGTCAAATGTGAATATCCTACAACTTTTGCGACAAATCTCGGTAGAACAAATAGTATTCGTATTCGTATCCGGGTAAAAACAGATAGTATTTGTATTCGTTTTTCCCGGATAGTATTGTTTTTTCGGATACTATCAAGTTTTTTTCCCCGAATACGAATAACACCAAATACGGATACGAATACTATCCATTTTTTTTGGATACGAATAACACCGAATATGAATACGAATAACACCGAATACGGATATGAATACTATTCGAATGCGGATTTTACTTACCACATTTGCGTTTTCTCGGATACAAATATCGGATAAAACATATTATCCTTTACCATTTTCCATCCCTAGGTCCAGGACCACGTCCACGACTAGGTCACGACCGGGTCCATGACCAGGTCTTCGACCATTGTGTACGACCAGTGTCTACGACCACTGTGTACGATAAGGTCTTCGACCACTGTGTACCACCAGTGTCTACGACCAGTTGCGGTCATACCGCCCAACAGCCTGCGGTCATACCGCTAGAGACTGGAGAATAAGGATTTTGCACTTCACTTCAACTCAATTTGCAAAACACATTTGCCAATTGATGCATGATGTAAACAAGGGTTAAAGGTGAGATTCTCAACAAGTTACGAAACACATTTACCAACTTTTAGAATCACACAACAAGGAATAAGGTACATGGATTTAACTATTTGCACAATACATTCGCAAACTAAAGTCACATGCTACACAAATTACGCATGAGCCTCAACTATTTGCAAAAACATATATTGAAAACATGCTAACGAGAGCTAGAGCAAGCACAACGAGCTATCAACACATGACTAACTCAAGCTACTAGTCAAGACCCCTCTTAATAGTATGACAACCTATACTAGCAATCTGGTCTCCAACCAAATACCAAGATCAGTAAAAGACTAGAAACACATCCTTAGCCCTAGCTAGTTATACCTTTGCCTTAAGTGTCCTCTTGAAGTTTGATGACACACATCTTCACTTCTAGTCTGGGTCATTGACTTGATAATCATCAACACATGATGATTTCCTTTTCTTCAAGTTCTTGACTTGAATATCATCAACACATGATGATCTTCTTTACTCTGGGGTCTTGACTTGAACATCATCAACACATGATGATTTCCTTCATCTCGAGTCTTGACTTTGATGATGATCAACTCATGATGTTATCCAAAGTCTCCAACCTCATAGAACATAACCTGTTCATCCAACTCATGAAAAATGTTAGTTCCACAATGTGATTGTCATTAATTACCACAACATACCATTAACTCATAATGGTGGGACAAGATACTTCAATCTTTCCCTCTTTGGTAATTGATAATAACCACTTCAATTGCAAATAATTGATTGTAGATAAATATGAGTATATATGAACTACACAAGTTTTATATACTCAAGGATATGTTTCAAGGTAGAGATCCTTAATATATGTGGAAAAAGGAATATGGATCAATACTAATGAAACAACAAAACATAGAGTGACCCCCCTAAATGTGTGCATACACGAATGTGTAATAAAAACATATGCACATATTCAAGTTAGACTTTTAGTGGAGTTCAACCTATATTTTGGATCCGAGGAATGCAACAAGATAGGAATATGATGTCGATTGCATACCTCCATGATTTTTACCTTTTTATCCAACTGGGACTAAACAATAGGTATAACAATAGAAATATTAGTCTCACAAATAGATTTATCATTAATAACCAAAATACTCCATTAACTCATAATAGCGGGTCTAGATTCTTCAGCGGCGGCATCATAACGACTTCTACAATCTGTAGCGGCTCAAAGAGAAGAGCGACGACGGTTGCCATGCGAAAAGGGAAGGAGTAGGCCAGGAAGCAATCGACCGACTGACAAAGAATTTGTGAACTCGCACGGCATAGACTAACTAAAAGATAGAGTGTTACGGACTTAGATGGACTCAAAAAGAAAAAAAATGAGTCAAAGGAGTAGCAAAGACCAGCAACACCAGCCATTTTTCCCATCCCTAGTCTCTCTCTCTCTCTCTCTCTCTCTCTCTCAATCTCCACCAACTCCCCTCTATTTTCTCAATCTCCACCACCTCCCCTATCTCCCACTGTTTGGCGGCACCATGGCTGCCGAGGACGGGATGGCCAGATCTGGCGGAACTCGATGGCTCCATGGAGGCTTGGACCAAGACAGCTAGATCTGGTGGAAACATGGTGGGCTAGATCTGTGGGCCAAGACGGCCAGATCCAGCAGGTGGCAATGGTAGATCAGGGGAGGCAACATCGGCCTCCAGGGTGGAGAGGCAGAGGAGGCTAGACCTAGGGTGGCCCGCGTGAGTAGGAGCTTTGGGAGAAGGCGAATCTGGGTCGACGGCGGCGCGGGCTTGTGGCGATCGGGCGGAGCTTAAGCTCGGGGCTGTGGGAGGCTCGGGGGTGCATCGGGCGGCGATCCATCATGGGGTATTCGTCGGCGGAGTACCTGGGGCGGCGGCGGCTCAGAAGGACCGACAGGAGAGCACCCGGGGCAGCGACGAGGATCCAGAGCGGCGGTGGCTCGAGTGGCCTGGGGGGAGAGCACCTGGGGTGGCGGGAGCAGATGCGAGGTGGCTACGGAGCTAGTGCGGAGGCCTGGGCATGCACGAGGAGGAGGTGCACCTCGGGCATGGCACGCTTATGTCGGGGCGGCGGTGACGTTGTCTTCCTCATGCCCTTTGGCCTCCTCGATGACGTCGCATTGGTGGTGTGAAGAAGGACCAGATCCGGGGCTGGTGGCGGTGGTGGATAGATCCAACCAGATCCGAGTGGATATGGTCGGGAAGAGAATGACAACGCCAGATCTGGTGAAGGCTGAGCTTGGTGGCGCCAGTTCTGGTGAAGATGAGCAAGCGGGGACGAGCTATGCTGGATCCGGTGTTGATTGTGGGCTACTGCTGTTCGACAAACTACAACTAAGAGGTGGCCGCCCTCGGGAGTGAAGATTGCTCCCCCCAGCGGCAGCGGCAATGGAAGTGGATGGATGCTAGGGTTTGAACCTTAGCTCTGATACCATGTTAGATGGAGTGGGGAGTGCAAATATGAATTATTGTATTGCATAACCCAAAGGGCTATATATAGAGTACAAGAGACACATAAGACTAAACCCTAGAACAATTGGAAAACACCACAAATACCCAAAGGGCCATATATACACGGCTAGCTAGTTGGGCCTTCCATTTTTATTGTTGACGATAGCATTTGTAATGTGATTTCCAAGAAGAGCTAGAGCGGAGTCCAGTAACATGTCATCTTGATGATCATCACCCAGAAGCTTCCAAGGAGCTCGTAGCCTTCAAGTTTGATCGTCAAGATGCCAGTTAGCCTCATAAGAATCAGAGAAATACATAATCATACATAGTTGGTAACAATCAATATATGAATATTCCGGATGCCTCCCAAGCTTAAATTTAAAAGCAGCATGTCGATTCATTGGCATGTAGAATTGTTAAGAGTCAAGTCTAGTGGTTGGAGAAGTTCTGAAAACACTTCGTTACATGTAGCGAGTGTTGCTATATATAATATATGTTAAGCGATGAATAAGGTTTTTACTTCTCCCGCCTACTCTATGCGTAGTGTACATGAAGTAAGAGCGACCAAGTTGTACAATAACCCAGGAAGGTGGCACATGCATGGAGATCAGAAACTTGCCAGAACATGTGCATGTATTGCTTGCTAAATTGATATGCAACATGTGCATGTATTACCTACTTGATATGCCACAGTTAAAACAATGGTTTTCCTTGTCTGAATAACGTAAGTAAACAAACTTGCTTCGACATAGAAATCTGACATCTAGTGTAAGATATAGTTTGTCTAACACATTGCCACTAACTAGAGGATTGTTATACTCTGATACCCCTTCTTATACGCAACAACTTTAGATCGGATTAGAGTTTGTGAAAAATGCCCGAGCATGCACGGTATAAAAAATGCCCGAGTGTGATTATTGCAGACTTCACAGACATTTTTCAAATATAACCGTCTGTAATAATTTAATTTTGTATCACAGACGGTTTGTGGTTGGAAGTGTTTGTGATATGTTCAATGCCGCTTCGGCTCCCGTGTTGAAAATATGCCCTAGAGGCAATCATAGAGATAATTATATTTCATTATGTTCATAACATTGGATAATATGTTATCATGTTCCTAGAATAATATCGATAATATTTATTATCAAGTATGTGATTTGATTGTGAAACTCTAAATTTCTGCGATAATTATTCTTAAACGTTCCCTGGTCGGAAACATATGAGAACACATATGAATAGACTAACATATGTATTAGTTGATGACTATGTTTCACAGGTCATAGATATAGAGGTATCAAACCAATAATATGGACACATGTAAGAGAACATGGTGTTGGATAAGACCCCACCTTGAGACACTGTTGAGATTGCTATGATTTTGTGTGTCATCAGTTGGTCTCAAGCAATGATGATGTGTAATCCTTAGACGATCAGCATGGTTTCCTACATGTGTAATAGCACTCTTAGGGGTTGCCAAATGCTACTCGTAACTGGGTAGTTATAAAAGTAGCTTTCGGGTATGCTATGAAACGTGCAGAGGGATGTGACTGGTCGAATATGGGATTTGCCCCTCCTAACATAACAGGAGAGATGTTTCTGGGTCCCTCGCTGTGGTCGAATAAAGAAAGTGCATGGCCATGCCACTAGTGGTCAAAGTGTTGACCACATGAAGTTATTCGACACTTGATCGATAAAGTATTGAACAGTCCATGGATAACAAATAATCTCACCTGGAGTTCAACCAGATGTCGTGAGGCAAAGGGATAACACACAAACAGGTTGTTCAGCTCAACCGGATAGTACGACTAATATCCTTTCTCCACGTGTAGGGATAACCGCTTTCTAGGGCCTCCTCTGCCTAGGACCTCCTCTGCTTGGAGTGGTCCTGGAGTGGTCCGGGAGTGGTCCTAGAGTGGTCTGGGAGTGGTCCTAGAGTGTTCTTGGAGAAGCCTATCGAGGAGGTCCAATAGGACGTCTCGAAGATAATCACTAACTGGTCGTAAAGAGTTATGAACTGGTAGTGACTAGATACAAGCTGGTTGTAAGTGATAAAGACGTGGTTGTAGATCATATTGCATTAAGGTTCGTCCGATATATTCTATGTGTGTTCGGGAATTATTATGTGCTGCTAGGTACCGCTAATGACTCGTGGTCGGAAAAGAGTTTCCGAGTCACAACCGATCACACATGAACCTATAAGGTCACACACTTAAAGGGCTAGTATTTGATTTGGATAGTAATCCGAATTCTTATAGGCGAGAAGTTCCTAATGGGCCTCAAGTTCGAGACTGAGAAGGGCGGTGGCATGGGGTGCATAGAGCTTTGGAAGACCTCCTGAAACCCTAATAGCCATGCCTCTCTCAACCACACCGCTGGTGCTAGCATTCCAACGTGTGGTGTCCCTACCTCGTATGTGTGGATACCTTGGAGGTGTTGTTGCGAAGCATCAGCACTAGGACGATCCGCAACTCATGACGATCACAGGAGCAGGAGGACAAGACGTGCAGTGAGTACGACTACAACTGCATCAATTCACTACATCGACTCTACTTCCGCTACGAGTCGGCGCGTCTAGTGGTAATCTTGTGATCTATTACTAGCGGAGGTTTCTTGGTTGCGCGGTAGAAATTCTTTGTTTTATGCTATCGTAGCCTACCCGTGACCCAACATCCCGCACGACGCATCTCTTCGTCTCTCGCGCGCCAACATGTCTCTTCATCTCGCCGTGCGTCGACGCGTCTCTTTGTCTCGCCACGCGATGCTTCCATATCTAGCAGTATTTAAGCGAGTTATTGATGTATTGATACATACGCAGCGCTAGCTAGTACCGTCGTGCGCCATGGTGAGCACGTGGAGCATGACAGCAAGGACCAAGGCGAGGAGGTCGGCGATCGCCGTCGCTCTTCCTCATGATGTCGACGTCCACATCGTCAACCTCGTGGCCGCGAGCTCTCCTCAGCCCATGGCTGACCTCTGCAGCCTACGAGCCACGTACGTATTTATATACCTACAGAAATACGTACTACTGTTTATTGTGGCGGCAACCAATCCATGCATGCATATACATGTTACTAATATTACTATATTTGGCCTTTTAATTTTCACTTATGGAGTTACAAGGCCATGTACAAGGCGTCCGAGGAGCGCGCTGTGGGGATGCACTTGGCGCTGGAGCGCGAGGAGGCGATGAAGTGGCTGGACAATGAGCGCTACCTCATCGTCGTCAACCACCTGGCCGGTGCCAGCAACCCAGAAGCCTGCTTCATCGTCGGCCTCGCGCTCGTCTTCGCGCACCAGGACATGTAGCGTGGCCTCGTGTGCCTCGACCGAGTGGCCATCGCCGGCCACAAGGCAGCGGCCTACATGCTCGGCCTCCTCCTCTACACGGTCGGTGAGGCACACGACGTTGGGAAGCACTACATCAGCCAAGTCGAGGGCGAGCCGGCCGGCGGCGGGTGCAAGACGACCAAGAGGACAAACCGGGAGTGCAGGCAGTGCTGGAGGCTCACTGCGGATGCAGTCCGGGAGGCGACGTGTAAGAAGATGGCTGGGCCGCAGGGCCGGGTATTGGCGCTGTCGGAGGACGGCCACCATTGCACGAGCACCGGCTATGGCATGACAGAAGGGTGGGGTGACTATGTCGTCTTCTACAGCGATGGCTGTAGGATTAGGCATGAGTACGCCAAGTTCTTTGCAACGGTGCTGAACTACTTGTCGTAAAATTAGCAGTTTTAGCATAGTATTAGCAAATATTTACACATATAATTCTTTACTAATATGTGAATGTGTCGGATGTTCTGAATTTGCTTTTATGTATACGAGAAATAATTCTTTACTAATATGTGAATATGTCATATGTTCTGAATTTGCATTTATGTATATGAGAATATATATTATCATAGACGGTTATGTATTGGAACTATCTGTGATGTGTATTTATCACAGACGTTCTACTTTAGAACCATCTGTGATGTCCAACCCTATTTATATTCGGACTCTAGGGTTTGCCCGAACCCCCACTCAAACGATTAAGTTTCTCCTCCCCCGAGCCTGTCGCCGCCGTCCTCGACGCCACCTCCTCCTCGAGCCTGGGGCGCCTCTTCCCCCGAGCCCGCTGCGTTCTCCCCGAGCATGAGCCACTGCCTCCCCGAACCCGGCACCCCTCCTCCTCCGAGCCCAGCGCATCTCCTCCCTGAGCCCGCCTCCTCCCCTCCCTTGAGCACGTGTCGCCTCCTCCTTGAGCTCGGCGCGCTCCTCCCCCGAGCGCCTCCCAAGCACCACCAAGGTAAACCGACCACCCCTCGGTCATCCCATTTTTTTCATATCACCTTGCTTATGTGCTGTGCTATTGGATATATTCAATATGTGTGATTTATATGTGCCTTGCATTAGGAGATATTGCAAATTGATTTTTTGTGGGCTCAGTGAATTGCTCTATGATGAATTGATGTCACAAATGCAATTGGATGTGTTATTGTGTATAGATTGTGCCTTGAGCTGTTAGATTATCTGCTATTATCTATTGTTTCGAGCATGCAATTTATACATTATGATATACTTGCTGTCCTTTGAGCTTTTTCAGTCAACTAATACTTGCTGTCCTGTAGAAGTTTCAGACTTCCAATCTGTTTTTCTGTGATTATTTACAATCACTGATCTACGTCACAGTTGATATTATCTTGATAGATTTTGTTCCTGTGTACAACAAAGTTAATTTTGGATGATTTGCTTAAACTAGTCTGAATAGATTAGCAAGTTTTATTTTAAGCTCAAGGCCTAATCTATAAAGTGTCATATTCAATTTGTGATTACATTTGGCATGGGTGTTGTGATGGCCAAGTTTTAATCTTCTGCAACTAGCCTTCTGAGAGCAATAATCAATCTTCTAAATCTTAGTTTTATGCTGATTTTTATTATGCACATATTGTGTGTGTTGAGCATATTATTCATTTTAAATGACTTGAAGGGTTCACATGCTTATATGTCAATTATGTCATTTAATTGGTGCAGGAAATATACTTTATTCATAATTAATTTTGCAATACAAGGTCTTCACTTGCCTCTCGCCATTCATTTCACCTTTGTCTGTGTATCTGTGTTCATGCCGGTTAAGTTCTCCTCCCTTGCGTCCTAGGGTTCTACCATTCCATTTCTGATCTCTTCTCTATAAAATCTTCAAGAACGGCTATATATATATATATATATATATATATATATATATATATATATATATATATATATATATATATATATATATATATATGCATGAGTAGGCCTTTGTGATTTTCCTAGAATTTATTTAGAATTATATATATGAGCCAAGCCCATAAACTCCAACAAGTTCATCAGTTGCAACACTACAGTACTTTAGGAACATACAAAATAGGTGCAAACTAAATCGATAGATCAAACAACAAGTCAACAGAGAATCACATGAGGTTCAAAATGTGATTGGGGCATCCATCCAACCCCTCAACCAAGAAGCAGTTGCATACACAACTTCGCTACATTATCAGTTTTCCATTACGAAAAGATGGTAAAATTTTTCTGTAGAGAAAATCTCATATGACAATAAGCAAGTTGATATGTAGGACTTCAGCACGATTGATGAAGAGTACATTTGGGATGTGATTTCTGAGTATGGCAGGAGCCAGGCAGATAGGCCTCTACATGCAAGTTTGATCATCACTAGGTTGCTCACTTCTTAGCACCTAGCTTATGGCAAACGCCTTTAGAAGAACGCCACGTCTAGGTCATCGACGGCAGAGATAAGTAGGGCATATAAAAAGATTGTCTAACCACATGACATGACTTCTCAAGAAAGCTGCAGGAGTACGAAATCATTGGAGCCTGCGAGTTTGCTTCTTTGTATGATGGCTCTTGCCTTCTACCTATCATTTTAAGGAGAAAGCATAAATATGACTATATGAGATGAGAATGTATTCAACAAGAACTATATAGGAAGCTCAAAGCATTAGCAATGTTTGTCTCGACAGAAAACTCTAGACACTGTGGTCAAGCAATGTTGTCAGGGATAACCCTACACTTGCACTTGTCTTGGTAGCTCAACACTAAAAGTAGTAGATATGAATCTCCAGCACTTATACAAGAACAAACTGTGATTGATCTACTTACATAGATAATAGTGACCAGGACGGGTAATATTCCTAATGTCTCCCAAGCCAAAGTTCAAAAGTTACTAGTTTGTTTGTTGCCATGCAGGAGAGCTGAAGCAATAATCTTGTTGTTGGAAGAGTGTAAAGCCATTGTGTTATATATAGTGATTGTCGTGATGGCATCGTGATGAATGATTTTTTAGTACTGCTCCTACCTACATTCTTGTAATAACTCGGGATTATGGCAATGGTACGGTTTTCTGACTTCCTGCAGATGTCTTCACTACATTAACCTCCTTCAGATATATCTAGTTATCTACCACCAAATTCCACAATATTTCAAGAATATGCTTCAAATATTACCTTCTACATTATTTACTCACAGTTAAAGAACGTAAGAATTAGTAAGCGCTCATTTTTCTAAGGGAAACTTTTGTTCTTGCCACTCAAAGTGCGTGCAACATCGTTTTTGTCATCAGAAACGTTAGTGCACATTTCGTTTTTTGGCACTTCGTCCAATTTTCTGTCAAGTCAACGTAGATTAACTGTTCAGAAATATGCAAAAATATTAAGAAAAAATAAAACTTGAACAAAAAATAAATAAAATTGCACAAAAGGTTTATACCAGGAACACTTTAGCAATGTTTCATAAAAGTTGAGGAAAATTAAACCGTTTTCCTTAGGGTATTTTTTCGAGAAATTTTCCTAGTGTGTTTTTTAAAAACAATTAAAGAAAATTGCCCAAAAGTCATCCTTAAATTTTCTGATATTCTTTTGCTATTTTTATATGATTTCTCTTTTTTTATGACATTTTTGCATATTTCTTGAAGATCGATCCCTCTTGACTTGACGGAAAATTGGATGGATCGGAGTGGCAAAAATGAAATGTGCACTAGGGGAAGGATGGAAAAAAACAAAATCAACAGATTTATGATGGCAGAAATGATATTGCACAAATTTTGAGTGGCAAGAACAAATTTGTCCCTTTTTCTAATATTGGTGTCGAACTACATATCCAACACGAGTTCAGTTTTTTTATACAGCAACCAGTTGGAAAGAATGTTGGTTGCCTGCTAATTTAATATGAGATCTGCAGTCACCAAAATTAATCAAATGCTAGTGTTGTGACAAGGGTTTTGATTACCATTCGATTTTCAACCGATTTTCAGCAATTTTGGCTCCATTGAGTACCCCCGGTAAAAGTCAAAACCGGTGAAAACTGGCCCAAAAAATTGGATTTGCGTGAGTTTTATCTTTTTTCATTTTAAGTTTGAAAAATTCAAATTTTGATTTGAAAATTTTGGCCACATTTGGCCAAAATTTTCTGATTTTCAGCCGTTTCAGTTCTACCGGTGACCCACAGTAAAAAAATTAAAACCGGTAATCAAAACGCTGGTTGTGACTGAGACAGACTAAGGAAGCTGTTGATATAATACACACTGGCGATTGCAAAATTTACAAGTTCTGGGCCTCCGGCCAAATTAGACCCATTGACTGACAATCATAGCCGATTGGAAGCACAAATTTCATCTTAGACAAGCATAACTTTGGAAATCACATGAATGATGGATTGATGGGTAAGTTATGTTGGGGAGATGTCATTTGTAACTAGTACAACAGTTGATGGTTGACCAATCTGCTGATAAGGGCGTTAGAGCGGACGACAAGGACCGAGAAGTTTTGTCTGGTATTAGTGTAAAGCGGCACACTGGCACCACCATTGTTTTTCAAGTAGCTGTTTTCCCCGTTGCCACGACTACAGGTATATATGGAGAAGCTGTCAAAACTCCTAATGCCTCCCATGCCTACATGTATCATCAAAACTGCTAATGCCTCCCATGCCTACATGTATCAAGGAGAGATTCTCAGGTAGCAAAGCAAAAGACAAGGAAGTAGAACACTAAGCAAGCATATGGTCAACCGTAGCATGAGTGCATGGCCTCCCACATCTCCCCTTTTATTTGATCTGAGCTGATGAGATAAGATGCAGCATGGGAGTGCTACGCAGTAATTCAGCACATACGAGCCTGCACTCTTTAATGTAATTTACTCAAAGACATTACTGCCAAAAAAGTGAAGTATAGATTTTGTTGCCAATTCTTGCTATATGGTCTATGAGAACTAGTTTACAGAAGATCTGTTCATTTACAGTTTTAACAAACAAGCTCGATGGTACGGGAAAAACTCAAGGGAGCAGACCTGTTGGGAAGTGCAAATGCTATGTTCTAGGAGCTTCATAATGTGATAAGTTAGCAATCCATCAAAATTTAGAAAGATAATGTGCGAGCTTTTGTATCATTGCTTCCTATTCAAGAAAACAAAAAAGCGACCTCATAAATTTTGAGCCATCATATATGAGAAAAAAAATTACAGAGCAGGACTTCCAGGTTCCAATTAGGAGGTGCAAATGTTGGACATTTTCCATTGGGATACTATTACGTTGCGCTTTCTGAATTTATATTTTATATGTTCAACTCCGTTGTCTATTTGAGCCATGACTCCCTTGATTTGCTGTATCAGCGTGACTGGAGGGGAATTTGAGGTAATCCATTGGACTACAAGGATCACTAGAACTTTTTCTCAGCCTTTTCTCGTTGCGTACTTGATCAACCAAGGATTAACAAAAATCACTGTTAGCGTTGCAAAAAGATCATATATAGGTTCATTTCATAGCACAGTTATCGTAAACTGACAAACAATTTGTCTCCCTTGTAGGTGGTCTTCACATGGATGAAATGGGCAACTTGAGTTAATCTATCAACTATGACCCATATTGAATCATATCCGGACTTGGTTCGCAGCAGACCAGTAATGAAATCCATTCCAATTTCTTTCCATTTCCACTAAGGAATTTGCAGTGATTGAAGCAATCATGCAGGTGTTTGATGTTCAGCCTTGATCCGTTGGCACACATCACAACAAGCTACAAACTCGCAATGTCTCTTTTTATTTGTGGCCACCAATATAGAATCTTCTTGTCTTGATACATCTTGGTGCTGCCTGGATGCAGGGTGTACGCTAAACTATGTGCTTATTTCAGAATCAAATCCTTGAGCTCCTTCTGGTGGGGAACAAACAGACATTTCCCGTACCATAGGATTCCTTGTTGGTATTCGATCATTTTAGAGGCTTTTCCTTTGGCCATGAGGCGTTTGAATTTCTGAACTCTAGGGTGTCCTTCTTGAGCGGTCTTGATCTGCTCTTCTAATGTCGGTTGAACTTCCATAGCTGCTATAGTGCCTTGCTCTACTAACTCGAGGTTAAGTGTCTCTATTTCCTTATAGAGCTCAGGTTGACATTCCTGAATCATGACATTGTTGCAGTATGACTTACGGCTTAATGCGTCGTCTACTACATTAGCCTTTCCAGGATGATAGTGAACATCCAAATTGTAATCTTTAATCAGCTCTAGCCATTTTCTTTGTCGGAAGTTGAGATTTGTTTGGGTGAAAATGTACTTAAGACTCTTATGGTCTGTGAAAATGTTACAATGATTTCTAATCAGGTTATGCTGCCAAATCTTTAGGGAATGCACTACTGCTGCTAACTCCAAATCATGAGTTGGATAATTGTCTTCATGAGGACGGAGTTGTCTGGACGCATACGCCACAACTTTTCCTCCTTGCATGAGTACGCGGCCAAGACCTTGGCGAGAAGCACCACAATAAACTTCAAAGTCCATGTGTATGTCTGGCAAGACTAACACTGGTGCAGTGGTTAACTTCTTCTTTAACTCTTGGAAACTCTTTTCATAGGCATCTATCCATTCATACTTCTTTTCCTTCTTGAGCATGTGGGTCATTGGTCTGGACAGCTTGGAGAATCCTTCTATGAAGCGTCAGTAGTATCCGGCCAATCCGAGAAAACTACGAACATCAGTCACTGAGGTTGGTTGTTTCCATCCCAACACAGCTTCTACTTTGGATGGATCCATTGCGACTCCTCCAGCGGATACAATATGTTTGAGGAAACTGATCTTTTGGAACCAAAACTCACACTTGCTGTATTTGGCATAGAGCTAGTGTCCTTTAAGTTTCTCTAGAACCAAATGCAGATGTTCAGCGTGTTCTTCATTGGTCTTGGAGTAGATTAAGATTTCTTCTATGAACACGACTACAAACATATCTAGGTATTCCATGAATACTTTGTTCATGGGATTCATGAAGTAGGCTGGCGCATTGGTCAAGCCAAACGACATGACTGTGAACTCATACAAGCCATACCGGGTGATAAAAGCTATCTTAGGGATGTCCTCAGCCCTGATCTTAAGCTGATAGTATCCTGACCTTAGGTCTATCTTGGAAAACATTGTTGCTCCTGATAGCTGATCGAACAGATCATCAATGCGAGGCAAGGGATACTTGTTCTTGATGGTCACATCATTGAGGGCTCTGTAATCCACACACAATCCGGCGGTGTTGTTCTTTTTCTTTACGAAAAGTACAAGCGGACCCCAGGGGGATGAGCTAAGTCTAATGAATCCTTTTTCTTGCAACTCCTCCATCTGTACCTTAAGCTCTTCAAGCTCATCGACGATAATCCTATATGGTCTCTTGGTAATCGGGGCAGTTCCTGGCTTTAGGTTGATCACAAATTTGATGTCTCTGTTTGGAGGCATGCCAGGCAATTCTTCTGGAAAACTTCTGGGTAATCTTGAACTACAGGCGTTGTCTCCAGAGATACCGCCTCGAGGTTATGGATCGCATGATCCAAACCAGAGGAGGTCCACATTAACTTTATTATGGTTTGGGGTCTTTGGTGAGTACCACCTTTACATTGTACGATCTATCATTCCTTGGTATCGGACTAACCAATCCATCCCTAGGATGATGTCCAGAGTTTGGGATTGAAGAACTAAGAGGTTTGCTAGGAATCCAGAATTTTCCATAGCAATCTCTACTCGAGGACTTAGTAAGGGAGCAGTTAAGGGTCCCCGAGTGAACTAATTACCACGGATTTCTTTAACTTAAAGGTTGGCAGTTTAAGCCTTTCAACAAACTTCCTTGATATAAAATAATGTGAAGCTCTAGAATCAAACAAAACTTGTGCTGGTACTGATTTAATAGAGAATGTACCCATTAGAACTCTGGTAGCTTCATGTGCCTCCTTTGCTGTGACATGGTTCACACGGCCGCGATTTGGTGTTGGGGTAGACCTGGGTGCTTGTGGGGTCTAATGAATCGTGTTTGGAGTTGAGGACTGGCCTTGAGCTGGTGT
This sequence comes from Phyllostachys edulis, assembly GCA_036346405.1. Taxonomy (NCBI): domain Eukaryota; kingdom Viridiplantae; phylum Streptophyta; class Magnoliopsida; order Poales; family Poaceae; genus Phyllostachys; species Phyllostachys edulis. Next base: position 48,084,228 of record CM070566.1, read on the forward strand.
GGCTCCCGAGTTGAACTTCACAGGAGTGTTTTGGCGTTGAGGGCACCGATTGGCGAAGTGTCCTTTCTCTCCACAATGGAAGCAATGGAGATGAGCTACCAGGTTGTTTGCTGCAGGCTATTCGGCGGGGCGAAGAGTGCGGAAACCATTCCCATTGGGATGAGGGGTTGGAGCTTGAGTCCTTTGCGGCAAAGCTGTAGACGGCCTAAAAGATGAGCTGCTATGGAAGGTTGACTTCTATGGAAAGCTACCCTGTGGCTTTTGAAATGCCATCTTTCTCTTATGACTGACTTCCACAGTCCTTTTCTCATTTTCCAGTACGAGGGCTTTGTTGATCAAGTGGTGGAAGCTGGGGAAATCATGGAGGATAAGCTGGACTCTCATGTTCTCGCATATTCCTTCCACAAAGTGATCAATCTTCTCTTCTTCATCAGCTACGTCACTGGGGGTGTAGCGGGCAAGCTGGTTGAACTTTGTTATATATTCGTTGATTAACATGTGCCCCTGCTTGAGAGCTCCTCATTCTTCTTCATTCTCATTGTGCCTACTGGAACAAAGTTGGTTCTGAAAGTGATCTTGAATTCGCTCCAAGGGATTGCATGCCATGCTGGTTCATCTTCTACTGCCAGTTGTACTTTAGCAATTTCTTTTGTGGCGGGGTCTTGTTGATCCTCAGACTTGGGTACTAATGCTTCTTATTCTTCTGCTGATTCTTCATCAGCCACTGGACATTCACCACTTCAGGCAGCGAGGTAGTTCTCCCACCAAGCAGCGGCGGCTCCTTTTAGCTGATGGTGGCAAAGTCTACTTTATCTTCCTCTGAGCATCGGGCGAGACGAAGCTTCTTCTTAGTGTCTTTGAGCCAATCTTGAGCTTCTAGGGGTTCATAGGCGGAGGCGAAGGTGAGAGGTCTCGTCCTGAGAAAGTCTGCCAACTTGGAGTTGCGACCGGTTACTCCGGTCACTACTACAAAACAGGCTATAGTAGACGCCCCATCACAGACGGTTCCTTTGGAACCGTCGTGTTGAAATTTTTTTGCCGACTGCGGGTGGCGCGGAAGCCTATCCTGAGCGGTATTTTTAGAACCGCTGCGTGATAGTCATCTATCACAGGCGGTTTGTAAATAGAACCGTGCGTGATATTACCGACGGTTCTATTCACAAACCGTGCGTGATAATCCCAATCACGCAGCGGTTCTAGTATAGAACCGTCGCGTAATATCACATGGTTCTTAATAAGGACCGTGCAGTGATTGTGGGGATTATCACGAGCGGTTTTAGTGAGAAACTCATCGTGATATATCTGACGGTTCGAACTAGAAATGCGTGATAACAATTATCATAGGCGGTTTTATTAAGAACCGCTCGTGATATCCTTCTTTGAGTATAAATTGAGCGCGACACGACCCTCTGCTTGCTTCTTGCCTTGTGTCCTTTGCCGCCTTTGCTGCATTTTGTGCCTCGCCCTTTGCCTCTACTGGCGCATGGTTTGGATAACAACCGACCCCCTCTTCACTGGGCTCCACTTAGATCTGCTAGCTAGCTTCCTCCCAGTGCGGGCCACTTTCACGCCCTAGCTCCTCCAACTGCGGCTCCTCCCTAATTAAGCAGATGATGTATCTGATTATCCTTTATCCACTCTATTGATTAGTGAATTTCCTTTATTTTGCTACTCTGTACATAGACCCTAATGTTTTGTTTTCTTTGTTGTATTCCTTAATCGGAAGCATAGGGTTTAAGTTTCAATTAATACTACTTGATGGGAAAAGGCAAAACGTATATCTAGCTCTCAATTTTATGGACCCTAATGAAGGGCTACGGGTAGGCTACACTAGCGCAAATTAATAAAAATTCTACCCGTAAACCAAGATCACTGCAGTTATAGATCACGGTCTTACCACTAGACGCCAAGTCGGAAATTGATGCTGACGCGTCGAGGCGAGTAGTCGTACTAAGTTGATGCAAAGACGTCAGGCAGAGTAGTCGTACTACTTCCTCGTCCTCGTCGCGGCGGCCCACGTCTGACTCCTCTCTTGCGGTTCGTCCAAACGCTTCTGAGATGTAGCGTCTCCAAAGGTATCCACACGCACGGGAGGAAGCGGCGACGCCGGACTACTAGATCCGCGCGGCGACTAGGGCGTGGGAGGGTGGCGGCGAGGTTTGAGGATGTCACGGAAAACTCATCATCAATCACGTGCGCCTTGCCCTCCTTTTATAGGCGTCCTTACAATGGGCTTCTCTGAATAGAGGCCCATTAGGACTCAATGCTTGATCTAGTCGGATCCAATCCGAATTAGGCTTCACTTCTTAAGTGTGTGACCCTTATAGGTTCACGTATTTTTAGACATGACGCGAGTACACATACTTGGTCAATAGTTGGTAGCGGCCTCTAGCAAGACGTGCCAACTCCTAAACATACACAAAGATCATATCGACGAACCATCACAGCGTTATGTACATGCCAATCCCTTTGCCTCACGATATTCGATTCGAGCTCCAAGTGACCACTCTTTCTCGATCTGTGATCCGGAATCCCTTACTAGGTTAACTCTTAACCTTAAGTAGCATGGCCATGCATTTACGGATCCGATCACTCGAGGGTCGAGATATCTCTCTCATGTAGAGAGGTAAATCCCATCTCGTGACCATGCCTCATGACATGCTTCATGACAAACCGAAAGCTACCTTTATAACTACCCGATTCACGGAGTAGCATTTGATAGCCCCTAAGTAGGTTGATTCACATCTCAAGTACATCGACAATCTCGGGTCTAAGGACAAGGCGTACACATTGTGTAGAGAGAACCATAAGTATAATTGTTATGTCTCATGTTGGGTCGGTCCAACCCCATGTTCTAAACATGTGTCCACATTATTGGTTTGACATCTCCATGTCTATGACACGTGAAACATGGTCATCAACCGATACATGTGTTAATCCATCATTCACGTGTGTCCTCACATGAACTTCGACTAGGGACAATTTTAGAATAACCATACAAGTAAAGAGTTTCACAAACAAGTCACATACTTGTTAATCAACACAAAGGCAATATTCAAGGAACATTTATTAAATCATGGATACAACGAAATATCATCATCTCTATGATTGCCTCTAGGGCATATTTCTAACAGTCTCCCACTTGCACTAGAGTCAATCTAGAAGATATCTAATACCCATAGCTCTTGTGTGTGCCTCATGCTTAGGGTGTGGGAGGCTTCGTCAAAGGATCTGAAATATTCAAATCCGTGTGTATTTTGCATATCTTTAAATCTCCTCGATTGAGGATCTCGAATGAGATGAAACCACCGATATGTGTTTGTTCTTTTGGTGATTCCTCGGCTCCTTGGCTTGCAGAATGGCCCCTTGTTATCACAGTAAAGATCCAGAGGACTGCACGCACTAGGAACCACACCTAGTTCAGTTATGAACTTCCTTATCCAAACACCTTCCTTTGCTGCTTCAGAAGCCGCAATGTACTCGGCCTCCGTTGTAGAGTCAGCAACAGTCTCCTGCTTGGAACTCTTCCAACTGACCGCACCACCGTTCAAAATGAACACAAAACCCGATTGCGATTTGTAATCGTCTTTGTCGGTTTGGAAGCTTGCATCGGTGTAACCATTTACAACGAGCTCTTCCTCACCTCCGTAGACTAGGAACACATCCTTAGTTCTTCTCAAATACTTGAGGATGTTTTTAACCGCTGTCCAGTGACTCTCACCGGGATCAGCCTGGTATCTGCTCGTAACACTTAGAGCATAGGAAACATCTGGGCGAGTACATATCATAGCATACATGATAGATCCAATGGCCGAAGCATATGGAATCTTACTCATGCGATCTCGCTCATCAGTTGTCGAAGGACACTGAGTCTTGCCAAGATTTATGCCATGAGACATGGGCAAGAACCCTTTCTTAGCCTCCTCCATGTTGAACCGTTTCAACACTTTGTCAATGTAAGTACTCTGGCTTAATCCTATTAGCCTTTTTGATCTATCTCTATAGATCTTAATACCCAAAATATATGCCGCTTCCCCTAAGTCCTTCATTGAAAAACTATTTTTTCGGTGAGGTCTTAATGGACTCGAGCATAGGAATATCATTTCCAATCGGTAATATGTCATCTACATATAAGATTAGAAATCTGAGCGAGCTCCCACTTGCCTTCTTGTAAGCATAAGATTCTTCTTCGTTTTTGATGAAGCCAAACCCTTTGACCACTTCATCAAAATGAATGTTCCAACTCCGAGATGCTTGCTTCAATCCATAAATGGATTTTTGAAGTTTGCATACTTTTCTAGCATTGATTGGATCGACAAAACCCTCGGGCTGTATCATATACACGTCCTCGGTTAAATTTCCATTAAGGAAAGCCGTTTTGACATCCATCTGCCATATCTCATAGTCGAAATATGCAGCAATAGCTAGAATGATCCATATAGATTTAAGCATAGCTACAGGCGAGAAGGTCTCATCGTAGTCAACTCCTTGAACTTGCCGAAAACCTTTTGCGACAAGTCGAGCTTTATGGATATGAACATTTCCATCCATATCAATCTTCTTTTTATAGATCCATTTGCACTCTATGGTTTTAACACCATCAGGCGGGTCAACCAAGTTCCAAACTTGATTGTCTCCCATGGATGCTATCTCGGATCTCATGGCACTATGCCATTTCTCAGAGTCTGGGTCCATCATTGCTTCCGCATAGGTCGTAGGCTCATCATTGTCTAACAATAACATATCTCGTATTATGGAGCCTTCCGACCTTCGTGGTGGTGGTGCTTCCTTTGCCATGGGTTCCTCAACTTGTTCTGCCACGTGGGCATCATTCGTCGAGTCTTCCCCGATTGGTTCATCTTGAACCTCTTCAAGTTGCACCGTTCTTCCACTTGTCTCCCTGTTGAGAAACTCTTTCTCTAGGAAAACACCACTTCGAGCGACAAACACTTTGCCCTCTAGTCGGTTGTAGAAGTAATATCAAAGGTTCCTTCGGATATCCCACGAAAATACATTTATCCGACTTGGGTGTGAGCTTGTCCGATGAGTAAACGCTGACAAACGCCTCACATCCCCAAATCTTTAGAAAAGACAAGCTGTGACTCTTCGGTCCATATCTCATATGGTGTCTTAACTACGGATTTAGGCGGTACCCTATTAAGTGTGAAAGCTGCTGTTTCTAGAGCGTAACCCCAAAATGATAATGGTAGATCCGGTCGGCTCATCATCGATCGAACCATGTCCAACAAGGTCGATTATGCGCTCGGATACCCGTTTCTTTGAGGCGTTCGGCGGTGTTAGGCTGTGGAACAATTCCGCAACTCTTGAGATGATTGCTAAATTCATGACTCAAATACTCGCCACCACGATCGGATCGCGAGCCTTAATTTTCTTGCACGTTGATTTTCAACTTCATTCGGAACTCTTTGAACTTTTCAAAAGTTTGGACTTATGCTTCATTAAGTAGACATAGCCATATCTACTATAATCATCGATGAAAGTTATGAAGTAATGAAATCCACCTCTAGCGATCGTGCTCATTGGTCCACATACATCGGTATGTATGATTTCCAACAAGTCGGCGCCTCTCAAAAGAACCTTTGAAAGGTGACTTGGTCATCTTACCAAGCAAACAAGCTTCACATGTCTCGTATGATTCAAAATCAAGCGAAGTTAGAAGACCATCATCATGGAGCTTCTTCATGCGCTTTTCACTTATGTGACCCAAGCGACAATGCCAAACATAGGTGGGATTCAAATCATTAGGCGAAGTCTTTTAGCATTTATGTTAAAGATGGGCGCATCATCAAGATTTAAAATAAATAACCCATTCACAATGGGCTAAAAGCCATAAACATTCCATTTTTAGAGATCAAACAACCATTGTCTTTACTTGCAAATGAATAACCATCTCTCATCAAACATGAGGGGATAAAATGTTTCGACTCATACTAGGAACAAAATAACAATTATTCAATTCCATAATAAATCTTGAAGGAAGCTGAAGTTGCATGGTGCCGACGGTCAACGCAGCAACCCTTGCTTTATTTCGACGCGAAAATCAACTTCACCTCTTGCGACTCCTCTACTTCTTATTAGCCCTGCATCGAGTTGCAAATGTGAGCAAGCGATCGGTATCAAATACCCAAGAGTTAATAGGAGAATCAGCGAGAAAATGTCTAAAACATTTATGACAAGTGTACCATGGGTGGAAGTCTTACTTCGGCCTTCTTCTTCATTCCTCGGAATCCATGTACTTCTTGCAGTTTCTCTTCCAGTGGCCAGTTTCTTTACAATAGAAGCATATTGTCTCAGCTCCAGGTCCAGCATTAGGCTTAGGCGTTGGCTTCGAGATCATATCTTTAACCTTGCCCTTATTCTTTGCCCATGGCTTCTTACCCTTTTTCTTGAAGCTAGACTTGTTACTCACTGACCATCACATGGCTAGGCCACGCACACTTCTTAATGTCACTCTCTGCTTTTGAGCATCCCACAAAGCTCATTAAGGCCCTTTTCCACCCCATGCATATGGTAGTTCAAATGAAATGTCCATAGCTAGGTGGAAGAGACGCCAAAATGAAATCAGTTGCCAACTCTTGGCCAATTGGAAAACCAAGTTTATCCAAAGTCTGACTGTAACCAACCATTTTGATCACATGTGGGCCTACGGGTGCACCTTCTGTTAACTTGCATTCCAGAAAAGCCTTAGAGACATTGAACCGTTCAGTCCTGGCCTGTGTCTGGAACATGTCTTTAAGCGCCATGATCATATCATACACTTCCTGATCCTCAAACTGCTTTTGAAGGTCAGGTTCCATGCATGCAAGCATAAGATGACTAATCTCAAGAGAGTCATCACATGCTTTCTTGTAGGCAGTTTTAACAGCAGCAGCCGCATTGTTAGCAGGCTCTTCTGGGATTGGGGTGTCCAGAACGTTTTCCTTTTTATACGCCACGAGAACAATTCTCGAGTTACGGACCATCCGAATAGTTTGTTCCATTTAATTTTTCTTTCTCAAGAATCGATCGCAAAGCAAAAGGGTGTCTTGCGGTTGCTAGATGCCATTGATCTACAATAGGAAATGCAAAATACTAAGACAAATAAAACCATGATAGAGTAAACTGTATTAAACAAATTTAATAGAATGTACTCCCACTAAAATCAAAATCCCTCAATTGATTCTTAGCGATTCAAGATCCACAATTACCGAGTCTACTAGTGAGCTTTTGCATCACCGCTAGGAGACAAGGTAATTGATAACAACACCTTACTAATCATATCTCTATATGACTCTTGTTGTTGGGTGACATCTCTATGCCCCAAATACCAACCTTTATGCCCCAAGGCCCATAACCTTTATGATAACCTTGTTAAGTTCACCAACCCTTATGCATGTATGTATCCGATACAAACCCATCTAGTCAAGGAAAGTCGATGGTGCCCTAATTTTATAGACCCACCATCAATTTACAAGACATGGGATGGTCTGAGTTTAGTTGGGAGGGCATATGTTTAACTTAACATTTTGTGAGGATCGCTATACTTCTACCATTCAAACATGCATAGGAGTAAAACAAGCAGAATAGCATTCACACAGTTGTGACTCGGTATGGCCCATTTTCTCATGGTGATCTCCATCGCCATAGAATCATCCACCATGATGATCTCCATCTCCATGGTTAATGTGTGCCATCCTCCAAGTGATGTGTCCTCCGAGTACTAATATAAGCTATTACTCATAACACTAGTAATAAAATACATGGATACAAGGAATCATCACAAGTCGGCACGCATGAGCCGTTAATACAATACTTTGACAACACAATGGCTCGGTAGTGTTTTGCGAACCCGACACGCAGGTCATGAAAATATTACAAACATGCATCACATACACATTAGGCCATACTGGTCATATACATCCTGCAAAAACAAGTTATGCATAGAATCGCAATCTACCGGATAAGGGGGTCGAGGGGGTTTCCCCCCGCGGGGTTCGTAAAAAAAACAGAGATCCAATCTATGCAATTTTTACTTAGGATTTTGATCGGCAAATCATATTTACCACAAATCGACTATTGTTCCGATTCGACCAATTTGTATTGATCTTCGCACGATCACGGTACATCAATTATCAATCTAGGTTCCGATTCGACCAATCATATTGATCTTCGCATTCCGCAACCGGTTTTACGTGTCACTGTCTACCCCGATGGCGAATCCGACCGGTAGGGGTATGTTGTTTCATGACCGAAGCAGCATGATCACGGAACAGATCAATCCATTACCAAAACTATACAATCGATCACATCGATCATACCGACTTACATATCGCCATATGCAAATCACCCGAACCTATAACATGACAGCAACCGCTCTGATACCACTGAAGGGCTACGGGTAGGCTACACTAGCGCAAATTAATAAAAATTCTACCCGTAAACCAAGATCACTGTAGTTATAGATCACGGTCTTACCACTAGACGCGCAGGTGCGGAATTGATGCAGCACGTCGGGGCAGAGTAGTCGTACTAAGTTGATGCAGCACGTCGGGGTAGAGTAGTCGTACTACTTCCTCGTCCTCGTCGCGGCCCCACGTCTGACTCCTCTCTTGCGGTTCGTCCAAACGCTTCTGATGGCGTCTCAAAGGTATCCACACGTGACGGGAGAAGCGGCGACGCCGGACTACTAGATCGCGCGGCGACTAGGCGTGGGAGGGTGGCGGCGTGGTTTGAGGATGTCACGGAAAACTCATCATCCAATCACAGGCGCCCTTGCCCTCCTTTTATAGGCGTCCTTACAATGGGCTTCTACGAATAGAGGCCCATTAGGACTCAATGCCCGATCTAATTCGGATCCAATCCGAATTAGGCTTCACCTTAAGTGTGTGACCCTTATAGGTTCACGTATGTTTAGACATGGCGAGTACACATACTTGGTCAATAGTTGGTAGCGGCCTCTAGCAAGGCGTGCCAACTCCTAAACATACACAAAGATCATATCGGACGAACCATCACAGCGTTATGTACATGCCAATCCCTTTGCCTCACGATATTCGGTCGAGCTCCAAGTGACCACTCTTTCTCGATCTGTGATCCGGAATCCCTTACTAGGTTAACTCTTAACCTTAAGTAGCATGGCCATGCATTTGGATCCGATCACTCGAGGCCAGAGATATCTCTCTCATGTAGAGAGGGTAAACCCCATCTCGACCGACCATGCCTCATGACATGCTTCATGACAAACCCGAAGCTACCTTTATAACTACCCGATTCACGGAGTAGCGTTTGATAGCCCCTAAGTAGGTTGATTCACATCTCAAGTACATGCGACAATCTCAGGTCTAAGGACAAGGCGTACACATTGTGTAGAGAGAACCATAAGTATAATTGTTATGTCTCATGTTGGGTCGGTCCAACCCCATGTTCTAAACATGTGTCCACATTATTGGTTTGACATCTCCATGTCTATGACCTGTGAAACATGGTCATCAACCGATACATGTGCTAATCCATCATTCACGTGTGTCCTCACATGAACTTCGACTAGGGACAATTTTAGAATAACCATACAAGTAAAGAGTTTCACAAACAAGTCACATACTTGTTAATCAACACAAAGGCAATATTCAAGGAACATTTATTAAATCATGGATACAACGAAATATCATCATCTCTATGATTGCCTCTAGGGCATATTTCCAACACCTAATTCCAGAAAATGAAAAGCAAAACATGTAGCCTTTAATTAATCTGGTGTAATTCCTTTGTGCAACGATGAGACAAAACGAGTAAGTACGTGCAAAGAAGTGAAAGTCTTAATCAGAACTAATTTCATGAGTAGTTTTCTAGAACAGATTAAAAAGAAGAATTTATGACACACCAAGATAAGTCACATGTGCAATAATCTATTTTATATTTCCTCCATTTATATCCATGAAGAAACGTCATCACAGTGGTTTATTGTTTCAATTATATCAAAACGGACCCGCGCAATTGCGCGGACCAACTTGCTAGTTATTAGGATCTTCCTCTTGTCTTTTGTCTCGTATCTAATCAACAATCATGCAGATAATCAATAATTATCCGTTATGCCGACTTAGAGAGGAGAAGGTTGGACCCTTGCCCTAGCGCCTCCAACACCGCCTCCTCCCCCATTGCGCCACCTTAGAGAGGAGAAGGAAAGGAGAGGAATTGTATTTTCTTCGTGAGCTCCGAGGGTAACGATCTATAACCCTTTATGTTTGCTATAAATTAATTGCTAATCAATTTTGACACTAATTTGTTACATGCGTGGTGTAGATGGATCAAACTGGATGTCTGATGTGAACCGTGTGAGTCAAGAGTACATTAATGGCGTGGTTGCTTTTAGAAGAGCCACGAGTAGGATATGTTGAAGAAGGATAAATTTTATGTCTTGTCCATGCATTGATTGTGGTAATCGAAGATGTTTAACAACGCGGCGCAAATAGAAGCGCACTTGATTCAAAGGGTTTCAAAAAGGGTATACATGTTGGACCAATCACGGTGAAGAGCGATTATTACACATGAAGTTAGTAATGACGGCATCGCCGAGGAAGTCAACGATATGCGGATGTGGACTATCTTGCTTTTGATGAGGATAGGTCACACGATGACAATCTGGATCGGATGCTACGCGATGCGTAAGAGAACTACAAGGAGAGAGAGTTTTGTAAATTCGAGGGCTTAAGGAGGACTCGGTGAGACCTTTGTTCCTGGTTGCAAGCCGGAATATACAAGGTTGTCAACCGTGCTTGAACCGCTGAAATTGAAGGCAAGCAATGGTTGGTCCGATAAGAGTTTCACGGCGTTGTTAGGTCTCCTAGCGGACATCCTTCCGGAGAAACGTGTTGCCCAAGCACCACCTATCAAGCAAAGAAGGTTATTTGTCCATTGGGAATGGAAGTAGAAAGAATACATGCATGTCCGAACGATTGTATCCTCTCAGTAAAGAGTATGCAGACATGCATGTATGTCCGTGTGCAAAGCATCCCGATACAAGCGTCAGAATACTGCTAAGATGAAGCAATGACCTCCTGCTAAGATGTTGTGGTATCTTCCTGTGATCCCACGTTTGAAGCGTTTATTTGCGAACCCAAAGGAGGCAAGATTGCTGCGTTGGCACTCAGAGGAGCGTAAGAGAGATGGAAAGCTAAGACACCTGGCGATTACTCGCCGGTGGAGAAACTTGATCGGAGCTTCCAGAGAGGTCAAAAGGAATCGAGGAACATAAGGTTAGGGTTGAGTACAGATGGAATGAATCCTTTCGGTAACATGAGCAGCCGACATAGCACCTGGCCTGTGAATCTATGTATGTACAACCTTCCTCCTTGGCTGTGTATGAAGCGGAAGTACATTTTGATGTCACTACTTATCCAAGGGCCGAAGCAACCTGGGAATGATATTGATGTGTACCTAGCACCATTGCTGGAAGATCTGTGACTTTGTGGAGCGAAGGGTGCAGGTATGGGATGCGATAAAGCGAGAGAACTTCACTTTACGCGCCATGTTGTTCTGCACCATCAATGATTTTCCTGCCCTTGGTAACCTGTCGGGCTTCAGTACAAAAGGAGCCAAAGCCTGTCCGCACTGCTTAGATGCTACAGAGAGTGTATGGCTGAACAACTCGCGCAAAACTGTGTATATGCGTCACCGTAGGTTCCTTCCCAGGAGTCACCCATACCGCAAGATGAAAAAATAATTCGACGGAAATAAGGAGAACGATTCAGCTCCAAGGGCTTTTAGAGGGAAAGAGGTCTATGATATGGTTAAGGATATCGATGTTGTGCTTGGGAAGGGACGTAAATTAAGAACCCGTGAGAAGAACATCTGGAAGAAGCGGTCAATTTTTTGGGACTTGCCTTATTGGGAGCACTTAGAAGTTTGCCACTACATCGACGTCATGCACGTAGAGAAGAATGTATGTGATAGCTTGATTGGTCTCTTGCTGAACATTAAGGGCAAAACAAAGGATGGTGTTAACGCACGACGTGACTTGGTTGATATGAACATAAGGACTGAGTTAGCACCGGAAGAGACCGATACAGGACGAACGTACCTTCCCCCAGCTTGCTACACTGTAAGACCTGGGATTAACATCCCAAATCCTCTGTGCATTTCTGAACTAGTCCCATGATCAGTAGCTAGTTCACACAGTAAACAAATATGGTAACAAAATCATATCACAACTTTATTAATAAATAACATCAGAGTTGATTACAAAGGAGGCTTACAGGCCAACAATAAAATAAACACAGCGGAAGACGAAGAAGTAGTAGGGTCCGGTTAATCTGCCATAGGCAATCAACTGGGGAAGCGGCCTAGTCGTCGAGATCCACACCGGTGGCAAAGCCCTTCTTCTCTGAAATTATTTGCATTAAGCAAGAATGAGCACAACTACCGTGCTCGCAAGTTACACCCGTCAAGTAACAGAATGACATGCATATATGAATATCTCAAAGGAAAGCTTAATATGGTTGAATTTGCATAAAACAGCATTTTCTGTAAATACTTGTACTAAGTTCCAAAGCAGTTATTCTATAACTAAAATTCATTTTATAAATCAATTTTATAGTCAGATAACATTCACACATGAATGGTGAAGGATACCCTCCTATCACATGGCTTCCCGCCCAATTCCCATTTGGATAAACCATTTGACAAAGTCTTTTTGAAATCAAAATCCAAGTCTAACTTTGAGTGGCTTTGCTAGCATGTCCATGACCGCGGACGCGGCTATTCGAATAGTTTTACACTCTGCAGAGGTTGTACACTTTACCCACATGACACGAATTCTCTAGTTTGCTTGGCATCCGTCGATACCACCGCTCACTACCTTAGGTAAGCAGTCTAGAGCACGTGCCAAGGCCTTTACAATCTGCGCTGATTCCACATGATTTCCCTCGCTAAGGTTTCGCCCCCTTTGGAATAGAAATCCGCATGAGTTCCTAGCCCCCTCTTGCGCCAGGTGGGAACAATAGTCATGAAAGACTTTGTCAAAAGAAATGGCCATGAAAGACCGCCCACGTACAAACAGGATCAACCGCGATGGAACTTTACAAATTAATTAGCAGGTCCTAGCCCCATTCTTGAGGACATGTGGTTGTACGGTGAGGCATAACCCATTATAGGCATAGCAAAGGAACGCTCGAGGCGGTCCTCAATTGACTTGGGCGACTTTCCACAAAACCCATGGGCCTCGATCATGGAAATGACTTGATCCGTGCATTAACATGCACCATCCAAACAACCATTTAAGCCCAAGTACAAACCATAATTTTATTTTATTTTTCTCAAATTCATTTACGACAAAACTTCCATGACAAACCAATGCCATAGATTCTTAAACAATATTTGATTTTTGGTGAAAGTTTCCCAAATCAAACATTTTGGGTCTAAGCATTGCTAAGCATAATTTTTCTCAAAATGTTCTAGTTCATACTATTGTATCAACTAGATTTTATCTAGGGTGAAGGTTAAATGTCCAAGACTTGTCAAGAACGAGATCAGTATGTAAACCATCAGTATTGTGATAATCCAACCTTCAACAATCCAATATCCATTAGTCCAATCTACACCATATAGGTCTAATTCTATGATCCAACATCAATTGATCCAAATATTTAACTATACTCTAATTTTATAATCCGATATCTATCAATCCATTATTCCTTAATAAACTATTTCTACTAATTCAACATCAACCTAATGACTAAGTAATTCTATAATCAAATCTTTAGATAGTCGATATCCAATAGCAATCTATTTCTAGAATCGATATCAATAATTAGGGATCGACTATAGTGTTTATCTATCATCCATTTTTCTAATAATCCCACATCAACAATTATTTATTTCTAAAATCCGGTATCCAATAATCATTTATTTCTACAATACAACCATAATGATCATGTATTTCTAATAATCCAACATCATTCAATCCAATATCCAATAATCCAATAATAATCTATGTCTATGATTGACATCTAATCTCCAACAATCATATAACTTTAATGATACCACAATCCGATCCTTAATAATAATCTATTTCCATAATCCAATACCAATAATTACCTATTTCTTTAATTCAACATCCATTATCCATTAACAATTTTCCTCTATCTTCATACATCCATTCACAATATTCTTTTATTATCCAAACTCCAAAATATATTGCATTCGATAATAGTCTCCATACCACCTCTCTTGACAATAATTGGACATACAAAGGCATTGGGAATAACTATAAAGCTTAAAACAGGAATTTAAATTACTTGAATATAAATACGCATGCAATAATAATTTAAAACAGAATTTAAATAATTTTAAATACTGGGTGCAAATATGGTCAAGAATGTAACTTGCCTTGCTTGGTGATGTTGCTTTTCCTTAACAGGTCACCTAGTACTCACAAACACTCTCTCCAGGTTGCTTGTGTGTACAACCACGATGATCATACAGTCAAAATCAATCCACTTATATGGTCTCGAACTATGTTGAAAACTGATTCTCCGAAGTCTATACGCGAAAACGATCCAAATTCAAACGAAATTCAAATAACCAATCAAAAAGGCAATTCAAATTAACTCAAAACTGAATAATTCTATTTTATTTAGCTAGATAATAGTTTTATAAAATTTTAGAAATTTGAATCACTCAAATTGGAGTTGGGATTTAAAAGATATGAATTTTACAAGTTTTAATCCTAAAAGCTGAAATTTAAAAGAATTTCTATGTTTAAACAAAATTCAAATGAAGTACAATTTTAAATAATTTTGGTTTAGTTAGTTAGATCTTCAATTTATATGAATTTAGAAATTTGAAACACCTAAATTAGAGTTAGGAATCAAAAGATATATATTTTACTGAGGTTTAAATCTTAAATGAGCAATTTAAACCATTTTGATTTCAAAAGACAATTTAAATTAACTCCAAAACAAGTATTTATATTTTCTTTAGCCAAAACATAATTTTATAAGATTTTATAAATTTGATTCACTAAAATTGGAGTTGAGATTCAAATGATATGGATTTTATTAATTTTAACCTAAATTTGAAATTTAAATGAATTCTAAATTCTAAAACAAAATTAAACTGAAATCCAAATTGTATAATTATATTTTATTTAGTTAGACAATAATTTTATAAAATTTTAGCAACTTGAATCATCTAATTTGGAGTTAAAATGCAAAAGTTATGAATTTTCCAATTTTAATCCTAAATCTGTTATTTAAATCAATTTCCCGAATTATTCTCCTAAAGGAAATTCTAATTATTAGCATGGTGACGTCAGCGATGATTTTCCGGATTTAAATGAATTTGAATTAATTTTGGACGGTGGGGCCTACATGTCATTGACATGGCTCACATGGACCAAGTCCACGGAATTCTAGGGCTCAGGGGTTGTGATGACGTGGCGCCACATGGGCGCTGACTCGGCGAAAATGCACACGTGGCGCTGACCTGTCGCCGACGTGGCCGAACCACGTAAGCACGACGAAGCGGCATGCAGGCTTGGCTTGCCGCCGGCGCGTTGCGCCACGGCGAGTCGCGGCAACAGGCTCAGCGGAGAAAGGGACAACGGGCTTCTATGGCTCACCTTGGACGGCGGTGGGCGTGGCAGGTGGCCGGCGATGACGAAAAAATCGGCGGCGGCGGCGGGCTCATGACAGCGAGGTTGCTCCGTGGGTCTCCGTGAGTGGTAGTCTTAGCGGCGTCATGGCGACACGGCGGCGAATCCGGTCGGTGTCGACGATGGGTCCTCACCGGTGCGGAAGCGAAGGTTTCTGAGCTTTGGCGCGCGGAGGAAAATCTTGAAATCCGCCGCCTAGAGAGAGAAGATGGGAAATCGGGGCTTGGGGTGAGATGAAGGAGCCGCTCCTGAGGCTCCCTTTTATAGGGGCCGGGGAGGTGAGGGGAGGGAGATCGTGGGCGGTGTTAATGGCGGCAGCGGTTGGAGGATCCGGCGAAACGGCCGCGTGATTGAGGGGTAATGGGTGGAGTGGAGGCGGCGAAGTAAAGGGAATTGATTGCACGTGAATGCGAGTGAAGAGGGGAGAGGAAACGCGGGATCCGGGAGTTTCATGCTGCGTTAATGGCGGCCGGTGCGGTCCATTCGCGTGGAGAAGAAGGGGTGGGGAAGATGACCCAGGCGGTCCCACATGGAAGTGAGCGGAGAGGGAGGGGCATGGCTGGTGTGCGTCGGATTTAAATCCGATGGCCTGAAACGGTGCGTATGACGTGTTCACGTGAGGGCCGTCCGATGTAAATCGGACGATCACGAAGATCTTGGCGGGTTAAGGAGAGAAAAGAGTGGAAGCGGGCGAATGGGCACATGAAAGGAAAGGCTTGGGCGAGCCAAGGTTTGACCCATACCTGCTTTTTTTGGTTTTCTATTTTAAATATTCAGTTTAATTCATTTCAGCTTTAGAATATAGCAAAATAAATCCAAAAATTCTAGAAATATTCTCATAAATTCTTAGAGGTATTTTGGACTTAATAAAATTATTCCCAACTTAAATTTGGCTTTTAATTTTGCAAATAAATTATTTTGATTTTAAAATATTTAGGAAAAAGCTTTTAAAAATTTGAGAAAATTCTCAAAATTAATTTAGTTTTTATTTTTCAACTTTAACTCAAATAAAATTTTAAAACTTTTATTTTTGACTTTTAAGACTTCAAAAATTCAAATAAAGCAAATAAACTCTCTCAAATTTGAAAATCCAATAAATAATAACTTTAATAAATTTAAATTAGTATGAGAACTTTGGAAACATTACATACACTCTATCAAGGCAGAGAAATGAAGCGTGCTAGAGCTTGCATGGAGTGAAAGTCCCATCTGGTTACTCCGCTAACATTAAGAACCTTGTTTCTATGCAAGATTTGAAATTAATTGGTATGAAGTCTCATGATTGTCATGTCTTGATGACACAAATGCTTCTGTTGCAATTAGAAGTATCTTCTTGAACAAGGTCCAAAGTGGCAATCTTGAGGTACGTGTTATTTTTCAACTCAATTGCTCGGAAGAGCATTGATCCCCAAGGACTAGATGCTCTGCGGTAGAGGTGGTGACCACTCTATGTCATCTTGAGATGTATTTCCCTCCGTCATTTTTCGATATCATGGTCCATCTCATTGTTCACCTTGTGAGAGAGATAAAGATATGCGGCCCTTTGTTCTTATGTCATATGTACTGTTCGAGAGGTACATGGGAATTCTCAAGTCCTACGTCGGAATCGATCTCGTAGGAGGCGACATCATCGAAGGTTATGCAACCGAAGAGGTCATTGAGTTCTGCGTCGACTATATGG
Source organism: Phyllostachys edulis (assembly GCA_036346405.1). Taxonomy (NCBI): domain Eukaryota; kingdom Viridiplantae; phylum Streptophyta; class Magnoliopsida; order Poales; family Poaceae; genus Phyllostachys; species Phyllostachys edulis. The sequence goes on from CM070566.1 coordinate 48,101,558, forward strand.
CTCGAGTGGAACCGATAGGTGTGCCTCTATCTCGCCATGAGGGGAGATGGATGGTATCGGGACCATCGGAAGGAAATCAATAACTCCCGATCTGGATACGTCACGTTCAAGCCCATTTCATGGTCTTGCAATACATGACCCAAGTGTCCCGTACATCGGCGAGCATAAAGACATGGTGCATGTGAGAATCCAGACCGGTCGGAGGTTTGGATCACGAGAGCACAACCGTCGGTTCAACGAATGGTTAAAGGTGCGAATCTTTGGGAGGTAATCAAGTGATGATCTGTTGCTATGGTTGTACGAGGGCCACAATTTACAATTGTCGCATGGCAAGGATCGACATAAATGGGTACACATTTTATCTGGCTGACTCGGGATAGGAAGAGCCTGATCGAGCAGCGGTGTCGCATAGATGCATTCGAGACCGATGGGATGAGGAGCTCCTACTATGGGCAAATAGAGGAGATATGGGAGCTCGACTACGTGCTTTTCAAGATCCCCTATTTCGGTGCCGTTGGGTCCATCTCCCACGGTGAAGGTCGACAAATGCGGTGTCACTACCGTGGACCTCGAGCGTGTCGGATACAAAGACGAACCATTCGTCTTGGCTAACCAAGTTGTTCAAGTCTTCTATGTAACCGACCGGCAAATAAGAAGCGCCACGTAGTTCTTCATGGAAAAAGGAGGATTGTCGGAGTTGAGAATGTAGTGGACGAGGAAGAATACAATCAATTTGACAAGTTGCCTCCTTTCGGAAACGGCATTAGGCTCGAGGAAGAACCCAGTGAGGAAGCTAGCTATATGCGCGTCGATCATCACGAAGGCCTATATTTTAATTAAGAATTTACTCCAATGTAATTAATTTATTCCATAACATCATGTGTTATGGACTTGTAATCTCTCATATATTTTGATGTCAACGTAAAATTGTCATGTGTTGATGTGTTATGGACTTGTCATATTTGATATTGATGTCAATGTGGACGTATATTGTAATGTGGAGTATCAAAATTGGTTTCACTTGATTTGGAGTTGAGTTGAATTAGATATGAAATTTTGAAGTCAAATGTGTTATGAACTTGTTATGGACTTGTCATATTTGATATTGATGTCAATGTGGACGTACATTGTAATGTGGAGTATCAAAATTGGTTTCACTTGATTTGGAGTTGAGTTGAATTAGATATGAAATTTTGAAGTCAAATATGTTATGAACTTGTTATGGACTTGTCATAATTGATATTGATGTCAATGTGGACGTACATTGTAATGTGGAGTATCAAAATTGGTTTCGCTTGATTTGGAGTTGAGTTGAATTAGATATGAAATTTTGAAGTCAAATGTGTTATGAACTTGTTATGGACTTGTCATCATACTTGTCACCGAGTTAGAATTCATATGGACTTGTCATAATTGTCATCATACTTGTCTCACGGAGTTCACTATGTTTTGTCGGGATATTTATGTCTCACGGAGTTCACTATGTTTTGTCGAGGATATCATAAATTGTCATCAGGTTTTCGGCTATCACGACGGTTTTATAATCTGACCGTCAGTGATAATAATATCCTGACGGTTTGTAATGAGAACCGTCGTGATAATAATATCACGAGACGGTTCTAGACTAGAACCAAATGCGTGATATGTAAATATCATAAACGATTCTGTTCTATAACCGTCAGTGATATTATTATCCTGAGCAGTTCTCATTACAAACCGTTTGTGATATACTTTATAAAGCGAAACGCTAGGTTTTCCTCTCACTTCTCACTTCTCTCCGTGCCCTTACGCTCTCTTGACGCTCGTTCGCCTCCTCTAGGGTTTAGGGCTCGCCTTCACCGCCAACTTCGACCTCGGCGCGCCGCCCGACATTGGCGCCCCGACCTCTGCGCGCCGCCCGACCTCAGCGCCCCGACCTCGGCGCGCCGGCGTCGGTGCCGCCGCCCGACCTCGGCGCCCGTTCACCTCCCATTTGTAAGCCCAGCGTCGCCGCCGCCGACCTCGGCGCGCCATCCTCCTCCCGTGTCGCCGCCCCGACATTGGCGCCTCCGACCTCGGCCGCCGCCGTCCTCCTCCCGTGTCGGCCTCCTCCCTCTCTGCAGCCTTCTCCCGCGCCATCCTCCTCCCGTGTCGACCTCCTCCCCACCTCCTCCTCCCGCGATCGGCCTCCTCCCCTGACCGGCCTCCTCCTTGCACCGTGAGTTCTTGTCGTCATCTTCTCTGTGAGTATTGCTCCTCTGTGGCGATTCGGTTGATCTTTGCATATATATATATATATATATATATATATATATATATATATATATATATATATATATATATATTTGCGATGCTAGTTGCAAATTGATCGATGGGCTTTGTTGACATGCTCTGTGATGAACTACATCTTATCTTGAGATTGAATGTGATAGTTAGTTCATACTTGAGCCCTATTGTATTACTTACTCTTGTCAATATGTTGTCTTTGTTAATTGGTTACTTTCGGTTGAGCTCATAGTTCTATTGCAAATTGATCAGTTGTATTGACTAGTTTGTGATTGTTCTAGTAGTCTGTATGAGCTCATTCAACTTTTCATTTGCCATCTTGATCTCTGTAGTCAAGCTCTGTTTGATTGGAAGTTTAATCTGTTTTCGTTAACAATTGAGATCATTTGACAGTTAAGCAAAGTATTGTTTAGAGCTCATAGTTTGAATTTATATTATCATATTCATTTAATGAAGAGTATAGACAATAGGATTGAGATGGCAAAGACTTGTTCTTTAGCTATTCTCCTTACGAGAGCACATAATATCATCAATTAATATGTTGGAATAGTGTACATGCACCGTGAGTTCTTGTGCGGCATCCTCTCTGTAGTATTGCTCCTCTGTGGCGATTCGGTTGATCTTTGCATATATATATATATATATATATATATATATATATATATATATATATATATATATATATATATATATATATATATATATATATATATATTTGATGCTAGTTGATACCTTGATACGTATTAGTTACGATTTACGAGTCTATCTGAAGATATTACAAATTGATCGGTGGGCTTTGTTGACATGCTCGTGATGAACTCATCTTATCTTGAGATTGAATGTGATAGTTAGTTCATACTTGAGCTCTATTGTATTACTTACTCTTGTCAATATGATGTCTTGTTAATTGGTTACTTTCGGTTGAGCTCATAGTTCTATTGCAAATTGATCGAGTTGTATTGACTAGTTTGTGATTGTTCTAGTAGTGCAGTATGAGCTCATTCAACTTTTCATTTGCCATCTTGATCTCTGTAGTCAAGCTCTGTTTGATTGGAAGTTTAATCTGTTTTAGATTAGCAGTTGAGATCATTTGATAGTTAAGCAAAGTATTGTTTAGAGCTCATAGTTTGAATTTATATTATCATATTCATTTAATGAAGAGTATAGACAATAGGATTGAGATGGCAAAGACTTGTTCTTTAGCTACTCTCCTTACGAGAGCAAATAATATCATCAATTAATATGTTGGAATAGTGATTGTGTGCCGTGAGTTCTTGTGCGGCATCCTCTCTGCAGTATTGCTCCTCGTGGCGATTCGGTTGATCTTTGCATATATATATATATATATATATATATATATATATATATATATATATATATATATATATATATATTTGAATTAGTTGATACCTTGATCTCGTATTTTCGATTTCGAGTCTATCTTGAACATATTGCAAATTGATCGATGGGCTTTGTTGACATGCTCTGTGATGAACTACATCTTATCTTGAGATTGAATGTGATAGTTAGTTCATACTTGAGCTCTATTGTATTACTTGCTACTGTCAATATGATGTACTGTTAATTGGTTACTTTCGGTTGAGCTCATAGTTCTATTGCAAATTGATCAGTTGTATTGACTAGTTTGTGATTGTTCTAGTAGTCTGTATGAGCTCATTCAACTTTTCATTTGCCATCTTGATCTCTGTAGTCAAGCTCTGTTTGACTAGAAGTTTAATATGTTTTCGTTAACAGTTGAGATCATTTGACAGTTAAGCAAAGTATTGTTTAGAGCTCATAGTTTGAATTTATATTATCATATTCATTTAATGAAGAGTATAGACAATAGGATTGAGATGGCAAAGACTTGTTCTTTAGCTACTCTCCTTCTGAGAGCACATAATATCATCAATCAATATGTTGGAATAGTGTGAGTGCACTGTTAATCTCTAGACCTTTTATTGGCTGAGAGCTTAATCCAGACGGTTCTTATTAAGAACCGTCTGTGATTCCTTCGCATTTCCTTAGAGAAGCTGGTGGATTAAGGAGTGTTAAATTCTTTAGGAATTATGCTTTAATGCTAATTAATTTTGTTGGGATTAATTCTGAAATTTTGCTAAAAGCGTATTTTTTACAACAATCCAAAAAGAAAGTTTTACTTGATTCTATTTTGTTTCTATGTTGGGATTAAACCTTTGCTTAGCATTTCCTTAAATCGATCATTTTACTTGATTCTAGTTCTATGTCTTCATTAAAGGTTAGTCTTACGTACATGAAGCATTAAACCTTTGCTTAGCATTTTCTTCGTCGATCTGACACACTTGAGTGTACCTTTGCTTCATGCCAATCCTCCACGGCATGAAGCGGATGGTACACTCCAAAGGTGTCGGGCTCGATGAAGTAGGCTTCGAGCAAAGATAGGCTCGAGCAAAAGATTTATATCACTAGTTTCTATCTATACAAAGATCACAAGAGAAATTTGGTGGATTAAGGAGTGCTAGGAGTGTTAGAATAGAAGCTCGTGGATTAAGGAATGTTAGGAATGTTAGTAGTCTGTATGAGCTCATTCAACTTTTCATTTGCCATCTTGATCTCTATAGTCAACCTCTGTACTTCTTCACGAGATTAATTGTTTCATATTTATCTTTGGAATGTTAGTAGTCTGTATGAGCTCATTCAACTTTTCATTTGCCATCTTGATCTCTATAGTCAACCTCTGTACTTCTTCACGAGAGCAAGTAAGCGAGATGGCAGAGGCACCGTCTTCACCGCCATCAGCGGCGCCTTGCAGATGGAAGAGGCGCCGAGCGAGGCCGCCAACACCGACCCTTGAGATGGAAGAGGCGCCAGACGAGGCCGCCGTCACCGTCGGCGATAATGACACGAAGCGAGATGGCGGAGGACAATCGAAAATGCCTACGGGCCGATGGTCATCACGAGGTCGGTGACTTTGGGGTCCCTCTGAGTCCCAAGAGATCGTGGCGAGATTCGGACCATCTGCGGGATACTTGCAAGGAGCAGGTCCTCATCACCACACCAAGGTGGAAGGACTGACGAAAGAAGCGAAGGCGTTTGTGGAGAACTTTCGGAGAAGTTCACTATTCGAAGCACATGTGGCGCAGCGTGCGGCAGACGGCGATGCTCACGATGGGTAAATCGTGAAGGACCTTCAAGAGCATTCTTGTCACGGCACGTGAACACGGGTCGGCGCCCTTCGCGATATAGATTCTTGGACGGGAAGCATGGGACACCTTTGTGGCTATGAAAGCGACGGCGAATTTAAGGAGCAAAGTGCGGCGCACAAAGCTCTCAGACATCGAAACACTCACCCGCCAGACTCGGCACGGCTGGGTGCGCGGGTAAATCTGAGAATGGGCGGCGGAGAAGGAGAACCTGTTTTTCGATGTCACAGACCAGCGTTCCCTAAGCCGTTGGTTAAGCGAGGGCACAAGTCACGTCTTGGGCAGCATCTCCTTCACAAACCGCGAGACCGGGAAGTGTCCCAGCGTGTGGTAAATATGTCGAACTACTAAGTTGTTAATAAGTCCATAACTTCATAGTGCCTATAATAGCGTGATGACCTCTTGCGGCGTGACTTGATCGCCCAAGCTTCCTAAGGCTCTTTCCATGCGAGCGGGGAGAAGGATATACTATCTACGGCCTTGGGAAACAAGGAGCACCCGGGTCGCACGCGAGGCCTTGGGGTTAACGTGCCTTGGAGTCATGGATTCGCGGACGACTATTGCACGTATAGGACTAGGAAGAGATCCAAGGCGAAACACGACAACCGGTTAGTGCAGATGATTACTAACCAATTTCAAGTACGAGATGGCGGCATTGCGAGTCAAATGGATATACTCATGAGCGGTGATGCATAAGCCGCCCGCTAATTCGGGAGGCGATCCTCGGCGTCGGAGTAGCGTCGCGTCAGATAATTGTGAACATGACGACGTCCGATTACCGATAGAGCGACATCAAGGTAGCGTACATCTATGGAATGCACCAAAGATAGACCTATAGGGCGCCTTAGCTAATTGCGTGTCGTTTTGTAGGAGCCGACGCCTGTAAGCTCAAGTGAGGATGGATGGGTCCCTTTGTATTGAGGCTGCTTGCGAGGATGGTGTATCCATACGAGGAAGGGCGGTCTGAAGACGTTGCCCGGTGGCGCCGCAGTTACGCCAGGTCAGTGGATATGGTACATGTCAATTTCGAGCCATCCGTGAAGATTTGCCGAACGAAGAGATCACAACACTAGGGGATGCCGTCCTCTCTTTTATCCGATGGCCCAAGAAGGACATCGCATACGGACCCGAAGAGTGCCGCGATCGGACACGACCATTCCTCTCCAACGGGACCCTCGATGACTCCACCTCATGTTTAGCCTCGAAGGCCACCTCTTCGATTCCGTGGAGAAGACGCCGGAGAAAACGACAAAAGCGTGCCGACGTGTCGGTTCGAGTCGTCTCACAAAAAACGCCGCCAATCGCTATGGCCAAATCGAAATCAACGAACATTAAGGCGCCTCCCAAGTCCGGAAGTCCGCGATACCCGGGAACTACATCATCGAAAAACCGTTGTGCTCCGACGCAGTATTAATGCACGCTGGATTTGCTTGTCAGGCTTTGCATGCCTGATACTTGGACAAGACCCAAAAGAAGGGTTGCGATCTTTGGAATCACCGCCGAATCGAGGACAAGCATTTCTTCAGCGGGACGAGGTACTTGCCGTTGTGGGCTTCAACGACTTATATGAACTATTCAACCTCGTTATCCTCGGCGTCTCGCTTCTACGATGTTGGACATCGTAAGTGCATACAATCAAGTTCTACATTCATGTAATACCGATAAATATCACAACTCATTGCTTATGTATAGATACATCTTTGAAAAATGTCCGGAATGGAAAGAACCGGTGGGTTTCCTCGACCCACATGTGGTATCGTTGCAAACCATCCAACAAGACTAGATCCTTCGCCGAGAAATACATAACGAGGTCATTGCTTCGTCAAGCGAACATGAAGTACATAGTGGTGCCCTACAACCGGGGTAAGTGTCACTACTTGCTATACAAATTTCATTTGTACTTTATCTGTGACCACGAACTTAGGTTTAATGACTATATCGACATACATGAGTAGGTACCACTGGATCCTTTTAGTTATTATACCCAAGAGGAACCATGTGATATACCTTGATTCCCTAAACCGCAACAAGCACGACTTCAGCATTCTAAGAGGAATACTCGAGAGGTATGCTCATTTTCTCCTTACATAACTCTATTGTAGTCTTCATTCGTTTGAAATGGCCGGGGATAACTTTTTCAAACCATGTAGGTCGTTCATCAATTATGTTGCCAACAAAGGAATATACGATGGAAAGAGCGTCCAACTAACACACAAGATGGATTTTCCGGTACGCGCTACAACACGATAATCCTATATCATACTTCAAAATAACGCGTCTCGAACTGACTATACCTATATATGTAATTCTATTTTTGCAGTGCCGCCAGCAAAAAGATGATGAGTTATGTGCAATCTACGTTTGCTATCATATGCAACTAATCCTTAGAGCTAGGAAGAAGGATCCTGAGGTTTGTCAATCTCGAAATAATTATTTCCTAATTATAAATTTAAATATATATAGCTTACCACTTTACTCTTAATTGGTAGCGACAGGTCTTGGATTTACAATGTGATTCACTCGTTGCGGAAGAGATCAAGGACATTCGAGGGAAGCTCTGCACCTTTATCAACACAGAAATCATTAACGACAATGGAGAGTTTCACTCCGTCGCCAACCGAGAGCATCACCCCGCCGACACCTCTCATCGTAAACAATTGTAATCCAGTTGTAACTATAGCGACAATACTTGAACAAATGCGATCTTTTGTAATTTATTTTGAGTAATGATCACTTTGAGTTGTCAACAATTGATTATCTCTAATGAATCTGTTTTTGTGCATGCTTGAATCTATTTTTGTGCATGCTTGTTTTCAGAGGGCATGGCTAGCAATTCCTGAGGCTAGCCAGAAAACAAAGAAAATTGTGGTCGAGGGTATGAGCTATCACGACGGTTTTTGTTAAAACCGTGCAGCGAAGGCAAGTATTACAGAGCGGTTTCTCTCGAAAACCGCTGCGTGATACGAGAATATCCTGAGCGGTTATCAAAACAAACCGTGCGTGATTGGAGAATATCACGAGCGGTTCTAAATAAAAGCCGTGCGTGATATTCTCGAATCCTGACGGTTTTATTTAGAACCGTGCGTGATATTCTCGATCACGATGGTTTTAATCCAAAGCTATGCGTGATACTAGCCTTCCTGACGGTTTTTAGTAAAACCGTCTATGATATTAAATATCACGAGCGGTTTTTACCGTCTCGTGATAATATCTCGTTATCACAGACCAACAAACATAGACGGTTCGAAACCGTTGCGTGATGACGATTCAACCAAATGCGTGATGTGGCTTCTGTAGTCTGCGCATCTTTGAAACATGACTTGCGCCATTGTCGGGTTTCTTTGGCGGGGAGGTAGATCTTGACCACGACCATGGCCAGGGCCACGGCCTCTTCCTCGGCCTGCTGCAAAAGCACCACGGCTTGGGGCGGCGGCTCTCCTAGGTGCCATCTGAAGAAACACTGAAAATTAGAACTAGAGGGGGTATATAAGGGTTCACTATCCCTCTAAAGCACACAGAAGAACTTGAAACCAACAAAGAAATAAATCAAGTGAAATACAAAGCCTTGAGTGGCTGTATTTCATTAATAATAAGGGGGTTAAGTGTTACATGACTCCTGAAACATAGCGTATAGGCTAAGCTAAGTCACGACACAAGATACAAACACAACGTTTATGACAGTAAGAAACAGAAAGTGCTTGCAATCCAAAAGACTGCCTAGCAAGCACTGCTAGCTAACCTAGACTAGCCTGACTACTCCTCCAGCAGGTGCTGGCCACCACAATTGGTGCAGCTGCCTGGGGAGCGAGAGCGGGAATGGGAACAGGAATGAGAACGAGAACGACTCTAACTGATGGTCGGTGAGCGAGAACAGGAGCGGGAACGGCTGAGACTGCGTCCATGGCTGGACTCTCCAAGGTCGATGATGGGCGGTGGTGGTGGACGTCGCACGCTCTTGCGCGCAGTCATCCTGGTGCGGGCTCCCCTGGGTCGAAGTGGTTGATCAAGTGTCCGGTCGCTGAGGTGGACGGTAGGCGCCACAGGAGCTAGGGCAGAGATCACAGCAGCTGCCGCGATCTGTGCCGACTCTACAATGGTGGCATCTCTCCCCCGTACTATAGTAAAGTGGGCTTCATCACTCCTGATCATGTTGCTGCGGAGGGTGTCAGAGTGGTGGTAGTTGTTGGTGAGAAGCCTCCGAAGCGTTCCAATCTCGTCAACGACATCGGCAATGGTAGTTGTCAAGGCCTGGGTGAGCTAGAGTTGATGTGACATGTGTGGGTCATCTGCCCTGATATCGTGGATCTCTGGGTAAAGCTCTCCCTCCTGGAGAGTTGGATAGAAGCAGAAGGACGATCTCAATAGAAGGTCCACGTGCATCTGGCAGAAGCAAGTCGTGGTGAAACGTGCTGCGTCCTAGACGGCGTCCAAAGCACGGCTCCTGGGGTGCTCAGCCCTGAAGGTGTGGGAGATGAACTCTCCTTCCCTCGCGTAGAGGTACACCTCCATTGTCCAAGACTCTCAATCCAAGATCTTAGTCATCCGGCCCCAGAAAGATGGGCTGGTGACGGTAACCCATGTACCGCATGAGCTGGTGGAGGATATCCATGAACTCTCCGAAATCTTCTCCGCGAGAGAAAAAGTCCCACGGGCCATTGGACGACGGTGTGACCATCTACAATTTTCAAACAAAAGGAAAGGTTAGTAAAAACTTTAATGAAGGTAAAGATAAGTACAGAACTAAGAGTGACGAGCAAGAGTAGTAAATACGCTATATTTTTGTCAAAGCTTTTCTTAGTTTGAAAATAAAACCCAAGTCTTAAGGCAACGACCAATCTGACTAAGGATCCTACAGTCGTATGCTCTGATACCAGCTCTATTGGACCTGGATTTCATAATCCAGAATCATCCGTGAAAACACTACGCTACTCCCTAGATCAGTAGATAGCGCTCACATGATACATCACTGAATCAATTCATACATAACGTAGACCGAACCATTCATAATATTACAACCATCAGAGTTCAATTAGACCGCATCGGATTGAGTTTACAATGGGCCGACTAGGCCAAATGAGTACATTACATAAATTGCGGAAACGGTAGAGGAAGCAAAAGTGGTAGAGCACATCTCTCCATAGGCAAGCGACTGGGGTAGACTGTGTACGATCGATATTACCCAAGGACTCGGATAATATAGGTTGTACGCAAGCACCGGCGGATCCAGCTAGACTGATGCGAGAACCAGACTAAGGAACTAAACTACTCTTCATCATTGCCTTGCCCATCGACATCTAGATCCTCGCAGTAGGCATAATCTCCATGATCCGTGGGTTTTCAGGGTTTGGGGAGAGAGCGAGGATAAGCACAACTTTTGTGCTCGTGAGCCAACACAACAGATGCAATAATACACATGCAAGGTTTAACAAGGATGGCAAGAGTTCTTTTATTTGTGCAAAGCAACATTTATAATTACCAATATTAAAAGTCTTATCACTTAGTATTTTAACTAAATCACATTTTATTAAAGAGAATAATTGGGCAATATTAATAACGGCAAAGGTTACCTCCACCTTATGCTCATTTTTTATGGTGGTTACATCCATCTATTAACATCACTGGGCTGCTTCCACCCAGGGAAAACCAAATTCAGGGTTACATCAGCCCGCCAAGTTTTTCATTCCACCCACAAAGTTTTATAAATAAAACTAACTCGTGTAAGTTCCCATGCTCGCGCTTCTTGTAGTAAGCACGGTTGCTCAACGATTTATTACACTATGCAGAAGTTGTACACTTTACCCACAAGAGATAATCGTCTTGATAAACACACGTTTCCTTAGATATGTGAATCAAGGGGAGATTACCATAAGACCTTTACAATGCATCCCTTAGTGTTAGTTGTACCCGCTAAGGTTTCATCTGAGAGTAGTTATGTGCACACATCTGCGTCAACCATGCCCCCAAACCCGCTCTTGCGCCACACGGCGGCTTATGCCAGCATCCCGACCCGTGTCCACGACGGCTTACGCCAGCGACACGACTCGTGGGTCACTCCAGTGGTACAACTCGCATCGGTGGATACAGATTAGTTGGTCAGGTCGACACTGACTTGCAGTTGTACTGTTTTACATTAGGAGGTCATTATAGGATTAAGTCCTTAGGGACCATCTGGGCGGTTCATTCCACATACCATCCACAATCCAACATTCCATGGGATTCATTAGCACCCATCATCATACCATCTGCTCAGATGTGGTAACAACAAGTTATTAGGGTTTTTGGGGAACACAAATTACATTGTCTCAACATCTCAGTCATTTACACCCAATGACTGCCTAAAACCATTTTCATGATTAAAAGATGATGATTGGGGTAGTTAATACCCTGGTACTTAAGCAAGACTAGCATGACGTTTCAGTACAACCTATAACTAGTATAGTTACCACATAATTACTTGGGTGACAAGGATTTAAGGAATTCAATTGTCAAGGATGGCATAATAATTATTTAATCATCAAGTAGGTATTTAACTACAATAGGATCATTTGACATACATTTGCATATGGAATTAAAGCATGCAATTTGATATTTTAAAAGAATATAATTTGCATAAAATATAGGTTCAATATGATCAAAGTATTTACTCGCCTGGGTCTAAGGCAAGAGAGTCCTGATAGTCTTGAGCTTGATCAAATTGGAGATCTCCCGCTTCTTTGAACTCTATTCGGACGAATGTGTCGAAAAAGAACAAATACGCAAAGAAAGCAAATAAATAACAATAAATAATAAATAAACTCCAAACTAAGCAAAACCAGTACCAAAAAGTAGGTCTTGAATTTATAAATTTTTAGAAATGAGTTTCACAACTTTTGGAGTTAAAATGAGTAAGAACCGAATTTTTAGAAGTCCTGCTAATGAATTAAAACTAAAGAAAAAAGAAGGGAGAGAGAATCGGCTGCTGACATGCGAGGCCCGCGGAACAGGCACATGCGCACGGGATCGGGTCCACCACGCAGCGCATCGGCACTAGGCGGTCAACCCGCGTCGGGCCCGCTGGTCAGTGAACCCACTCGGTAGTTAAACGTGCCATTAAGTCTGTCATTAACTCGACCATTAACCGGCAAATCTTAACTACTATAATTTGGAGTTTACCCCGCGCCAGCGGGCCATCGTTCACCTCCCGTTTCTCTTCGCACGCGATAACTCCTGGAACCGCTCCCACGCGCGCCACCCACCCCGCATTCTCCGCCCCGCCTCCGCAACCGCCGCCCCCTCACCTTCCTCTCCTCTATCGCGCCAGCCGCTGCCCTTCCTCCCTCCCTCTGTCTCGCCACCCGCGCCATTCGCCTTCCACGTTCCCCACCCGCGCCCCTGACCTCACCGACACCGCGCTGACATGCCGCATGCCGGATTCAACCCGCGCCGCCCACCACTCCCCACCCGCGCCGCTCAGGTGCGCGCTTGCGCCGGATCTGGTCGGGGGGGACCAGGCTGTGATGGGGGAGAGGGGAGGGAGAGGGAGAGAAAACCTAGAGAATGGGGCCACGGCGGTGGCGGTGGCCGAGGCGCGTGCACGAGCTCCGAGCGCTATCCATCGTCGCCACCAAGGCACGCGCCGAGCGCGAGGCGGCCTGACCCCGTGATGCTGCGCCGCTGTGTGCCGGTTGTCGCCACCCCCAGATCCCTACCACTCCTCAGGTCCCCCCTCCCTCCCATGCTCTCCATCTCCTCTTCACGGTTCCAGCTTCTCTATCCTAACCGTCTCCATCTTCGTCTAGCAGGTCGCGATGTGGTCGCCTCCGCCGCTGCCGCCGCCACGGGACCGCACGGAGCTGTTCAGAGGCACGGGATTTGGTCGATCAGGTTAAGTTGATTTGTGATGAACACTTTGTAGCTCTGCGTCGTCTGGTCGGTGGGTGCGGGGAGGGTTGATTAGGGATTTAAGGATTCTGACGGTGCTGTTTGCGTGTGGTAGGAATGACTTGGTGGTGCCGAGGTCGCCTTACTTCCCTGTGGAGTATGCAGCGGGGCAGGAGTGCGGGCCGTCGCCCTTGGTGATGGAGCGGTTCCAGAGCGTCATCAGCCAGCTCTTCCAGCACGTACGAGACTACTGGATTTTCTAGAAGTGTTTGGTCTCCTTCGTAGGGGTTTTGTTGTAGGTATCTAATGTGTACTGTGATGTGACTGTGTGTGTGGGTTTCTGCAGAGGATTATCCGGTGCGGTGGCCCTGTGGAGGATGATATGGCGAACATCATCGTTGCACAACTGCTATATCTTGATGCCATCGATCCCACCAAGGTGAAAATGAAGAACAGAAATCTGTTCCTTCCTAGTAATTCCTAATTCCTACAGCAATAGTTGTAAAAAATATTGTCATGATTTATCATAGATTACTTTAAAAAGTAGAAATGCTGAGCTATATATCAAGGGAGGTAGCTTGTGCTGTTGTCTTAGCTTCAACACATTCTAAATCCTGCTTGCACCGAATGTTAATTTAAGTTGAAATCCAAGTCGTATTGTTTCTGAAAGTGGAACTAGAGCGTGGTTCTTGTACGTGCCCTCTGCCCTCTATTTAAGGAAAACCATTTGATGATGTAGGAAACATTGTGTTTAACTGGATCCCAGTTGCTGATCGCCTGATTCCCATGCGATAGAGCGCCTGCTTATCTGTTACTAATGCTTTTGTATTTTTCGTATATCTTTGGTGCTTGGGTTTCCTGTTACCGAGGTAGGCCCGAGGTTGGGTTATATAATTGTGACCTCTGAACTTATTTACTTGTAGCCTTGTAGGTGAGGCTAATTTTGCCATCTCAACTAGCAATGGGCTCAACTTTCACAACACCATATATTCAAACATGGTTTCATTCAGTGCTTGATTCTTGCCAATTTTCTTGTAGGATATCATTATGTATGTAAATTCTCCAGGAGGATCAGTTACAACTGGTAATAGCTCATCTTCACATTTCTTATCATTGATGCGTCTTACTGTTGCATCAGTTGCTTAAATAACATAAGTGCATTTTCTTTTCTTTTAGGGATGGCCATATTTGATACAATGAAGCATATCAGGCCTGATGTTTCCACAGTTTGTATTGGGCTTGCAGCAAGGTACTGAGTGGTGACAATCTGACATCTCTATCCAAATAGTTCCGTTGAATAATCAGTAATTGATTCAAAGTTACGATGCTGTGTACATTAGATAATCTTTATCGTTGCGTTTGATTATCCAAGTCAGGGTTTCAGATCCTGTTTGGGTCTGGATTCCACATGTAAATAAGTATGTGTTTCCAGCTACTTATCCCGCCTAATTCCTTTTTGTTTTCAATTCGTGGAAGCACATAACTGGAATGTTCAACTACGTATGACCTGCCCAATTTAGGGTTTTGGGTTGGTGAGTTCATGTATATATTGCTGCATGTGCAATGTTGATTTTTCTTTAGTTCTAGATATCAAATAAGTTTGCATGATTTGTGTTTTCTAACCTCATAGAATTTGCAATCTGTATGATTGTGTACTCTTTACATATGTCAATGTCAAGAGCTGCTTTGCACTTGCCTTTGTTGAGGTTTTGGCACTAGCATAGCCATGCCTAATTATTTTTATTTTTATTTTGGTCTGCTTACTTCTGCTATAAACAAAATTTCAGAATGAATTGGCATGCAATAGGGTTCTTTTAGAAAAAGGCATGATTGCAGCTCCTAACGTTAAGTGCATCTTGTTGTAGATAGAGAACAGTGGCTTGAATAGAATGCATATAACTAGCTAATATTTCAGGCTTACAGTTTCTTGGAACAAACATGATTGTTATTAATAACCGCAAGTCTTCAACCATTTACCTATTATGCCCTGAGGAATGTAATGCATTTAGTTTCGTACTAACGTCTTCCACTATATTGTCTTGCATAGCTGACAGAGATTCTTACACTTTCCTTTTTGCTGTTTTCTTTTGGCAGTATGGGAGCTTTTCTACTTAGTGCTGGGACCAAAGGTAATGCTACTACGTGTAGTCTACAGATGGATTGACCTTCATGCTTGAATATAGAAGTAATAGAACTGGTGAATGTAATGCAGGGAAGCGATACAGCTTACCTAACTCAAGGATAAACAAAGAATTCCAACCATTCATAAAAGGGAAGATCAGCAAGTAGATCAGCTTAAGACCTCAAGTTCTTCCTTGCCTCAGGTGTATGTGATCTTTCTTGACCTTTCTTGGGAGACAATGCCAAAGGTTCCTGGTCAGTTGGTCAATCATTAATATTTCCTTCTATAATTCTGTATTGTATTCCATCATTCCAGACAATGTTTGGACAAAGCAGGAATCTCCGCTGATTACCAGAGGGAAGAAAAACAAATAGATCAACTTATTACCTTATTCTATGAAGCCATCCTGCCTCTTTCTTATTTAACTGCTCACATTACCTTCATGTGATGGCATGACAGGAGCACCGAGAATTTGACTATGCGAAAGAGCACCGAGATGGCAGGTTTGAGGTCACTCTATGTACTCATTTCTGAAAGCATGTCTGAGTTGGAGTATTTACAGGTAAATATCACTTGCTCTTTTAAAGTTTTGTGAGTTATTACCTATTACTAAATACATAGAGAGTAGCTATGCATTCTTTTTGTAACAACCCGTTCAATTGATATTTGGTCCATAGTAGTGGTAACTGGCTGATCATTGGCTTATTTCTACCAGTTTTTTTTAACCACCTTCACATCTACATAATATTGTGAAATGGGCAAATAGATCCATATGCTGCTCTATTATCTATCTTGTGCCACTAATTGTTGTTGCCATTTTGCTTTGCAGCCTGCTATCGGTATCTTTCTGGGCTTCATGGGGACAAAGATGATCTTTGACTTTTTCGGTGAGCAATTAGAAAGCACATTATCCAATTCTTATATTCATTGCATTTTCACGTTATGTTTTTATGTCTCAATTAGTAGCAAACACTGACATTGCTGATTTGTGGCAGGCTATCATATACCAACCGAAGCTTCCCTTGCTATTGTTACCACATGTCTCAGTGGGGGAGTAATATTGAGTCTTAGGAAAGCATCAACCGAGGAACAGGACAAGTAGGAGTAGCCATCTTGCTGTGGAGGAGGTAAAAGGAATAAATCAGTATATCACAGCACTGGCATCTTGATTCCTTTGTTACATCAGTATATCACAGCACTGGCATCCAAACCGTTCCCTTTCTCTAGGTGCAGTATTTATCATTCACCATTCAATGACCAAGGTAGAAGAAGCCCTTGAGGATGCTTGCATTTTGTGTGACACCACTAGGTCGCAGAGTAACAGCCTCCATCAGATCGCAGATTTGAAGGCGATTCAGCTGATTGTGACCTTTGTATAGAATTATAGATTGACGGTCAACAGGTCAAGGCATGGCATTGGCGCCTAATCCAAATCTACAAGCTCCATGTGCTTCGTAGTTTGTTGTGAAGCCGAGAAGGCTTTGGGGGCAGGTGATGGCAAATTGGTGAGTGGCCAATGGGAGACAGCAAAGCACATAAAACTAGGAAGTACACCCCTTGTAATATTTTTTGTTTAAAACCCCTTCATATGTTTCTTGCTTGCTAAATAGGAACATAGAGCTTATTCTAAACATGATGGATCATGGCCATCATTTATTCATTTTACAGCCTATTATACTGTACATCATGTATGAAACTTAACAATACTATGCTCCCATGTTAATGGTGTGTCCGTGTATGTAGCTAACATTTGATTCTTTTATCCACTGATCCTCTTACCGATCAAACCTGAGGCGCAGAAACAGCATGTCAAATGTTACTATTTTCTACGTGACAGGTACAATGTAAAACCATTTTGTTATTTACTGAATTTAATGTAATCCAGCAGCTTCCAAATCGCACCATTTAAATTGAGAAACTCTGATATCTGGAGACAACCATCTAGAATTAGGGCTACAGAATAAAATAGAGCAAAAACATGGTACTTTACTTTACGAAGGGAAGTAGCAAACAGACCGTACTGAGAATGTTGTTTATTGTTCACACAGAAATCTGAAATATGGAATGAGCAATAACCTTATGTACGACTTTGCAACTGGCATGAAATATATCTACAATTTTTAGAGAGCTAAACCAACTTTGTCAAAGACATAATATATCTAAGTGAGCTAATTATAAAATCCTGCAGACCACCCAGACCTTTGGGCCATCAATATCAGCAGCATAAACCTGGCCATATTCACTCTTATCGTCATCCTCATCCAGATAGTCCGCCCTTGCATTGAGGGCTAGCATCCGCAAACGAGCGAAGAGAGCGGCGTCAAGGGCGAAGCGGCACCTCAAAGAGGCCGATCTTTGCGAAGAGGGCCTTTGGGTATCCAGTCGTGGTGGATGTTTGACTACGGTGAAGACCCTCGGTGACCGTTGCCCGAGCAACATTGCAAGAGCTAGAGCGAGACAAGCTGATTACACAAAAACAAGATAAACAAAATCAATAATGTGCAATTTGATTACCATGATGGAAGAGAATAAGTGCAGGAGACAACATTGCGCGTAGTGTAGTGATTCAAGAAGTCATAACAGTGGTGCTAATGGGGGACGAAGAAGTCATAATAATAGCAAAAGTAAGCACTACCGCATCAAGTCCCAATAAATCCTCTAGATGGACAACTCAGTTAACCCAAGAACTAAATTGATGGCACTGCTCAGCATTAATCTATGGAACAGTACACAATCAAAAGAATTCAAGGGCAATGAAAGGCAAGACAATTCCACAGTAAAAACAGTCAAAACTTAGAAGGGTCAATTTGTAGCAAAATACCATCAAATGGCTGGACTAAACAGGGTGAGCCGCATCGGCTCCTGGAGCTCCGCCTTTGACCCCAGCACCGTGCCCGCCGCCGCCGCCGAGGAGTCGTCCTCCTCACTCCCCCCCTCCTCGCCGTCGGCCTCCTCCCCAACGCTACAGCCGCATGAGGTGCCCGAGGCGGAGCCGCTACCGCCGCCCGTGCACTATGCACTATGCACTAAATGATGTGCTCTTCACATGATGTGTCTTAGACCAGATCAGAAGGTCTGATTATTTTTATTGATGAGAACTTTTACAAGTGTGGTGGAAATGATAATCTGAATTATTTTGATTTTCATAACAGATTAACAACAATTTGTGATTTAACTTCTGTATAATTATTTAAGTGGCATACCACGATGCATTGGAAGTTCATTATTGAAGTATTATGCATAATTTCAGTATATGCTCGGAAGCTTGATAAACAATTAAACAGATAAATGGACTTAATAGACTCAACATGCAAATATTATTTCTGTAAGATCTAGAGTTTCCGTTGCAACGCACGGGCACATAACTAGTCTCTGCCTTAAACCCGACATTAGTTCGAAGAATTAAAGTGCTACAGGCGCTGTCGGTTTCCGACAAAAGCAGAGCAAGGGGCTTGGCTCGTCGCCAGCGCATTCGACCTCGGCGGCGGCGGCTAAGCCCAAAAACGGGTTGCACACAAAGAGGCGGAGCTGGTGACAGAGTTGGCGGCGCCGGAGGCTCGCCGGAGCGGTGGCACGACAAAATGGGGCGACGGCGGCTAAAAATATGACAACAAAGACTCGACGATTCTCAGGAAGAAATGGTGCGAGCACGGGCAAGAGGAGGGCTTAAGGGACTCACCAAGCCAAGAATGGCGACAGGAGGTGGACGGGTGAGAGAGATCATCGGCGGGGAAGGTCACGGCCAGAGATGGAGAGTAAAGGAAATCGCGGCGCTTCCTGTGGTTCAAGATTGAAATCAAGTTAGGGGAAACGCTCACGGGGAGCTAAGGCACAAGGTGACACAAACAGTTGAGGAAGAGCTTCACTGCAATGGTGAGAAACCGAAGGGGCGGCGGTTGAGCGGCGGCGGTTCGGCTCAGGAGCTCAAGCTTTTTTCTTCGGGTTGGTACTTACCGAGGAGGAGCGAGGTGGGGGGAGGTCAGGGGGCGGCCAGGGCTTCTTTACAGCTGGTGGGGGCTAAAGAGGGCCGTTGGAGCTCGATGGCGGCGCAAGAGCCGAGGCGGCGAGGTGCAGCGGAGAACCAGGTGCAGCGGGAAAGAGGGGAAAGGACAGGGAAGAGGGCACGGTCGCCGGGGTGAGCTTAAGACGGGCGTTGACGCGGGAAACATGGCAGCGGCAGGCAAGAGCGGAGCGTCGGGATGGGATGTTCTTGTGGCGTCGCAGGATGGGACGAGTCCGTCCGCAGTCCGAGAGCCGACGCTGGTAGACGTGGGCCGTCTTGGCGGCGGAGCGGGTGGGCGGACGGGACGTGAGGCGATGGGTCTGCCGACGGCGGTGGGCCAGAGGAGCCGGAGCCGGGTAGCGTCGGGCGTCTTTGGTCTGTGCCGGGAGAACGGAAAGAAGAAAGGGGAACAGGAGGAGTTGGGCTGGGGAAAAAGGAAGGGGCCGGGATGGGCTGGGCCAAGCCCAAGAGAAATTTGAAAGAGAAGGAGGATTTGAAAACTTTTGAGGAAATTTTTGAAATCTGAATTTTTGAACTTTGAGAGGAACTTGAGTTCAGCTTTGCAACCAAAAGAAACTCTGAATTTACTGTTCAAAAACCAAAAACAGGCTGTTACAACTAACAAGGCAAAGCCTAGAACAAGAACACGACTAACAGAGGTAGGCATCAACATCATCACATGATAAATATCTCAGAAGCAAGGCCTAGTCATGTCAAATGATATCAGCGCGACTTACAGAGAATCGCTCTGACAAAGGTCACGGTAGAGTCTGATGCAAAGAAGATGACGCGTAGAGGATGATGGAGAAGGAGGAAACCGTGAGCAGTCGCCCAAATGCTTTCCAAAAATCTGATTCGCCCCAACCCATGCAGGATCATGAGGGATGTCGGCTTCGGAGACACTGCTCTCTCCATGTTGGCGCACACCGAAGAAGGGATGGAGAAGCCGAGGTTACGCAGCACAGAGGAATAGGGCAACAAAATTGTACTGACCTATCTTTGTTCTACTTTTGAGAGGATACTTCTCTCCCTCGTATAGAACCAGCAGCAAGCAAAAGAAACTGTCACCATTACTCTGTTTTAAACGCGGTTATAATGCGTGTCATAAAAGCCCCATTGAAATAGTGTAATTCAAACTTTCAGTTTCTAATTCGTATGCATGGTTTTGAGGTGCAAAAAGAAGCAGCAGCTCCACACCCAACCGGACACGAAATCACTGGACTATTCACGCACATGTCGGGCGATGGCGACGCGAGCCGTGGCAAGGCGAGCGGGCAAGTGCGCATGTGTGTTTTTCTTTTGCTTGCTTCAACTAGGTAGGACCAATTCCACCTTATATGTTGGTCTCCTCCCACCTAGACTAGCAATATGGTATTAAACTTTCCACCTTCCACCATGCATGATTAGGCTTTTGGGATTTTCCTATGATTTATTTAGAATTATATATGGACCAAGCCCATAAACTCCAACAAGTTCATCAGTTGCAACTCCTAATTGCAACACTACAATACTTCAGGAACATACAAAATAGGTGCAAACTAAATAGACAGATCAAACAACAAGCTAACAAAGAATCTCATGAGGTTCAAAATGTGATGGGGGCATCCATCCAACTCCCTCAACCAAGAAGCAGTTGCATACACAACTTCTCACTACATTATCAGTTTTTCATTCCGAAAAGATAGTACAACTTTTGTGTTGAGAAAATCTCATATGACAGTAACCAAGTTGACATGTAGGATTTCTGCATGATTGATGAAGAGTACATTTGGGATGTGATTTCTGAGTATGACAGGAGCCAGGCGAATAGGCCTCTGCAAGCAAGTTTGATGACTAGGTTGCTCACCTCTTAGCACCTAGCTTATGGCAAACACCTTTAGAAGAACACCTCGTCATCGGCAGCGATAAGTAGGGCATATAAAAGGATTGTCTGACCACATGACATGTCTTCTAAAAAAAGCTACAGGAGTACGAAGTCATTGGTGCCTGCGAGCTTGCTTCTTTGCATGATGGCTCTTGCCTTCTACCTATCATTTTGAGGAGAAAGCATAAATATGACTATATCAAATGAGAACGTATTCAACAAGAACTATATAGGAAGCTCAAAGCTTTAGCGATGTTTGTCTCAACAGAAAACTCTAGACACTATGGTCAAGCAATGTTGTCAGGGATAGCCCTACACTTGCACTTGTCTTGGTAGCTCAACACTAAAAGTAGTCGATATGAATCTCCAGCACTTATACAAGAACAAACTGTGATAGATCTACTTACATAGATGATAGTGATCAGGACGGGTAATATTCCTAATGTCTCCCAAGCCAAAGTTCAAAAGTTACTAGTTTGTTTGTTGCCATGCAGGAGAACTGAAGCAATAATCTTCTTGTTGGAAGAGTACGTAAAGGCATTGTGTTATATATAGTGATTGTCGTGATGGCATCGTGATGAATGATTTTTTAGTACTGCTCCTACCTACATTCTTGTAATAACTCGGGATTATGGCAATGGTACGGTTTTCTGACTTCCTGCAGATGTCTTCACTACATTAACCTCCTTCAGATATATCTAGTTATCTACCACCAAATTCCACAATATTTCAAGAATATGCTTCAAATATTACCTTCTACATTATTTACTCACAGTTAAAGAACGTAAGAATTAGTAAGCGCTCATTTTTCTACGGGAAACTTTTGTTCTTGCCACTCAAAGTGCGTGCAACATCGTTTTTGTCATCAGAAACGTTAGTGCACATTTCGTTTTTTGGCACTTCGTCCAATTTTCTGTCAAGTCAACGTAGATTAACTGTTCAGAAATATGCAAAAATATTAAGAAAAAATAAAACTTGAACAAAAAATAAATAAAATTGCACAAAAGGTTTATACCAGGAACACTTTAGCAATGTTTCATAAAAGTTGAGGAAAATTAAACCGTTTTCCTTAGGGTATTTTTTCGAGAAATTTTCCTAGTGTGTTTTTTAAAAACAATTAAAGAAAATTGCCCAAAAGTCATCCTTAAATTTTCTGATATTCTTTTGCTATTTTTATATGATTTCTCTTTTTTATGACATTTTGCATATTTCTTAAAGATCGATCCTCTTGACTTGACGGAAAATTGGATGGATCGAGTGGCAAAAATGAAATGTGCACTAGGGAAGAATGGAAAAAACAAAATCAACAGATTTATGATGGCAGAAATGATATTGCACAAATTTTGAGTGGCAAGAACAAATTTGTCCCTTTTTCTAATATTGGTGTCGAACTACATATCCAACACGAGTTCAGTTTTTTTATACAGCAACCAGTTGGAAAGAATGTTGGTTGCCTGCTAATTTAATATGAGATCTGCAGTCACCAAAATTAATCAAATGCTAGTGTTGTGACAAGGGTTTTGATTACCATTTGATTTTCAACCGATTTTCAGCAATTTCGGCTCCATTGAGTACCCCGGTAAAAGTCAAAACCGGTGAAAACTGGCCCAAAAAATCGGATTTGCGTGACTTTTATCTTTTTTCATTCTAACTTTGAAAAATTCAAATTTTGATTTGAAAATTTTGGCCACATTTGGCCAAAATTTTCTGATTTTCAGCCGTTTCAGTTCTACCGGTGACCCACAGTAAAAAAATTAAAACCGGTAATCAAAACGCTGGTTGTGACTGAGACATACTAAGGAAGCTGTTGATAATACACACTGGCGATTGCAAAATTTACAAGTTCTGGGCCTCCGGCCAAATTAGACCCATTGACTGACAATCATAGCCGATTGGAAGCACAAATTTCATCTTAGACAAGCATAACTTTGGAAATCACATGAATGATGGGTAAGTTATGTTGGGGAGATGTCATTTGTAACTAGTACAACAGTTGATGGTTGACCAATCTGCTGATAAGGGCGCTAGAGCGGACGACAAGGACTGAGAAGTTTTGTCTGGTATTAGTGTAAAGCGGCACACTGGCACCACCATTGCTTTTCAAGTAGCTGTTTTCCCCGTTGCCACGACTACAGGTATATATGGAGAAGCTGTCAAAACTCCTAATGCCTCCCATGCCTACATGTATCATCAAAACTGCTAATGCCTCCCATGCCTACATGTATCAAGGAGAGATTCTCAGGTAGCAAGGCAAGGGACAAGGAAGTAGAACACTAAGCATGCATATGGTCAACCGTAGCACGAGTGCATGGCCTCCCACATCTCCCCTTTTATTTGATCTGAGCTGATGAGATAAGATGCAGCATGGGAGTGCTACGCAATAATTCAGCACATGCGAGCCTGCACTCTTTAATGTAATTTACTCAAGACATTACTGCCAAAAAAGTGAAGTATAGATTTTGTTGCCAATTCTTGCTATATGGTCTATGAGAACAAGTTTGCAGAGATCTGTTCATTTACTGTTTTAACAAGCTCAGTGGTATGGGAAAAACTCAAGGGAGCAGACCTGTTAGGAAGTGCAAATGCTATGTTATACATGTTCTAGGAGCTTCATAATGTGACAAGTTAGCAATCCATTAAAATTTAGAAAGACAATGTGCCAGCTTTTGTATCATTGCTTCCTATTCAAGAAAACAAAAAAGCGACCTCACAAATTTTGAGCCATCATATATCAGCTCCAAGGCTCGGGCCAAATTACGTTGACACACAATTTGATCTTGTACAAAAATAAATTTGGATAAGCCGTGTCAGAGAAGTCTGGTCCAAAGATATAACCTTCTTCTGATTCTGACCAATACTGAGGAGTTCTGCATTTTCTTCCATAAAGTGCTTCAAACAGGGACATTTTCAGACTAGATTGATAACTGTTATTGTAGGAGAATTCTGCATATGATAAGCATCTTTCCCAGTCTACGGTAAATTCCAAAGCACAAGCCCGGAGCATGTCTTCTAGAATCTGATTTACTCTTTCTGTCTGTCCATCAGTCTGGGGATGATATGATGTGCTGAAGTTTAGGTGAGTCCCAAGTGCATCATGCAGCCTAGCACAGAAATGCGAGGTGAATTAAGAACCTCGATCCGAGACTATCCTTTTAAGTACTCCATGTAGACACACGATACGAGCTATATATAACTCAGCCAATTTGTCTCCCTTGTAGGTGGTCTTCACAGGGATGAAATGGGCAACTTGGGTTAATCTATCAACTATGACCCATATTGAATCATATCCGGACTTGGTTCACGGCAGACCAGTAATGAAATCCATTCCAATTCCTTTCCATTTCCACTAAGGAATTTGAAGTGGTTGAAGCAATCATGCAGGTCTTTGATGTTCGGCCTTGATCCGTTGGCACACATCACAACAAGCTACAAACTCGGCAATGTCTCTTTTCATTTGTGGCCACCAATATAGAATCTTCATGTCTTGATACATCTTGGTGCTGCCTGGATGCAAGGTGTACGTTGAACTATGAGCTTCTTTCATAATCAAATCCTTGAGCTCCTTCTGGTGGGGAACAAACAGACGTTTCTCGTACCATAGGATTCCTTGTTGGTCTTCGATCATTTTAGAGGATTTTCCTTTGGCCATGAGGCGTTTGAAGTTATGAACTCCAGAGTGTCCTTCTTGAGCGGTCTTGATCTACTCTTCTAAGGACGGTTAAACTTCCATAGCTGCTATGGTGCCTTGCTCTACTAACTCGAGGTTAAGTGTCTCTATTTCCTTATAGAGCTCTGGTTGACGTTCCTGAATCATGACATTGTTGCAGTATGACTTATGGCTTAATGCATCGTCTATTACATTAGCCTTTCCAGGATGATAGTGAACATCCAAATTGTAATCTTTAACCAGCTCTAGCCATTTTCTTTGTCAGAGGTTGAGATTTGCCTGGGTGAAAATGTACTTGAGACTCTTGTGGTCTGTGAAGATGTTACAATGATTTCTAATCAGGTAATGCTACCAAATCTTTAGGGCGTGCACTACTGCTACTAACTCCAAATCATGAGTTGGATAATTGTCTTCATGGGGACGGAGTTGTCTGGATGCATACGCCACAACTTTTCCTCCTTGCATGAGTACGCAACCAAGAACTTAGCACGAAGCACCACAATAAACATCAAAGTCCTTGTGTATGTCTGGCAAGACTAACACTGGTGCAGTGGTTAACTTCTTCTTTAACTCTTGGAAACTCTTTTCACAGGCTTCTATCCATTCATACTTATTTTCCTTCTTGAGCAGGTGGGTCATTGGTATGGACAGCTTGGAGAATCCTTCTATGAAGCATCGGTAGTATCCGGCCAATCTGAGAAAACTATGAACATCAGTCACTGAGATTGGTTGTTTCCATCCCAACACAACTTCTACTTTGGATGGATCCATTGCGACTCCTCCAACGGATACAATATGTCTGAGGAAACTGATCTCTTGGAGCTAAAACTCACACTTGTTGTATTTGGCATGGAGCTGGTGTCCTTTAAGTTTCTCTAGAACTAAATGCAGATGTTCAGCTTGTTCTTCATTGGTCTTGGAGTAGATTAAGATTTCTTCTACGAACACGACTACAAACTTATCCAGGTATTCCATGAATACTTTGTTCATGAGGTTCGTGAAGTAGGCTGGCGTATTGGTCAAGCCAAATGACATGACTGTGAACTTATACAGGCCATACCGGGCGGTAAAAGTTGTCTTAGGGATGTCCTCTGCCTTGATCTTAAGCTGATGGTATCCTGACTTTAGGTCTATCTTGGAAAACATTGTTGCTCCTGACAGCTGATTGAATAGATCATCAATGTGAGCCAAGGGATACTTGTCCTTGATGGTCACATCATTGAGGGCTTTGTAATCCACACACAATTTGGCGGTGTTGTTCTTTTTCTTTACGAAAAGTACTGGCGAACCCCAGGAGGATGAGCTAGGTCTAATGAATCCTTTTTCTTGCAACTCCTCCATCTGTACCTTAAGCTCTTCAAGCTCATCGACGATAATCCTATATGGTCTCTTGGTAATCGGGGCAGTTCCTGGCTTTAGGTTGATCACAAATTTGATGTCTCTGTTTGGTGGCATGCCAGGCAATTCTTCTCGAAAACTTCTGGGTAATCTTGAACTCTGAGCGTTGTCTCAGAGATCTGCCTCGAGGTTATGGATCGCATGATCCAAACCGGAGCGGTCCACATTAACTTTATTATGGTTCCGGGTCTTTGGTGAGTACCACCTTTACATTAGTACGATCTATCATTCCTTGGTATCGGGCTAACCAATCCATCCCTAGGATGATGTCCAGAGTTTGGGATTGAAGAACTAAGAGGTTTGCTAGGAATCCAGAATTTTCCATAGCAATCTCTACTCGAGGACTTAGTAAGGGAGCAGTTAATGGTCCCCTGGATGAACTAATTACCACGGGTTTCTTTAACTTAAAGGTTGGCAGTTTAAGCCTTTCAACAAACTTCCTTGATATAAAAGAATGCGAAGCTCTAGAATCAAACAAAACTTGTGCTGGTACTGATTTAACAGAGAACGTACCCATTAGAACTCTGGTAGCTTCATGTGCCTCCTTTGCTGTGATATGGTTTACACGGCCACGATTTGGTGTTGGGGTAGACCTGGGTGCTTGTGGGGTCTAATGACTCTTGTTTGGAGTTGAGGACTAGCCTTGAGCTGGTGTGGCTCCCGAGTTGAACTTCGCGGGAGTGTTTTGGTGTTGAGGGCGCCGGTTGACGAAGTGTCCTTTCTCTCCACAATGGAAGCAATGGAGATGAGCTACCAGGTTGTTTGCAGGCTGTTCGGCGGGGTGAAGAGTGTGGAAACCATTCCCATTGGGATGCAGGGTTGGAGCTTGGGTCCTTTGCGGCAAAGCTGCAGACGGCCTAAATGATGAGTTGCTATGGAAGGTTGACTTCTGTGGAAAGCTACCCTATGGCTTCTAAAATGCCATCTTTCTCTTATGGCTGACTTCCATAGTCCTTTTCTCATTTTCCAGTACGAGGGCTTTGTTGATCAAGTGGTGGAAGCTGGGGAAATCATGGAGGATAAGCTGGACTCTCATGTTCTCACATATTCCTTCCACGAAGCGATCAATCTTCTCTTCTTCATTGGCTACGTCACTGGGGGCGTAGTGGGCAAGCTGGTTGAACTTTGTTATATATTCGTTGATTGACATGTGTCCCTGCTTGAGAGCTCTGAACTCATTCTTCTTCATTCT
Source organism: Phyllostachys edulis (assembly GCA_036346405.1). Taxonomy (NCBI): domain Eukaryota; kingdom Viridiplantae; phylum Streptophyta; class Magnoliopsida; order Poales; family Poaceae; genus Phyllostachys; species Phyllostachys edulis. The sequence continues at coordinate 48,129,111 of CM070566.1, forward strand.
CATTGTGCCTGCTGGAACAAAGTTAGTTCTGAAAGCGATCTTGAATTCGCTCCAACGGATTGCATGCCATGCTGGTTCATCTTCTACTACCAGTTGTACTTTAGCAATTTCTTCTGTGGCGAGATCTTGTTGATCCTTAGTCTCAGGTACTGCTGCTTCTTATTCTTCTGCCGATCCTTCATCAACCACTGGACATTCACCACTTCGGGCAGCGAGGTAGTTCTCCCACCAAGCAGCGACAGCTCCTTTTAGCTGATGGTGGCAAAGTCCACTTTATCTTCCTCTGAGCATCGGGCGAGACGAAGCTTGTTCTTAGTGTCTTTGAGCCAATCTTGAGCTTCCAAGGGTTAATTGGCGGAGGCGAAGGTGAGAGGTCTCGTCCTGAGGAAGCCTGCCAACATGGAGTTGCGACCAGTTGCTCCAGTCTGTTGACTGGCGAGCAAAGCTTGAAAGATCTACATCTGCTGAAACATGACTTGCACCATTGTCGGGTTTGCTGGCGGCGGGGGTGGTAGATCTTGACCACGGCCATGGCCAGTGCCACGACCTCTTCCTCGGCCTGCTGCAAAAGCACCACGGCTTGGGGCGGTGGCTCTCCTAGGTGCCATCTGAAGAAACACTGAAACTTAGAACTAGAGGGGGTATATAAGGGTTCACTAGCCCTCTAAAGCACACACATAAGAACTTGAAACCAACGAAGAAATAAATCAAGTGCAATACAAAGCCTTGAGTGGTTGTATTTCATTAATAATAAGGGGGTTAAGTGTTACATGACTCCTGAAACATAGCGTATAGGCTAAGCTAAGTCACGACATAAGATACAAACACAACGTCTATGACAGTAAGAAACAGAAAGTGCTTGCAATCCAAAAGACTGCCTAGAAAGCACTGCTAGCTAACCTAGACTAGCCTGACTACTCCTCCAGCGGGTGCTAGCCACCACAATTGGTGCAACTGCCCGGGGAGCGGGAGCGGGAATGGGAACGGGAATGAGAACGAGAACGACTCTGACTGATGGTCGGCGAGCGGGAACAGGAGCGGGAACGACTGAGACTGCGTCCATGGCTGGACTCTCCAAGGTCGATGATGGCCTGTGGTGGTGGACATCGCACGCTCTTGCGCGCAGTCATCCTGGTGCGGGCTCCCCTGGGTCAAAGTGGTCGATCAAGTGTCCGGTCACTGAGGTCGACGGCGGGCACCGCAGGAGCTGGGGTGGAGATCGTAGCGGCTGCCGCGATCTATGCTGACTCTACAATGGTGGCATCTCTCTCCCGTACTACAGCAAAGTGGGCTTCATCACTCCTGATCATGTTGCTGCGGAGGGTGTCAGAGTGGTGGTAGCTGTTGGTGAGAAGCCTCCGAAGCGTTCCAATCTCGTCAACGGCATCGGCGATGGTAGCTGTCAAGGCCTGGGTGAGCTAGAGCTGATGTGACATGTGCGGGTCGTCTGCCCTGACATCACGGATCTTTGGGTAAAGCTCTCCCTCCTGGAGAGTTGGATAGAAGCAGAAGGGCGATCTCAACAGAAAGTCCACGTGCATCTGGCACAAGCGAGTCACGGTGAAACATGCTGCGTCCTAGACGGCGTCCAAAGCACGACTCCTGGGGTGCTCGGCCCTAAAGGTGTGGGAGATGAACTCCCCTTCCCTCGCGTAGAGGTACACCTCCATAGACCAAGACTCTCGATCCAGGATGTTAGTCATCTGGCCCCAGAAGATGGGCTGGTGACGGTAACCCATGTACCGCATGAGCTGGTGGAGGATATCCACGAACTCTTCGAAGTCTTCTCTGTGAGAGAAAAAGTCCCACGGGCCATCGGACGACTGTGTGACCATCTATAATTTTCAAACAAAAGGAAAGGTCAGTAAAAACTTTAATGAAGGTAAAGATAAGTACAGAACTAAGAGTGACGAGCAAGAGCAGTAAATACGCTATATTTTTGTCAAAGCTTTTCTTAGTTTGAAAATAAGACCCAAGTCTTAAGGCAATGACCAATCTAACTAAGGATCCTACAGTCGTATGCTCTGATACCAGCTCTATTGGACCCGGATTTCATAATCTAGAATCATCCGTGAAAACACTACGCTACTCCCTAGATCAGTAGATAGCGCTCACAGGATACATCACTGAATCAATTCATACATAACGTAGACCGAACCATTCATAATATTACAACCATCAGAGTTCAATTAGACCGCATCGGATCGAGTTTACAATGGGCCGACTAGGCCAAATGAGTACATTACATAAATTGCGGAAACGATAGAGGAAGCAAAAGGGGTAGAGCACATCTCTCTACAGGCAAGTGACTGGGGTAGATTGTGTACGACCGATATTACCCAAGGACTCGGATAATATAGGTTGTACGCAAGCACTGGTGGATCCAGCTAGACTAAGGCGAGAACCAGACTAAGGAACTAAACTACTCTTCATCATTGCCTTGCCCATCGACATCTAGATCCTCGCAGTAGGCATAATCTCCATGATCCGTGGGTTCTGAGGGTTTGGGGAAAGAGCGAGGATAAGCACAACTTCTGTGCTCGCGAGCCAACACAACAGATGCAATAATACACATGCAAGGTTTAACAAGGATGGCAAGGGTTCTTTTATTTGTGCAAAGCAACATTTATAATTACCAATATTAAAAGTCTTATCACTTAGTATTTTAACTAAATCACATTTTATTAAAGAGAATAATTGTGCAATATTAATAACGGCAAAGGTTACCTCCACCTTATGCTTATTTTTTAGGGTGGTTACATCCATCTATTAACATCACTGGGTTCCTTCCACCCAGGGAAAACCAAATTCAGGGTTACATCAGCCCGACAAGTTTTTCATTCCACCCACAAAGTTTTATAAATAGAACTAACTCATGTAAGTTCCCATGCCTGCCCTTGACCGTGGGCACAGCTGTTCGAACAGTTTATTACACTCTGCAGAAGTTGTACACTTTAGTCACAAGAGATAATCGTCTTGATATACACATGTTTCCTTAGACATGTGAATCAAGGGAAGATTACCACAAGACCTTTACAATGCATCCCTCAGTGTTAGTTGTACCCGCTAAGGTTTCATCTGAGAGTGGTTACGCGCACACATCTGCGTCAACCATGCCCCTAAAGCCCCTCTTGTGCCACACAGCGGCTTATGCCAGCATCCCGACCTGTGTCCACGACGGCTTACGCCAGCAACACGACTCGTGGGTCACTCCAGTGGTACAACTCGCATCGGTGGATACAGATTAGTTGGTCAGGTTGACACTGACTTGCAGTTGTACTATTTTACATTAGGAGGTCATTATAGGATTAAGTCCTTAGGGACTATCTGGGCTGTTCATTCCACATACCATCCACAAACCAACATTCCATGGGCTTCATTAGCACCCATCATCATACCATCTGCTCAGATGTGGTAACAGCAAGTTATTAGGGTTTTTGGGGAACACAAATTACATTGTCTCAACATCTCAGTCATTTACACCCAATGACTGCCAAAAACCATTTTCATGATTAAAAGATGATGATTGGGGTAGTTAATACCCCAGTACTTAAGCAAGACTAGCCTGGCATTTAAGTACAACCTATAACTAGTATAGTTACCATATAATTACTAGGGTGACAAGGATTTAAGGAATTCAATTGTCAAGGATGGCATAATAATTATTTAATCATCAAGTAGGTATTTAACTACAATAGGATCATTTGACATACATTTGCATATGGAATTAAAGCATGCAATTTGATATTTTAAAAGAATATAATTTGCATAAAATATAGGTTCAATATGATCAAAGTATTTACTCGCCTGGGTCTAAGGCAAGAGGGTCCTGATAGTCTTGAGCTTGATCAAATTGGAGATCTCCCACTTCTTCGAATTCTATTCGGACGAACGTGCTGGAAAAGAACAAATACGCAAAGAAAGCAAATAAATAACAATAAATAATAAATAAACTCCAAACTAAGCAAAACCAACACCAACATGTAGGTCTTGAATTTATAAATTTTTAGAAATGAGTTTCACAACTTTTGGAGTTAAAATGAGTAAGAACCGAATTTTTAGAAGTCCTGCTAATGAATTAAAACTAAAGAAATAAGAAGGGAGAGAGAATCGTCCGCTAACATGCGGGGCCCGCGGAACAGGCGCACGTGCACGGGAAAAAACCGCATGGGACCGGGTCCACCACGTGGCGCATCGGCACTAGGCGGTCAACCCGCGTCGGGCTCGCTGGTTAGTGAACCCACTCGGTAGTTAAACGTGCCATTAAGTGTGTCATTAACTCGACCATTAACCGGCAAATCTCTGCCTTAAACCCAACATTGGTTCGAAGAATTAAAGTGCTACAGGCGCTGTCGGTTTCCGACAAAAGCAGAGCAAGGGGCTTGGCTCGTCGCCAGCGCATTCGACCTCGGCGGCGGCGGCTAAGCCCAAAAATGGGTTGCACACAAAGAGGCGGAGCTGGTGACGAAGGTGGCGGCGCCGGAGGCTCGCCGGAGTGGTGGCACGACAAAAAGGGGCGACGGCGGCTAAAAATACGACAACAGAGACTCAACGATTCTCAGGAAGAAATGATGCGAGCACGGGCAAGAGGAGGGCTTAAGGGACTCACCAAGCCAAGAATGGCGGCAGGAGGTGGACGGGTGAGAGAGATCGCCGGCGGGGAAGGTCACGGCCGAAGATGGAGAGGAAAGGAAATTGCAGCGCTTCCTGTGGTTCAAGATTGAAATCAAGTTAGGGGAAACGCTCACGGGGAGCTAAGGCACAAGGTGGCATGAACAGTTGAGGAAGAGCTTCACTGCAATGGTGAGAAACCAAAGGGGCGGCGGTTCGGCTCAGGAGCTCAAGCTTTTTGCTTCGGGTTGGTACTTACCAAGTAGGAGCGAGGTGGGGGGAGGTCAGGGGGTAGCTAGGGCTTCTTTACAGCTGGTGGGGGGTAAAGAGGGCCATTGGAGCTCGATGGCAGTGCAAGAGCCGAGGCGGCGAGGTGCAGTGGAGAACCGGGTGCAGCGGGAAAGAGGAGAAAGGATAGGGAAGAGGGCACGGTCGCCGGGTGAGCTTAAGACGGGCGTTGATGTGGGAAACATGGCAACAAAGAAAGTAGAGCGGAGCGTCGGGATAAGATCTTCTTGTGAGTGCCGGATGGGACAGGGTCTGCACAGTCGAGAGCTGACGCCAAGGTGACGTGGGGACGTGGACCGTCTGGCCGCGGGAGAGGCGAAGCCGGGACGGGACGTGAGAAGATGGGTGCTGACGGGCGGCAGGTGGGCGCAGAGGAGCCGGAGCCGGGCGCGTCGAGGCATGCTGGTGCGGCTGGGAGAACGGAAAGAAGAAAGGGGAACAGGAGGAGTTGGGCTAGGGAAAAAGGAAGGGGCCGGGATGGGCTGGGCCAAGCCCAAGAGAAATTTGAAAGAGAAGGATGATTTGAAAACTTTTGAGGAAATTTTTGAACTTTGAGAGGAACTTGAGTTAAGCTTTGCAACCAAAAGAAACTCGGAATTTACTGTTCAAAAATCGAAAACATGTTGTTACAACTAACAAGGCAAAGCCTAGAACAAGAACACAACTAACAGAAGTAGGCATCAGCATCATCACATGATAAATATCTCGGAAGCAAGGCCTAGTCATGTCAAATGATATCAGCGCGACTTACAGAGAATCGCTCTGACGAAGGTCACGGTAGAGTCTGATGCAAAGAAGATGACGCGTAGAGGATGATGGAGAAGGAGGAAACCGTGAGCAGTCGCCCAAATGCTTTCCAAAAATCCGATTCGCCCCAACCCATGCAGGATCATGAGGGATGTTGGCTTCAGAGACATTGCTCTCCCCATGTCGGTGCACGCCGAAGAAGGGATGGAGAAGCCGAGGTTACGCAGCACAGAGGAACAGCGCAACAAAATTGTACTGACCTATCTTTGTTCTACTTTTGAGAGGATACTTCTCTCCCTCGTATAAAACCAGCAGCAAGCAAAAGAAACTATCATCATTACTCTGTTTTAAACGCGGTTATAATGCGTGCCATAAAAGCCCCATTGAAACAGTGTAATTCAAACTTTCAGTTTCTAATTCGTACGCATGGTTTTGAGGTGCAAAAAGAAGCAGCAGCTCCACACCCAACCGGACACGAAATCACTGGACTATTCACGCACACGTCGGGCGATGGCGAGGCGAGGCGTGGCAAGGCGGGCGGGCGAGTGCGTATGTATGTTTTTCTTTTGCTTGCTTCAACTAGGTAAGACCAACTCCACCTTATATGTTGGTCTCCTCCCACCTAGACTAGCAATATGGTACTAAACTTTCCACCTTCCACCATGCATGATTAGGCTTTTGGGATTTTCCTATGATTTATTTAGAATTATATATGGCCCAAGCCCATAAAATCCAACAAGTTCATCAGTTGCAACTCCTAATAGCAACACTACAATACTTCAGGAACATACAAAATAGGTGCAAACTAAATAGACAGATCAAACAACAAGCTAACAAAGAATCACATGAGGTTCAAAATGTGATGGGGGCATCCATCCAACTCCCTCAACCAAGAAGCAGTTGCATACACAACTTCTCACTACATTATCAGTTTTCCATTCCGAAAAGATAGTACAACTTTTGTGTTGAGAAAATCTCATATGACAGTAAGCAAGTTGATATGTAGGATTTCAGCATGATTGATGAAGAGTACATTTGGGATGTGATTTCTGAGTATGACAGGAGCTAGGCGAATAGGCGAATAGGCCTCTACATGCAAGTTTGATGACTAGGTTGCTCACCTCTTAGCACCTAGCTTATGGCAAACACCTTTAGAAGAACACCTCGTCATCGGCAGCGATAAGTAGGGCATATAAAAGGATTGTCTGACCACATGACATGTCTTCTCAAAAAAGCTACAGGAGTACGAAGTCATTGGTGCCTGCGAGCTTGCTTCTTTGCATGATGGCTCTGGCCTTCTACCTATCATTTTGAGGAGAAAGCATAAATATGACTATACAGATGAGAACATATTCAACAAGAACTATATAGGAAGCTCAAAGCTTTAGCGATGTTTGTCTCAACAGAAAACTCTAGACACTGTGGTGGGTGGATCTCGTATAGGGACATGGGTGTACAAATGTACACCCATTATTTTTGAAAAAAACCCAGTATTTATTAGGTATATTAGGTATATATATTAGTAAATACTTGGAATATGTATTTAGACTGCACAGAACTCTCCAATTGCGCGAAACAAACACTGACTCGGCAAACCATCCCCATGCCCCACCAGCGACCAGCAAAGCCCACCAAGGCATCACGCCACCACGGCCCAAGTGCCCAACCCAAGCGGCGGCCGAGCGCCTCACGCCCAACCCATCCCCAGATGGCCAGATCCCCTTCGTGACTCACTGAAATCCCTAAATCCCTTCGTGTCTGAAATCCCCAAATCCCTTTGTGTCGGTAGCGAAGCGGCGAGCGGCGGTGACCCGTGAGCGCCGAGCCATCGATGCCGGAGCTGGGGATGGAGATGGAGGGTGCCTCATGCGGCGTGCAGCAAGGGGAGGGAAGCCCTACGGTGCGCGGCAACGCCGAGGCCGAGCAGGACCACCAGCCACCCCCACCGGCACCGGCGCAAGGAGCGGCGGCGGCACATGGCGAGGTCAAGGTGAGCTTCTCGCCTCCTTGGTTGGTTTCTTGCCTCGTCACTTCATCAGTCGTCGCGTCTCACGGCCGCCCACCGCCAGCCTGCCGCCTCCTACTCGAGCTGGCTCCACCGCTCCTTGCGTCGGTGGGGGCCGACCCAAGCGGCATGCCGGTACGGATCGACGGATGGGGAGGTGCCGCTGCCGCTGCCGCCTTAGAGCTGGGGCAGAGCCGCCGAGCGGGCGAGCCATGTGGGAGGATCCGCTGGCCGAGCGCGGGCTCCGGGCCGCAGGGGAGGCGAGCGCGGGCGCGCCGGAGGTCAGAGAGACGACGCGGTGGCGCCGGGCCAGAGGGGAGCGACCGAGCTAGGGCCAGGCAGGAGGAAGCATTGGGGATTTGGGAGAAAAGAAAAGCAAGCAAACTGCAAGGTGCAAGCAAGAAGAAGATGGGCTGATGGGGTCCTGGCCTCCTGGGGAAATGGTCAAATGGGGAGTTCGGCTTGTATATAGTTCATTGAGATAAAGGCAAAGAGGACAGCAAGAGATATTCATTGATTGTATTATTGTATAGTTCAATAGCTGTATGTATATGTTAGTGGATAAAAGAGAAGATTATTATGTCCAAATGTTCAATTATTTGTATAGTTCAATAGTTGTATGTATATGTTAGTGGATAAAAGAGAAGATTATTATGTCCAAATGTCCAATTATTTTGTAGCTTATGTAGCTTTAGTTGTTAGATAAAAGAGAACATCATTCTATATAGTTCAATAGCTTGTGTAGCTTCAGTTGTTAGATAAAAGAGAAGGTTATTTTTGTCTTAAATGTCCAATTATTTATGTGAAGTTTTTGTTTTCATGTAGATCGCAGAGTATTCAAAAATGAAGAGGAAACATGTAGATTTGAAATCTTTGTGGGATAGAGTTGGAAAGAAGCCGATATCTATTGAAAGCAAAGTTCAAAGTACTTCTCATTCCATTCAGTTGCAAGCACAAAATGAGAGTGATATCCGAGATGAAGTCCTAAGTCCAGAACCAACGCAACCAAGCATAGAACCTCTCCCATTGTCCCCACTTATAGATGATGACGAAGAAGATGATGATGGAGATGATGAAGCAGTTTATGTTATTGATTTGCTTTCTCATGATCCCGGAAAGCGGATTCCAATCACACAGTATGATGTCAATGAACAAGATACAGTCAGAAGGGGATACATTGCATTGGGGCCATGTCAACCACGAGAACATGATTTTCCAAGAAGATACATTGGAGGTATGCGTCGATTCGTAGCTACTTGGTATGATGCTTATAATAGGCTTGAGTATAGTGTGGAACGAGATGCTGCTTTCTGCTTTGTTTGTTATTTGTTCAAGGACAAAACTAACTATGCTGGTGGAGATAGTTTTGTGAACGGAGGATTTAGAAATTGGAACCATAAAAATAGGTTTGAGAAACATATTGGTGGTATTAATAGTGCCCACAATGAAGCTCAAGAGAAATATGATTTGTTCATTACACCTAGAGCATCAATTCAAGAATCTTTTGCTTCCAATACCAAACAAGACAAGATTTTGTATAAAACCCGGTTGACATGTTCACTTAAGTGCTTGAGGTTTCTTTTGCATCAAGGGTTGGCTTGTCGTGGACATGATGAAAGTGAAGAATCACATAATAAAGGAAATTTCCTTGAACTTTTAAATTGACTAGAAGAAAATTTTGAAGAAGTTAGCAAGGTAGTTCTAAAGAGTGCCCCAAGGAACAGTGTGGTCAAGCAATGTTGTCAGGGATAACCCTAAACTTGCACTTGTCTTGGTAGCTCAACACTAAAAGTAGTCGATATGAATCTCCAGCACTTATACAAGAACAAACTGTGATAGATCTACTTACATAGATAATAGTGATCAGGACGGGTAATATTCCTAATGTCTCCCAAGCCAAAGTTCAAAAGTTACTAGTTGGTTTGTTGCCATGCAGGAGAGCTGAAGCAACTTGCTGCTGGAAGAGTGTAAAGCCATTGTGTTATATATATAGTGATTGTCGTGATGGCATCGTGATGAATGATTTTTTAGTACTGCTCCTACCTACGTTCTTGTAATAACTCGGGATTATGGCAATGGTACGGTTTTCTGACTTCCTGCAGATGTCTTTACTACATTAACCTCCTTCAGATATATCTAGTTATCTACCAGCAAATTCCACAATATTTCAAGCATATGCTTCAAATATTACCTTCTACATTATTTACTCACAGTTAAAGAACGTAAGAATTAGTAAGCGCTCATTTTTCTAAGGGAAACTTTTGTTCTTGCCACTCAAAATGTGTACAACATCGTTTTTGTCATAAAAAACGTTAGTGCGTATTTCGTTTTTTGGCACTTCGTCTAATTTTCTGTCAAGTCAACGTAGATTGACTGTTCAGAAATATGCAAAAATATTAGGAAAAAAATAAAACTTGAACAAAAAATAAATAAAATTGCACAAAAGTTTTATACCAGGAACACTTTAGCAATGTTTCATAAAAGTTGAGGAAAATTGAACCGTTTTCCTAAGGGTATTTTTTCGAGAAATTTTCCTAGTGTGTTTTTTAAAAACAATTAAAGAAAATTGCCCAAAAGTCATCCTTAAAGTTTCCGATATTCTTTTGCTATTTTTATATGATTTTCTCTTTTTTATGACATTTTTGCATTTTTCTTAAAGATCGATCCCTGTAGACTTGACGGAAAATTGGATGGAGTGGCAAAAATGAAATGTGCACTATGGGAAGGATGGAAAAAAAAAACAAAATCAACAGATTTATCATGGCAGAAATGATATTGCACAAATTTTGAGTGGCAAGAACAAAACTGTCCCTTTTTCTAATATTGGTGTCGAACTACATATCCAACACGAGTTCAGTTTTTTTATACAGCAACCAGTTGGAAAGAATGTTGGTTGCCTGCTAATTTAATATGAGATCTGCAGTCACCAAAATTAATCAAATGCTAGTGTTGTGACAAGGGTTTTGATTACCGTTCGATTTTCAACCGATTTTCAGCAATTTCGGTTCCATCGATTACCCCCGGTAAAAGTCAAAACCGGGAAAACGGCCCAAAAAATTGGATTTGCGTGAATTTTATCTTTTTTCATTTTAACTTTCAAAAATTCAAATTTTGATTTGAAAATTTTGGCCACATTTGGCCAAAATTTTCTGATTTTCAGTCGTTTCAGTTCTACCGGTGACCCACAGTAAAAAATTAAAACCGGTAATCAAAACGCTGGTTGTGACTGAGACATACTAAGGAAGCTGTTGATAATACACACTGGCGATTGCAAAATTTACAAGTTCTGGGCCTCCGGCCAAATTAGACCCATTGACTGACAATCATAGCCGATTGGAAGCACACATTTCATCTTAGACAAGCATAACTTTGGAAATCACATGAATGATGGGTAAGTTATGTTGGGGAGATGTCATTTGTAACTAGTACAACAGTTGATAGTTGACCAATCTGCTGATAAGGGCGTTAGAGCGGACCACAAGGACCCCGAAGTTTTTTCTGGTATTAGTGTAAAGCGGCACACTGGCACCACCATTGTCTTTCAAGTAGCGGTTGTCTCCCTTGCAACGACTACAGGTATATATGGAGAAGCTGTCAAAACTCCTAATGCCTCCCATGCCTACATGTATCAAGGAGAGATTCTCAAGTAGCAAAGCAAGAGACAAGGAAGTAGAACACTAAGCAAGCATATGGTCAACCGTAGCATGAGTGCATGGCCTCCCACATCTCCCCTTTTATTTGATCTGAGCTGATGAGATAAGATGCAGCATGGGAGTGCTACGCAGTAATTCAGCACATGCGAGCCTGCACTCTTTAATGTAATTTACTCAAGACATTACTGCCAAAAAAGTGAAGTATAGATTTTGTTGCCAATTCTTGCTATATGGTCTATATGAACTAGTTTGCAGAGATCTGTTCATTTACAGTTTTAACAAACAAGCTCGATGGTATGGGAAAAACTCAAGGGAGCAGACCTGTTAGGAAGTTCAAATGCTATGTTATACATGTTCTAGGAGCTTCATAATGTGATAAGTTAGCAATCCATTAAAATTTAGAAAGATAATGTGCCAGCTTTTGTATCATTGCTTCCTATTCAAGAAAACAAAAAAGCGACCTCATAAATTTTGAGCCATCATATATCAGCTCCAAGGTTCGGGCCAAATTACGTTGGCACACAATTTGATCTTATACAAAAATAAATTTGGATAAGCCGTGTCAGAGAAGTCGGTCACTCTTAGCGGCCATGGATGGTTGAATCTCGATCAGTTGAGGAGCCGGAAAGTCTGATATGGCACTATCAGTATCTTTAGAGTAACTGCCCCTCATTAACGAACAGCTATGTGCATACGTGATCAAGTTATCAAGAGTCCTGATGCCTCTCATGCGTATACTTGAAAAATGGTGTAGTTGGTGAAAAAGACTGTTATGTAGCCAAGCAAAATGCAAAGAAGCAGTACAGTAAGCAACGCATACTGGTGAGAAGTCAGAACTAGGTATTGCATTTCATTGTGATCTCCCACATCTCTCGTTTTATGTGATCTGAACCGCTGGGATACGAAGCATGAGAATACTATGCAGTAATTCAGCACACAAGCTTGCCTATGCTGCAAGTCTGCAACCTTTAATTTAATTTACCATGATGTTACTGCCATAAATATCAAGTTTATACTTTGCCGGCAATTCTTGTTCTATGGTTTGTGGAAAGTAGTTTGTAGAGTTTTGTCAATGTGTAGCTTAACAAGCTCGATATATAATATGAGAAATTTTTTTACAGAGCAGGACTTTGTGGTTCCAATTAGGAGGTGCAAATGTTGGATATTTTCCATTGGGATACTCGTACGTTGCGCTTTCTGAATTTATATTTTATATGTTCAACTCCGTTGTCTCTTTGAGCCATGACTTCCTTGACTTGCTGTATCAGCGTGACTGGAGAGGAATTTGAGGTAATCCATTGGACTACGAGGATCACTAGAACTTTTTCTCAGCCTTTTCTCGTTGCGTACTTGATCAACGAAGTATTAACAAAAATCACTGTTAGCGTTGCAAAAAGATCATATATAGGTTCATTTCATAGCACAGTTATCGTATACTGACAAACAATTACAAAACTGACGGGAAGCAGAAATCTCGGCGCTTTACATAACTGACTCAGTTTCCTAAAGAAATAAAGTAAATAGACTCAAGACTCCTGATGCGCCATGTTGTTGTAGTCCACCGTAGATGCATGGGTTGACTCTAACCCAAATTGCATAAGAAAAGGACCGAACAAACTGAAGGATTTCCATAAGCAGGCCTTAATCCAATTGGACTCCACACGCTCTCCCTGATTTTCCATGTTGTCAACTGAAGGCATCCCGTCTTATCTCCTATACTTGGAAACGTGTAGGAAAAGAACTCCTCGTTAGTTGGAAGTTAGCATGATATTAAGAAATCCTCTCGGTCAATTCTTGGAGTCCCGAGAACTGAGCGCTGGATTGCTACCTAAATCATGTTATTTTATTCTACTCCGGAGTCTCCGTTGCAACGACTACAGGTTTATATGGAGAAGCTGTCAAAACTCCTAATGCCTCCCATGCCTACATGTATCATCAAAACTGCTAATGCCTCCCATGCCTACATGTATCAAGGAGAGATTCTCAAGTAGCAAAGCATGAGACAAGGAAGTAGAACACTAAGCAAGCATATGGTCAACCGTAGCATGAGTGCATGGCCTCCCACATCTCCCCTTTTATTTGATCTGAGCTGATGTGATAAGATGCAGCATGGGAGTGCTACGCAGTAATTCAGCACATGCGAGCCTGCACTCTTTAACGTAATTTACTCAAGACATTACTGCCAAAAAAGTGAAGTATAGATTTTGTTGCCAATTCTTGCTATATGGTCTATATGAACTAGTTTGCAGAGATCTGTTCATTTACAGTTTTAACAAGCTCGGTGGTATGGGAAAAACTCAAGGCAGCAGACCTGTTAGGAAGTGCAAATGCTATGTTATACATGTTCTAGGAGCTTCATAATGTGATAAGTTAGCAATCCATGAAAATTTAGAAAGATAATGTGCCAGCTTTTGTATCATTGCCGGAAAGTCTGATATGGCACTATCAGTATCTTTAGAGTAACTGCCCCTCATTAACGAACAGCTATGTGCATACGTGAACAAGTTATCAAGAGTCCTGATGCCTCTCATGCCTATACTTGAAAAATGGTGTAGTTGGTGAAAAAGACTGTTATGTAGCCAAGCAAAATGCAAAGAGGCAGTACAGTAAGCAACGCATACTGGTGAGAAGTCAGAACTAGGTATTGCATTTCATTGTGATCTCCCACATCTCCCGTTTTATGTGATCTGAACCGATGGGATACGAAGCACGAGAATACTATGAAGTAATTCAGCACACAAGCTTGCCTATGCTGCAAGTCTGCAACCTTTAATTTAATTTACCATGACGTTACTGCCATAAATATCAAGTATATACTTTACCGGCAATTCTTGTTCTATGATTTGTGGGAAGTAGTTTGTAGAGTTTTGTCAATGTGTAGCTTAACAAGATCGATATATGTTGGACTTAATCTTGATAACTTCATGCAGTAGTGGACAAGTGGTAATACAGTGTATCATGCATTAGTTGAGTTAGTGGGCTGCATAGAGTTAAGTGGACAGGTTATTAGGAGAAAGTGATGTTAGTGTGTGAGTTACAGGTGATTTACTAGTGTGTAATGTTGAAAGTTATCTTAGTGGACAGGTTATTAGGAGATAGTGGCGTGAGTTACATGTAGGTGATTTACTAATGTGTGAGTTAGTTTGTGGTAGCCACGTCCGGGTGTGCTTATATAAAGTCTTGTAATCGGTTTGTATTTGTTGAGCCAAACAGAAAAGAGAAAAGAATAGATAGAGAAAAGTAGCACTAAGCAGTTGTAGTGCTACGCAAAAATCTTATGTGTGTTCTTCCTCTCCGTGAGTTTGTTTCCCTCATCCATGAAAGTGTGCGTCCACGGATAGAATTTCCAACAATATATAATATGAGAAAAAAAATTACAGAGCAGGACTTTTCAGGTTCCAATTAGGAGGTGCAAATGTTGGACATTTTCCATTGGGATACTATTACGTTGCGCTTTCTGAATTTATATTTTATATGTTCAACTCCGTTGTTTGTCTATTTGAGCCATGACTTCCTTGACTTGCTATCAGCGTGACTGGAGGGGAATTTGAGGTAATCCATTGGACTACAAGGATCACTAGAACTTTTTCTCAGCCTTTTCTCGTTGCGTACTTGATCAACCAAGGATTAACAAAAATCACTGTTAGCGTTGCAAAAAGATCATATATAGGTTCATTTCATAGCACAGTTGTCGTAAACTGACGAACAATTACAAAGACAGTTCTTATTAAAAAAAAAAAGTCTGTGATATGTGACCATATCACATACAGTTTATTTTAGAACTGTTTGTGATACATATCACAGACGGTTTGTGCCACTAAACCTCCTGTGATAGTTCCATCTATAGCTAAAAAATGTTTAGTAAACATGTTCAACATAGACAGTAACTTCAACTCCAAACAGCGTGGTTGGTCGCTTCTTACAAAATATTTTCTTAAAACAGTCTGTGTTAAGTGCACCGGTGGTCGTCTTCCAGCAGCGCTAACACCCGGCCCTACGGCCCGGCCATCTTCTTCCACATCGCCTCCTGGACTGCATCCGTAGCGAGCCTCCGACACCACCTGCACTCCCGGTTGGTACTCTTGGCTGTCTCGCACCCACTGTCGGCCGGCTTGCCCTCGACCTGGCTGATGTAGTGCTTCCCAACATCGCGTCGCGTGCACACTGTCACCACCATTGTTTTTCAAGTAGCGGTTGTCCCCATTGCAACGACTACAGGTATATGTGGAGAAGCTGTCAAAACTCCTAATGCCTCCCATGCTTACATGTATCATCAAAACTGCTAATGCCTCCCATGCCTACATGTATCAAGGAGAGATTCTCAGGTAGCAAAGCAAGTGACAAGGAAGTAGAACACTAAGCAAGCATATGGTCAAC
This sequence comes from Phyllostachys edulis, assembly GCA_036346405.1. NCBI lineage: Eukaryota > Viridiplantae > Streptophyta > Magnoliopsida > Poales > Poaceae > Phyllostachys > Phyllostachys edulis. Next base: position 48,144,792 of record CM070566.1, read on the forward strand.
CGTAGCATGAGTGCATGGCCTCCCACATCTCCCCTTTAATTTGATCTGAGCTGATGAGATAAGATGCAGAATGGGAGTGCTACGCAGTAATTCAGCACATGCGAGTCTGCACTCTTTAATGTAATTTACTCAAGACATTACTGCAAAAAAAGTGAAGTATAGATTTTGTTGCCAATTCTTGCTATATAGTCTATGAGAACTAGTTTGCAGAGATCTGTTCATTTACAGTTTTAACAAACAAGCTCGATGGTATGGGAAAAACTCAAGGGAGCAGACCTGTTAGGAAGTGCAAATGCTATGTTATATATACATGTTCTAGGAGCTTGATAATGTGATAAGTTAGCAATCCATGAAAATTTAGAAAGATAATGTGCCAGCTTTTGTATCATTGCTTCCTATTCAAGAAAACAAAAAAGCGACCTCATAAATTTTGAGCCATCATATATCAGCTCCAAGGCTCGGGCCAAACACTACTACAGAAAAGGCTTTCACAGACGGTTCAAAAACGTCATCACAGACGGTTTCGTGAGCCGTCTGAGTTTATGGGTCAGTGATGACATGAGGTCATCACAGACGGTTTTGAACCGTCTGTGATGTATACTTTCACAGACGGTTTGTGGTTCAAACCGTCTGCGATAAGTAATATCACATACGGTTTCATCCACAAACCGTCTGTGATAAGCACATATCACAGACGGTTTCAACCACAAACTGTCTGTGATAAGTACATATCACAGACGGTTTGTGGCTGGAACCGTCTGTGATGATTTTCTATATAAAGGCCCAGCATTGGGGCTGCTTGTACCATTAAATCGGCATCATATATATATTATATATATATATATTGTTAAATGATCTCTCGAAGTGGCATCATAACTTTTAAACCCAACAAGAACACCAAGCAACCATTCTCATATTTCAAAAGAATTCTCAACTTGTTGCTTGGTGTTCTTGTTGGCTTTAAAGACAATTACATGCTCAAGAATTGTTGGTTGCTAATACATGATGCCACTTCCCAGTCGGAGTAGTTGCGCATCAACGTCACTTTCTGAACATAGCGACGTCCAATCCAGGTAATTGGATGTCCGAACGCTCTCTTTGCATCCATACTTTTTAAACTTACAGGGGCTCAATGAGGTTGCCCGTGGATACTGTCTCATTCTTCTCATGTCATGTGGACTAATTTCCTAAAGTGGTCGAGATCACTTAATAATATATATATAATATATATATGATGCCGGTTTAATGGCACAAGCAGCCACCGCTGGAGACTTTATAGAGAAGAGATTATGAATGGAATGGTAGGACGACTGCACGCAAGAGGTAGGAGAACTTGACCGCATGAACAAGGGGACTATTAATATGAACTAATTATCAATTCAATTTCAGCATAAAACTATTGACACCATTACATCACAGAGCAAGGGGACTATTAATATGAACTAATTATCAATTCAATTTCAGCATAAGACTATTTACATCATTACATCACAGAGCAAGGGGACTATTAATATGAACTAATTATCAATTCAATTTCAGCATAAGACTATTGACATGATTACATCACACAGTAAGAGGACTATTAATATGAACTAATTATCAATTCAATTTCAGCATAAGACTATTTACATCATTACATCACAGAGCAAGGGGACCATTAATATGAACTAATTATCAATTCAATTTCAGCATAAGACTATTAACATCATTGAGCAGTTCATCAGCAAGAGAACAAGACCAAGGGTGTCCAAACCCACCACACCAGTAGTAGCCCTCGGCATCCATCGCAGAGCACTAGCTAGCCATTTTCATCACAGAGCAAGGAGGGTAGAGACAGAGAGGGACCTTAGTACAACAAGAACCACGGTGGCGACCCCACCACCAAAGACAACCCTCATCTATTTCCTTTACCTTGCATAAATCACACAAACATCAGACACAACTTAAGGCTCATGCATAAAAATCAAACTCAACAAAAGACATTAAGCTAACAGATCTAGAGGAGAATAGAGGAGGATGGGAAAGCAAAGCCCGGCCAGAGGCCTAGCGGGCGCAAAGGGGTCGGGCGGCGACGGCGACGGTCGAGCGGCGCCGAGGTGGGGAGGAACGGAGTTAGGGTGGGCGCAAACCCTAGCGGCCGGAGCTGGGAGTGACGAGAGTTTGGGCGTCATCAGAGTTAGGCATTATTGGTGACGCCGCAAAAGACACTCTTATCGCATTGAGTGTCTTTTGCAAGGTCACCAGATGCTACAACCGTCGGCGACGGAAGAATGGCGGCGTCGGCAAGAATGACGAGGAGAACGGACGAGAGAGTAAGGCACCGGGAGTGAGCGAGTTAGAGCGCAAACCCTAGCGGCAAGTCGGGCTAGCTCCTACTTATAAAGAGACTTATCGAGACGGTTCTATTATGGAACCGTCGGTGATAGTTATCACGACGGTTCCATAATAGAACCGCTCGTGATATGGACATATCACAGACAGTTCCATTATGGAACCGTCCGTGATATATCTATATCCTGACGGTTCCATAATGGAACCGCTCGTGAAATGATTTTTCTCAAGTATATACACTTACATGACATGAAGAAATTACATGTTTATATTAAAAAGCGAAACCTATAATTAAACAAGGTTTTTCTAGTGGCGAAGGTAGGCTGCTATCTCCATCCGCAATACTTCATAAGCGGCGTGTGTCAGATCGGACGGTTCTCGATCATCATCGAACGAAGCCTGAAATGCGTCCACCCGTTGACACGCTCGTTCGAGTGTCTCCCGAAGACCCTCAGACTATTGAACCAAGAAGAATTGAGCCTATAGGCTCTCTTCTCTTGCTTGAGGGTCTCGACCTGGTCGACTTCGATGCTTCGCCGCCTCGATTACAGCCAAGTGACGGCAAGCCTCACGAGACGTGCAACGTCGTTTTGGAGGACTATGTCGATGACGCGTAAACTCGCCGAAGTGGGAGATCACCGGAAGACACGGCGGAGGAGGATGTCAAGACGGCGGAAGGTGGCCGTCACCTGCTCCGGCAAATTCTGCGCGGGCAGAGGAGTGAAGACACTGTTGATCAAACAGTGTTCTTCCGCAGCACGATTCAACTTACACCGAGAGAGGTGCTCGTACAGTGCGACTAGGAAGGCCATCAGTGCCGGCGACAAGGAAGAGGCAGCCATTTTTTTTTTTTATAAGTATGTGGGGATGATCATCTTGGATGGCGGATGATCCTTTTTATAAAACAAGGAATAAATTCGAGCGTGAGGCGAAGAGACGATCGGGAGCCGAAGCGGATCGATGCGATGAAGAGACGATCGGGAGCCGGGCGGATGGCGGCGAGCGAGCGACGGCGATGAAGAAACTCACACTGGGCGATATTATCACAGACGGTTATTGTTAAGAACCGCTCGGTGATATCGATAATATCACGAGCGGTTCTTGTTGTAACCGCTCGTGATACTTCACTGACGGTTGTGTTTTAAAACCGTCGTGATATCGATTAATATCACGAGCGGTTCTTGTTGAACCGTCGTGATACTTCACTGACGGTTTTCAACATGAACCGTCGTGATATTACTCTTCACAGACGGTTTTTAGCGCAGTTAAGAGTATGCAGAGCGGTCTCTAAAACAAAACCGTCTGTGATTGAATGTAATACCGACGGTTTTGGTCAACCGTCTGTGATGAGGTGTCCAGTATTAGCCTTTTTGTAGTAGTGAAATTACGTTGACACACAATTTGATCTTATACAAAAATAAATCTGGATAAGCCGTGTCAGAGAAGTCGGTCACTTTTAGCGGCCATGGATGGTTCACCAGCCATTGGTTGAATCTAGATCAGTTGAGGAGTCGGAAAGTCTGATATGGCACTATCAGTATCTTTTGAGTAACTGCCCCTCATTAACGAACAGCTATGTGCGTACGTGAACAAGTTATCAAGAGTCCTGATATATACCTCTCATGCCTATACTTGAAAAATGGTGTAGTTGGTGAAAAAGACTGTTATGTAGCCAAGCAAAATGCAAAGAAGCAGTACAGTAAGCAACGCATACTGGTGAGAAGTGAGAACTAGGTATTTGCATGTCATTGTGACCCCCCACATCTCCCGTTTTATGTGATCTGAACCGATGGGATACGAAGCACGAGAATACTATGCAGTAATTCAGCACACAAAGCTTGCCTATGCTGCAAGTCTGCAACCTTTAATTTAATTTACCATGACGTTACTGCCATAAATATCAAGTATATACTTTGCCGGCAATTCTTGTTCTATGGTTTGTCGGAAGTAGTTTGTAGAGTTTTGTCAATGTGTAGCTTAACAGGCTCGATCGATATATAATATGAGAAAAAAATTTACAGAGCAGGACTTTCTGGTTCCAGTTAGGAGGTGCAAATGTTGGATATTTTCCATTGGGATACTATTACGTTGCGCTTTCTGAATTTAAATTTAATATATTCTACTCCGTTGTCTATTTGAGCCATGACTTCCTTGACTTGCTGTTATCTGCGTGACTGGAGGGGAATTTGAGGTAATCCATTGGACTACAAGGATCACTAGAACTTTTTCTTAGCCTTTCTCGTTGCGTACTTGATCAACCAAGGATTAACAAAAATCACTGTTAGCGTTGCAAAAAGATCATATATAGGTTCATTTCATAGCACAGTTATCGTAATCTGACAAACAATTGCAAAACTGATGGGAAGCAGACGCACCATATTGTTGTAGTCGACCATGGATGGATGGACCCCAAACCAAATTGTGTAAGAAAAGGACACAAAATATACTTGGAAACGTGTAGGAAAAGAACTCCTCATTAGTTGGAAGTTGCCATGATATTAGGAACGGCGCAACTAGCGCTCGGACGTACGGCCCGAGCATTGGCGCCGTACGCCCGAGTGCTAACACTGTCATATGATATACGCAACAAATATGTAGACTGTACGCAACATATCAAAAATTCATATATACATTTCAAAGAAGAGGAACAAACATCTGGAAAGGATGCATTAAAAACTCATCTTGCAATCATCACGAGCAACAAAATTAAGATCATATCAAAAAAAAAGTATGCAATATTTTTTTCACTTGATGCAACATATCAAAAAAGAGGGTGCAACATCAGGAAAAGGATGCAACTTGCAGCATCACGCGCTGCAACAAAAATTTTCAACGCCTGCAACAAAAATTTACAACACCGGCAACAAAATATTTCAACGGTTGCAACAAAAATTTTCAACGGTCGCAACATTCTCAGACGCAACATTTAGGATCTACAAAATTGTCAATAAAAAAAAGAAGCAGCAGACTTGGCCGATGGGGCCTGGCCAGCGCCGGAGAGGTGGCCATAGCAGAAGTGGCCTCTGCGGTGGCGGCACATGGCCCAGGCGAAGCAGAGGTGCAGGCGGCGGAGCCCGGTCGCCGCGGTAGAGGCGCAGCCCCCCCTGGACAACGCGAAGCACCCGCGAGCGCGTGCAGACGTGACACCCCATCTCCTCATCGCCTGCTTGCTGGCCTGCCTCCTCTCCTTGTCGCCTGCCTGGTTGTGCTGCGCTCTGTGGTGCGAGTGTTTGAGATAGAGATGATAGGGAGAGAGATGGGGAAGGGAAAGGCATTGAATGGCATTAAAAAGTAGTTACGCTGTGGAGTGTTTGAGGCAGAGTAGGTGGGGACTGGGGAGGGTAGATGGAATTGAATGCCCGTGTAAAGTGCTGATATTTTTGCTATTGAGGAAAGAGAGTGGAGTGGAGTGGAGTGTTTGGGCCCTCCCTCATGGAGTAGGTGTGGAGCAGGTGAGGAATTAAATGAGCGTACGGGAGAATGGGCGTAAGGCTCGTAACGTTTCCCTGTTAGAAAATCCTCTCGGCCAAATCTTGGAGTCCCGATTCCCTTTTTCTTAGTGCACAAAACAGGATCAGCTCGGGCTCCTTGGTGTAGTCTGAAACCAACTCCTGGCTCGTGCGCCCTCTGGGCTCGTGGACCTTCACGCGCCTCGCTCAGCCGCATACTCCCGAGTCATGCACTTGCGCACCATCATGCCGGCAGTCACGTGTTTCACGCGATGCGACCGATCGCCACACAACATACGCTAGGGCATCCCCTCCTCGGTCTTTCTCCTTCTCAACCGAAGCTTCTTCTTTCCTCTCAGTGTTGCCTGAAATTAACTCATGCAAAACAATTTGCACACAACAATCAAGTTCAGTAGTAGGGTTAGTAGTCATGGCCGTTTCATAGGTTGAAGTTCCTTTTGAGGCAGAACAGTTATAGCAAATTGACCAAAAAAATTACTAGTTGGAAGAACATCAAAAGTGCAGCGGAAACATAAATCTTAGTGTCCATGATGGTTAACCGTGCACAATGGAGAGAGAAGCTAGACAGGTGGTGACCTGTCCACAACACTTTTAGAATTGGACCCACAAGTGTAAAGACTCATTCATTCTTGAAATTCCAAAGCATGCATGGTTTTATCCTATATTGCCTAGCCAAGTGGTAGGAGAGCAATTTATAAGGTGGAGCCCTTGCCACCTATTGAAACATATGACACATGATATGAGGTGACATGAGGAGGACTATAGCTAAAGTCACACGCACGTACGCATGCGGGCATATATTCGTGTGGTAATCGCGTGACTAGCGACGTGCGACCATGAACATGTCGCGAACTTAGTCCACCTTTCTTTTGCTAACCATACATTTCTATCTCTCCTTTTAGATTGGTCGAAATAAAGTGGTCGAAACACAGTGGTCGAAATAATGTGGTCAAAGTCATAGACCAATGTGGTCAAAACACTTTGGTCAAAATAAAGTGGTCGAAGCCATAGACCAATGTGTTCGAAACATAGTGGTCGAAAAATGGTGATCGGACTCATAGACCAGTGTGGTCGAAATACACTGGTCGAAGCTGTAGACTAGTGTGTAATCAGGATCTGATAAACACTGCTTAATTACTATTAATTGGTTTTGAATTAGCAGTTATCAGTGGTTTAATATGTACTTTATTATGTAGTTACTAGAGAGTAATTGTCTCGACGTTTAAAAAGATCTAGAGACGTCCAGACCTAAGAGAATAGATTCACTTCCACTTTCTTCTTCATCCTCTCTGTTCTACTGTGCTAGAGGGTTGTGTTGTCGAACCAAGTTGTCCTTTCTCCTCAGCGTGCACCGGAAAGGAGGGTGAGCGGGTATCTCTGAACTATTATCGTAGAGTTCACCTGCACGGGGCGGCAATAAGGTTTTCGAAAGCAATAAGATTCACAAGAACCGCCGCTTCATCTGCGACACTACGCATCAGATCGCTTCAAGTCTGCGCCGCCTCCTGTTCTTCATCAAGTTTACTGTAAGTTTTGGTTGTGTGACCAGAATGTTATAATCCTATTATTGTGTATATTTAGAAGTGCAATGAGTTGTCTGCTTTTAGTATTGCTTTATGCGTCTCTAGTTTTATATGATCTTTGCCTCATAATAAAATCTGGAATTAAAATATTATCCATATTTACAACAAGCACCGGTTGTGGTCAATGGCTAGAGCAATTATCCGATATGTCAATACTGCATTTCAGGTTAATTCAGCTGCTGAAAGCAAATACCGAAGATGCATCAAAATTCCCAACACATTCCATACCTATAATACTACACAGTGTGACTGACAACAAGGGACTACGATATAGCCAAATAGAAGACAGAAATGGTGCATGGAGTACATAGTATCGTGTGCGGAGAACTTTCTCATGTGATATCTTTTGATCCAGTTCATTTCTCTCACATCTCTGTTATCTTATATGAACCGAGCATAAGGTGCAAGAGAATACTGTGCAATAGTTTTTTCAAAGAAAAGGCAGCAAGGATCCTCTAAAAAAAGAAAGAAAGGCTGCAGGATACCTTTAAATTTAGGGGCTTTGCCCATGTAGTTACCATAATAAACTTGAAGTATATATCTTTGTTTATACACAGATGGTGATAAATTTGCTAATGATTCTTGTTATATGGTACCTGAAGTACATAATAGAGCGTTGTTTTGGTAATTCTGCTGGGCCGGACGTTTTATTTTGCTAGCTAGGCAGGCATATATCAAGGTGAGACGGCCATTTATTACCTAGCTATCAACCTGTCTCCTATGACTCCCAAATCACAATAGAAAACTAAATCATCCTGAAATCCTATGACTCCTATACCTATGGGATTATGAACAAGGCAGGATATCTGCTTACAGAATATAAAAACAACCATCACACAAATTTCCCAATGCCTCCTATGCCTACATCAATCAAATTTGAGTTCAAGGGAGATCTACACGAAAGAACTGTCATCTGGTAAAAGCTCAAGATCAGCAACCACTAGTAGCGTGTCATGTACTCATGTCTTGTATGAGTAGGCCATATACCTCATGAGCTTTGTGAAATATGAATCTGTATAAATTGGCACCTGCGGGAGATAATGCAACCAAATTGTGCACTCATAAGTCCTAATAACCCATGAGAAGTTAAGACTGCAAGCCTGCAAGCGTCTTCAGTTAACACATGACTAGCCAGTGATCACATATGAAGTCACGCATCTACCTTTTGTAGTACAATGATAATTGCTTTATTTTTTCGGACTGATTAAGTAAAGATATACTGTGCTAAAATTTAGAATAACGAAGCTACATAAGAAAGAGTAAAGAAACACAATGGTAGGAAAGGATGGAAGAATCACAGAAAAGCTTTTAGCATTATGAGAATCTGTATAAATGGACTGATCAGTGATGACAGAAATGGATTGTTACGAGACACAACTTCAGATGAACTAGAAAAAGTCTAAACTGTCGTCAAGAGTGCTGACCATATGCTTGTCCGGTCCAACATTTATGTTGTGTATTCAACTAGTTTGACATAAAAGATGGATTTGAACCTTGCGGTGAATTTTACATACCTAAAGTGACAACGATACTTGTGAATTCGAGGTGCCTCCAAAGCCTGTGATCCATTGTGGGATAAAATTGTGAGCCAGAGTTCTCCTTTTTGCAATGCATGGTTCTTCTAATAGTTGTCAGCAATGTATGGTTCTTGAAATTCCATTACTAATGAGCGTTCAGCATAGATGTTTACCAGATCACACCACTGAACAAATAGAACATAAAAGGTCCATAAAAATCCCTCTTTTACCCCGTTTCCACGTTATCAAATGATCAGAATGACCCAACGAAACAACCAGGACGTCAAAATTTGCGAACATTAATTCCCCCAAATTGAGCAAATAAAATACACAGATGCCCTAAAAAACCACGCCTTTTCCACAAGAGAAAATTGATGAATTGCCCACCTTACATGCGTCTTTGCTCACTTGGGACTAGCTAGGTAGTAGCTCAAATGCCCCACCTTTAGTGAGACACTTGATTATTTGTCAGTTTAGACAATTTTGTCTCTCTCTTCTTCTTCCCCTTCTTCTCTTCTCTTCTTCCTTGCTCCAGCCATGGCCAACCTTGGCACTCCGACAGCCGTCCTCCTCCACCTCGAGAGCCAAAGCGAAGCGAAGTGGAGAATCCAGCCTTGCCCACCGCCACATCTACCATGGGGAGACCCAGAGCAACCTCCGCCGCCGCCGCCAGGTCCAGGCAGGCCAAGCCCAAGCCCTCCTTCCTTTCCCCACTCGCGTCATCGATCGCGGCCGGGACCCCTTGTTTTAGAAAATGCGGTTTTAGCAAACACTCAGAAATAATTCCAGCATAATTAATAGAAATTAAAGCATAATATATTCCACCATAATTTAAATGACCAAATTAACAAATACTCATGTAAATCTTCCAGGTCATCTAAAAGGGATAATATGCTCAACACATATACCATGTGTACAACAGAAGTCAGCATAAATCTAAGACTTAAACAATTAAATATTGCTCTCAGACGGCTAGTTGCACAAGACATAATCTTGGCCACCACAGCATTTATGCCAATATTCTTTATCAATTGAATATGATAACTCTAAATTAGACTTTGAGCTAAAAATTAATGCTTTACTAATATGTCAAATTTTATCTCAATACTGCAAATTAAACTCTCAGTCAATAAAAGATCTTGAGATTAACAGTGCACAAAGACACTATTCCGGCATATTGAATTTTCGGCTAACAGATAATTGAGCATATGACAAAGCACAGGAAGCAAAAATGCTTGCAGATAATGTAAACTAAAAGAAGAGCCGCAACAATATCTCTGTGCACAACAGATGATCAAGTTCTATCTAGTCACAGCTGAAAACACCAATAGATAGGATGGCAGAGTATATTGCAATACTGACAGAAACAACATAACAATAGTAAGCAATTCTAAATAAGATCAAGTCTGATCCTAGTTAACAATTCAATTTCATAATATCGCATCAAGCATCATAGAGCTATTAACACCCATCAACAGATACACTTGCAATGTCTCTCAGAACAACTATCAAATCGAATTAAAACTTTAACAATTGCAGCTAATATATGCAAAGTGAATACAAAATGGGTAACTGAGATACTTACAAAACTAGTGACAAATAAAGCCACTGGAAGAACCGGCCAAGGCACGTCATTAAGACGTTGTCTCAGAAAACCTAGCGCCTCGCTATGCCGCGCAAATAAGACGAGGTTGACAGAGATACAGTGTCGATCCTTGCAATCCGGGACACACCGAATCATGAAGTTGAGGTATAGGAGATATGCCGCTCAAGACCACCAACGAATGCTCTGGCCGAAAGCACAAGTAACACCAATCACCGAAAGAAATCGAACTCCTCCCTCAATAGGATCAACAAGAAGCACACCGGAATCACCTCCAACCGACGCACCAACAGGAAATCTCACAAAGCCGAACAACACAAGAGGGATCCACAGGAATGTGCACGGAGTAGGGTTCAGGTCTAACCAACAACACCACCGAAACAAAGCACGGTGGAGCCAGAGCTCTGATGATCCAGAAAGCGAATGGAAGAATGTAACATCCCAAAGTTCTGTTACCAAAATAAAAATAAATAAAGTATTTATTTTGTTGGTTTTTCTGGCTGTCAAAGAAGTTTCTCGATTTTATGTAATTTGAAAGAGTTTTACTGCTTTTCTTGAATTTCTGAAGTTTTAGAAGTCAAAAAAATAAAATTTATTTAAGTGTTTGAAGTTTTCTTGGATTTAATTTGAGAAATAAAATTTTAATTAATTTCTAGAATTTTCTGGAATTTTAAAAGTTTTTCTCTAATTATTTTAAGCCAAAATAAATTAGAAATATTTTATTTAAGTCCAAAATAACTCTAGGAATTTCTGTGAATTTTTCTAGAAATTTTGGATTTTATTTGCTATTTTCTAAAGCCTATTTGAATTATCAGAATTAAATCAATTGTTAAATCATTTAAAATCAGTCAACTGTTCTTGGGCCAAATCTTCCTCGGCCCACTCCTATTTCCACGCGCGCGCGGCCTGGTCAGCCTACTCCTCCCGCGTGTTACACATTATCTCACCTCAGCCGTCCGATTTGATTTGAACAGTCGAATTTCATTGGTACGTTCGGACGTCCGAACGTCTTAATCAAGGAGGACCACCCGATCTAAATCCAACAGCTCAGGCACCACCCATTACCTTCCTTTCCTTGCTGACGCCGATAGGTGGGTCCCACTACAGTGTTGTCTTCTCCCCTCGTTTCTTCTCCGCGTGAGCGCCGCATCGTCCGCCATGGCCATTGTGCCAAACTCCGCGCAGCCGCCTTATCCTTCCCCCATTTCTCGCGAGCACGTGCGCCTTATCTTTTTCAACCGTTGCCGCTCTCAACCTCGGCCTTATCCCCTCTTCTTCGCGCCCGGTTCACCCGAAGCCGCAACTGCCGCCGAAGATGCCATGAGCTCGATCTCCGCCCCCGGTGACCCCTTGGCCCCTATAAATAGCGCCCTGGCTCCACCTCTCTCTCCTCATCTCAGCGCCGCCAACCACCGCTCTCCTCCTCGTCTCTAGCGCCACAATTTCAAAGTTTCTCGCCGCCGGCCGAAGAAGCTTCAACCGCCGATTCCGCCGCAGTCAAGCCCGCTCTGGCCCCGTCATCCACACCTTCGGCACCGCCGCATCACCGTGAAGCCCGTTCGTGCATTCACTTCCCTGAAGAACCACTGGAGCGCCTACTTCACCGACAACCGAACCTCGCCGCCGCTAAATCTCATCACCGACGACCTTTCCGCTGCGCTTTCTCATATCCCCGGTGAGCATCAGGTTTAGCAATGCACCCTCTCCCTTTTGCGCATCACCATTCAGCTCGCCCCGGCGTAAAACACCGGCGAGCTCGTCGCCGGAGTTTCTCACCGTCGGGCTTACGTGGCTAGTCCACGTCGGCACCTTGTCAGCGCCACATCGGCGCTAAAACTGACGTGTCTGCCTATGTGTACACCTAGGTGGCGCCACATCAGCCTACGCAGAGCACCGCACCCCCGTTCACTATTGTGTGCATCGCGTCCACCGTGGGCATTGACCGCACCGTGGACCTAGTCCATTGACTTCGGACCCACATGTCAGTGGCTCAAAAGATTTTCCTTTATAAGAAAAATTCGGCTGAAATTCGGTTATTCCGTGCGCTGACGTCAACTTGCGCAATAATTCGAATTTTCTTTAGAAAAATAATTCAGGCAAATCTATAAAATCTGAAATTATGGTTTAATTAGATTTAAAACTTCCAGGAGCTCGTATTTCTTCATACGAACTCCGATTTCGGCGATTAAAATTTCTAAATTTGTATAATTCAAGATCTAGCTAAATAAACTAAAATTATTTGATTTTGAGTTAGTTTGATTTGTCTTTTTCAATTTATTTGAGTTTTATTTGAATTTGGCTCGTTTTCGCGTATAGATTTCGACGACTTCGGAGAGTCAGATTTCGACGCCGTTTGCGAACAACTAATTGAGTAAGGCAAGTTACATCTTTGATTATGTTTGAACCTATTATTTCAAATCATTTATTCTGTTTTAAATTATTACTGCATGCTTATTTATATTCAGTAATTTAAATTCCTTTTTCAAATTTATAGTTATGCCTAAATTCTTTGTATGGACAAAGTTGATATTTGCATCAAATATATTATCACCCTAGATAAAACCTAGTTGATACGATAGTATGAACTAGGACCATTTGAAAATATTACGCAAAGACAGGCTTAGACCAAAAATATTTGATTTAGGGAATTTTAGCCAAAAATCAAATGTTGTTTAAATTGTATCCATGGCATTGGAGTGTTATGGAAGTTTAGAAATGACTTTGAAAAATGAAATAAAATGATGGTTTGTACTTGGGCGAAATGGTTGTTTGGATGGTGCATGTTGATGCACGGGATCGAGTCATTTTTATGGTCGAGGCCCATGGGTTTTATGGAAAGTCGCCCAAGTCAGTTAAGGACCGGTCTTCGAGTGTATTTTGTTAAGCCATACCGTACTACCATTAGTCCAAAGTGGGGCGGACTTGGCTAACTAATTTGCAACATTCCATCGTGGTCGTGCCATCCGGTTGCGTGGGTGTCGATTATGACCTACTTTTATGTATTCCTACCTAGCGCAAGAGGGGGCTTAAATCCGATGGGTTTCTATCCAATGGAAGCGAAACCTTAGTGAGGCAAGACTACGTTGGGATGGCGCATTGTAAAGGCCTCATGATAATCACTTAGTCGTACACCTTCGGAAGTGTGTCAGTCGGACATTAAAATATGATTATCTCTTGTGGGTAAAGTTGTACAACCTCTGCATAGTGTAAAACTATTCGAATAGCCGTGTCCACGGTCATGGACATGCCTAGCAAAGCTGCTCCAAGTTAGATCTTTGATTTATTTTTTTCTTCAAAAGACTTTAGTAAATAGTTTATCCAGGAAATTGGGCAGGAAGCCATGTGATAGAAGGGTATCCTTCACCATTCTTGTGTGAATGTTATCTGACTGTAAAACTGAGAATTTATAAAATGAATTAGTTAGAGAATAACTGCTTTGGAACTTAGTACAAATATTTAAGGAAAACATTGCTTTATGCAAATTCAACCAATAAGCCTTCCTTTGTTATATCCTTGCATGCATTATAATCTGTTATTGGGTGTAACTTGCAAGCATGGTAGTTGTGCTCATCCTTGCTTGATGCAAATAATTTCAGAGGAGAAGAACTTCACTACTGGTGTGGATCTCGATGACTAGACCGCTACCCCAGTCGATTGCCTATAGCAGATTAGCTGGACTCCACTACTTTCTCGTCTTCCGCTGTGTTCTTTATTATTGGCTTGTAAGCCTCTTTTGTAATAAACTTTGTTGATTATTAATAAAATTGTGGGATTTATGGATGTTACCATATCTGTTTACTGCGTGAACTAGGTACTGATCATGGAACTAGTTCAGAAATACACAGAGGATTTGGGGGGCTACTCCCGGGGTCCGACAAAGAAGAACGGAAAAATTATGGAGTTTTTCCACCGTTTGTTTCAGATCTAATGAACAAAGGAGAGGAGCACTTATCTATCAAGAGGAAGAGGAGCTGTTGACCCACCACCCGACGGCGCACAACCCGCCAGATCCGACCAGCGTCCATCGCCCGAGTCGCTCGCCGCCGATTTTGTTGGGAGCCAAAACTGCCGAGAGCCCAAAAGAACTGTCGAAGCCCAAAAACACGAAGCATAGGCACTACAGCCCTTCGATTGAAGACCAAGTCACAAGACCTTATCCTCCCCTCAATCCTATGACAAGTGGGCCCCCTCCATATTCCTTTTCTTTTCTATTTATCCTTTTTCTCAAATGATAAATTACCAAAGAAACCCTCAAGAAACAACACCCCTCCCCCTCCTTGTTCAAAGTGGCGATGGACGGAGTGCAGAGAGGAGAGCCGTAGGAGGCGACGGAGGTGCGGTGGCGGTAGTTGGATCCAAGCGGAGGCGGCTGGAGCATGGAAGAAGAAAAGAGAAGAAGATGAAGAAGGGGAAGAAAAAGATAATGACAAAATTGTCTAAAAAGGGCAAATGATGATATGGCTCATTAAAGGTGGGGCATTTGAGCTATTATTACGAACTTAATCTCAAACGAGCAAATGCGCATGTAACGTAGGGCGAATAATCAATTTTTTCTATCCACGACGCGTAGTAGGAATGTATCCACCATCATAACTGGACGAACTCTGGAAAACGAAAAATTCATTTGAATAGAACGAATGAATGTAACAAGAACTCCCCATGGAGTTTTGGGAGCTACAAGGCAAGACAAGAGCTCAAACCAGAGGGAATGGAGACGGCACTGAACATAGAGAAGAGAGGATGCATTGGATCGAAGCTTACCCGATAATGGTGCACGGGAGAGCTTCTTCTTCCTCAGCCCCGAGAGGAAGAATGAGCGAAAAGGAGGAGGGAGAGGGGGTATTATCCTCGGGCGATGACGCAAATGGCAACGGCATTAAACGGTGAAGCAGTGGATAGGTGGAGTTGGGCGGCGGATCCACGGCATCAATCGAAGCTGCTCAGGGCTCGGCGGGCACTTGGCAATGAAGCTCTGGGCACCCGTCAATGAGAGGTAGACGAAGCTGACAAGTGGGTCCCAGTGGTCAACGGCTCAGGAACGACGTGGTCAGTGTGTCGTGCGGCATGGTACATTTAGTTGGCTCAGTCCAGTCAATTAGCTCGGGTCGGGTTTGACTTAAACAGTGCTAGCTGGTCGGGTCTGAGTCCAAACTGTTGACTGAGTTTAAAAACAAAACTTCTACTTTGACTTGGCCACTAAAAATAGCAAATAAAATTCTAAAATTCTGAAATTAATCAGAGAGGTTCGTGGGACGTCCTATTATTCAAATAAAATCTTAAACCTTGCCGTTCAAGACTTATTTGCTTAATCAAAAATCAAACCTAACTTAGGTTGTTGAAATGAGTTTGAATTTTCTGTGGGTTAGGTTAAGTTCCAAAAATTTGGAAAAATATATATTTATTCTTGATAAATATTATAGTATTTAAATAAATTATCTTCCAGAGGACTTTATAAGTATTTATTTCTGTTTTCTTTTTAGAGCTTACATTTGAGTTGTAGGTTTAATCTTTGATTGAGATTTTTCAAGTGCAATAAAAGATGCAAATACTTCTAAATCAATATGCATGCTGATGGGATGCATACTAGCCTGGGTTACGCCCAGCTGAGAGGATTGAGGAGACAAGGAGCAGCATGAGGGATTCGGGCGTAGTAGGGGTGTAACATTCCCGTTTTCAAAACGATGAATAGTAAATACAATTCGATTCTTGGATTTCAAACCTAATTTCAAATTACCGTATTTTCTCAAAATCTTCTAGCTTCCTTCCAAGCTCGGGTTTGTGTTTCAAACCTCCTTGCACTTCCCAAATTCAAATTTTGAATTTGAATTCCCTTTTTCGAATTCGTGCCCTTTTTCCATTTTGACCTTTCCTCTTTTCATGGGCTCAGCCCAATCTCTTCTTGGCCTCCGGGCCCACTCCCTTGCTTCTGGACTAGCAAGCTCCACCCGGCCCATTCCTCCCTTCAGCCTCTTTGGCCCGACTCCCTTTCCCCCCTTGTCTTCTTCCTCCCCTTGCCCTTTCTTCCTCCTGGTTAGAGCCGGCCACGAGCTTCCCTGCTCCCGCTTGCTCCCTCTGCCACATGCGCCACTCCAGAGCACCCTGGCCACCCTCGTGCGCCCCCGTCAGCACCCACAAGCTTCCACCTGCCGCCCGTGACTCCAGTGACACACCCCTGACTTGTCCCATCTTGCTAGCTTTGTGCTCCTGTCGCCGTGACGCCGACACCCACGCCGCCCTCATCAGCGCGCTGTGCTTCGCGCACGCACGCATGCCTACGCTCGCTGCCACGTCTCGTCGCCTCGCCATCACCTCCCTCACCTTGTCCCTTCGTTGCACATGCTCGCCTACTGCTTGGCCGCCCAAGTCACATCGTGACGACAGCCGCCTCACCTGCTCCCGTCTCGCCCATGCCTCGGGACCGTGCGCTCCAACGGCTCCTCGCCCACTCCCCTGGCGCTATAAGAGAGCAACCCTGCACCTCCCTTTGCTCTGCACCTCCCTTTGCCCTCCCCCTCCATTTCTTCCTTCTTCTTCACCAAGCAGAACCAGAGCCGGAACTCCCTTCTCTGCCTTGGCCGCGCCACCTCCCCGCCGTTCGGTCGCTCTGGCACCACCACCACCACCGGACCGCCTCTGTCACCACGTGCCTCCGGCGCTAAGGAAGCTCCTCCCCCTCTCCATTTGCCCAAGTGAGCGCTATGGAGCTCCCTCGCCATAGCCATCTCTCCTCCGCTTCCGGCCGCCGCCACCCCGCCACTTCGGCCAACCCCCGGCTTCCCTTTCGACCTCCCCACGCTGCCTTTCTTCGTCGTCGCTAAATCGCCGCCACGCCGCCACATCTCCGTGCTGCTGGCAGCCGTCTTGCCGCCGCCTTCTTCGGTCGGCGCCATAAATTGGCCTTCTCTGGCACCGCCTCCACCGCCACTGGCTTTGCCTCGCAGAGGGCCTCCCGCCCCTACCCTTCCCTAGCTCCTTGCTTCGCGCGCGGTGAAGCCCTCGCGCCTGGTCTTTTTTCCCGGCTTTGCCCGCGATTCGACTGGTCGTGCGGCGTGCGTGTGACCAAATCCTGGTCGGGATTTAAGGCAAGCGGTAATTAGCTGCGTTAATGAGGCCATACCCAATCATTAGCTACTAAATGTTTGTCTTAAGGCCCCCTTGACCCTCTACCTCGTGGGCCCAGGCAACAGTGAACACCAGTTTTGGGTTTCTGGTTTTTCCCTCTCTAGTGACTGATTGGCGGGCCCGCAAATAGTAAACTGTCGGTTTTGTTTTTCGTTGACTCAATGACAGGTGGGCCTCCATGAACAGTATGCACCCGGTGCACCACGGACTGGTGCACAGTACATGTTGACCTCCTGTCCATACACTGTGCACATGAACCATACACTATTCATGGGTCCCACATGTCAGTGGGCCACTCTCTCTCGCTCTCCCTTTTCAATTTTTCGATTTATTTCCAATTCAAACTCCAGAAGCTCCGTTCTCCTCCGTTATAACTCCAAAAATTATGAAATTTGTTTCTAAAAATTTGTAAATTCAAGATCTTACTAATGACATAGGTCTTGTTTAATTTAGAGTTCATTTGTTAATTCATTAGTATTTATTTGTTTTATTTGCTTGTTGTTCCTTTTTCCGGTACGTTCGTCTAATTAGGATTTGAAGATGCGGAAGATCTCCATCTTGATCAAGCTCAAGATTGTCAAGACTCTCTTACCTATAACCAAGACGAGTCAATACTTTAATCATATTGATCCTACATTTTATGTAAATTATATTCATTTAAATTACCAAAATCGCATGCTTTAATTCTTTAATCAAATGTATGTTAAAGCTTAAGGTAGTTAAATACTCATTTGACGATTAATTAATTATTATGCCATCCTTTGACAATTGAATCCATTATTCCATGTCACTCTAGTAACTATATGGTAAATATTAGTTATAGGTTGTACTTAAGAGACATGCTAGTCTTGCTTAAGTACCGGGACATTAAATATCCCAATCATCATCTTTTAAACATGAAAGTGGTTTTGGGCAGTCATTGTGGGTAAAATTACTGCGATGGTTGGGTTGATGTATTTTACTCCTCAAAAACCCTAATAACTTGCGGTTACTGTCTGGGTGGATGGTATGATGGATGGTATGTTGATGGGTGCTAATACAGCCCAAGGAATTTTGGTATATGAAATAAACCGCCCAGACAACCCTAAGGACTTAATTTTGTCATGACCTCCCGTGTAAAACAAGTACAACCACAAATCTGCAGAAGTGCAACTTGGCTTAGTAAATTTATTGAACCCTGAAAGTCATCTCATTAGTGAAGGAGTAAAGACGTGCAAGCTCTGGATACATCCAGCTTGAATGGGACACCACATCACGGTGACATTGCCAGATCGTTGTGGTATAGTCCAACTACACCAGTCGCTGAGGTAAACATCCCACACAACGTATGGGCGTAACCTCATATGGATGAGATGACGGAAAGGGCAAGATACTTTGAAAGGTTACTGTGACGGTCGCTCAACTACATGACTAAGGAATCGTGTGGGGTAACGAGTATGACTATCTCGTGTGGGTACAGTGTACAACCTCTGCAGAGTCTAAACTGTTTAAGCAGCCGCGCCTACGGTCAAATGCGGACATGAAAACTTTACTTGAGTTAGTTCTATTTCAAAACCTTTGTGGGTGGTATGAAAAATGTGATGGGCTCACCTAGCCCTGTGATTAGATTTTTGCCAATTCACTCGTGGGGGACTAGTTTTGCTGTTTCGCTGCGCAACGGTGGCAATTAAGCCAACTAGTCATCAACCCGTACACTGCACGGGCTAACATTTTTTTTAAAAAAAAACATGAATAGAGAAAGTTTATGATGAATTTTTGCTTTATTTTTATAATAATATGAACCACATACGAAGGAAAAAAATTTCAACTATACATTTTAATGTGTATTACTAAAAACATGATGGAGCAAATTTTCATAGGGTGTGAAACTTAGTTATGTATCAAATACGCGCACGGAGAAAAAAAGCTATTGTTACTTAAGATTTGTAATAAAAGGCAGTAAAATACGTTTTCAGTATTTTAGAAACGTAGCTTTGAATCTTGCAATCGCTTCAAATTACTTAAGTGCCTCCTATCAATTCATGTTGCCTTCCTCTGTCTTCTCCGCTAATGCTAGTTCGATTTCCTTCGTGGAGGGCTGCGCTTATTGAATGTTTTTGGCGACGGACTTCGCAAGCGCGGCAGTAGTGACTACCACAGTATGGTAAGTTTTTTTTTCATTCTCGAATGTTTGTAAAATTTTAAGAAGCCTGGTTGGAATTTGAAGATTGGGACTGTCGTTTACTTTGTTTTAATCAAGTGTGTAGTATCCGATGCTTAGGAATTTGGATATTTATGATCTTCGTCCAAGTTTTTTGCATTTTATTTGGCCCTGATAGTGAGATGATATGGAATGTAAAAATTTAGTTGCTTACTGAAAAAAACACGCACTTCACAGACTCAACCACCTTTGTTGTTGAGCCCTATAAACAAATGTTGGAGTTCTAATCACATCATCAGTGTAATGTTTCCTATGTATGATGTTTTTCCACTACCTATCCTGCCGGTTAAAGAAAGACAGAATTGAGTCTCGCTTAGACAGGCCTTGTCACATTTTCTTTTAAGCCATCAGATCATGTTTGTTTCGTTTCTCCGCCGTTCGATTCGTCGTTGTGTCCGGCCTTCGCGTGAGCTTGTGCGGGCCCGCAGGCTTCCGGTTAGCGTTTCGTGCGCGCCTGTCTAGCTCGCTTCCCGTGACGTTTACTTTAGTTAACGATGCCGCGCGGCCGTTGGATTGTTGCATTCTCATCACGGCCGTTCGATCCCGCCTCAGTTCCAGTGCCCCTTTTTTAACTGCGCGTGTGCTCTTCGCGCGGACGCGAGCCATTCGATCTTTGTAGCTTCGTTCCGGCCGTAGGATCACTCCATGCGTTGCGGTCGTGCTTTCCTCCGTGAATACCCGGTTTGCTGCTCGCCTCGAATCCCGTGCCCCTTTCTTTATTGCGCATACGCCGCACCCCGCACAGAAAAAATGGCTCCGTCTTCCTCCTTCGCTTCTTGTAAATTTTGTTCGTCTTTTATCTCTACCGTCCTGCCTTCCTCTCGTTTCCTCGGTTCTATCTCCTGCTTCACTCCCGTCGCCAGCTCCTTTCCTTCACTCCCGTCTCCATCGCTTGCGTCTCGTTGCGATTGCTCTTCTTAGCCTCTTCTCTTCTTTTGCCTTCCCTTTTCTTACCTCCCACCGAGTAAAGTTCCCTTCTGTTCATCGCAGCTCAGCAGCGGGCGGCCGTCCCGCGGCGCGTGGCCCAGCCCCACCCTGCGATTTGACTCGCCCCTCCAGTCTGCACACAATTAATCCATCCTAATCCTTCCCATGATCTACCAATTGCCCAAGAGTTTTCCCCAATTCGTTTTTGGCCCCCGAACCAAAATCCCAAAGCACCAGAGGCAAACTTTCCCAGTGGTAAGCACGCTCATTTTGTCGATTTGTTTAGGTTTCTTGCGCACTTTTGATAGCGTTCTTGCCATTCTTAGTAGTGGAATTATTCTTGGATCCGTAGCTTTATTCGAATAGATCTGGCAGTTTGATAATATGCCTCTGTTCTCTGATTTGATATTCTAGCTGTCCTACCTTCTTCCATGGCCACGTCCTAGCTCGATTTGTTCTTACCTGCTATTCCCATCTTGTATCCCCCATTCCTTAATCCTCTCCTTTTCTTGGTATGCAGAAATATTACCTTTCTCCATGCGATTGGGTGCAAACCCCTTTTAAATCTGCGCAAGAAAGGCAATTAATTGGTTGGACAGACAAAAAGGGGACTATAATCTTGAGAAGCCAGAGAAAGGCATCCAGCATTAGCAGCGGCAATGGTTTGGTCCGTGGACCCACAAGTGACCGTCCATGGCGACTGGGTGTCGGCCGTTGTGCCGCTGATGAATCTGATGTGCTTGACGATCATCGGCCTGCTCCATGCCAACTCGAGGACGCGGATCTTGCCCAAGGTCACCTTCAAGCTCCATCACAGTAGTGAGTGGCATGTAGGCATTATTAGCTTTTGGGTCTGAGTCTCTGAGATCAATCCTTGTCCTTCGTGATTGCAGTTTTGATATACTTTACATGCTTGGATTGAACTACAATTTTGATATTGATAATTACTAAGCGTAAATGAATGGTTAATGTTCAGCTGACGCCAGGTTAACCTGTTGTGGGCTATAGGTAGATGCAATATAAACCTTCTGGGTTGCCTGTAAAATAGGCTTTGGCGGTAGTTGAATTTTGAGCTTTGGTAACCACTGTTCTACCTTGTAAGCTATTCCCTTACATAGTGAACTATACTTGTTCTTCGTATCTGCCTATATGGTGATAAAATTTTGCATTGTTCTTGGCAGGAGAGAAGGCTCAGTGTTGACAAATACATATTCCTAACGTATGTATGCTACTTGACATATGCTCCACTATATATTGTTGGACCTACTGTAAGCTACAATGTGTTTGCAGCTCAGGTTGGTCTTCTGTAGGTAGTTTTTTATTTTATCGCGGCTGATTTGTTTCATTTCAAGCTGAAAGCAGCAGAGGTAGCCTGTTCTTGAATGATTTTTTATGTATGAAATATGCTTTATGAAATGAAGATTGTTTGCCACAATTAACATGACTCTTAGGCTACAGAGTCAAAACAATAATTAGTTTAAAAATGGATAGCTTTGAATATTCTAAAAAGGAAATTATACTATTGAATAGGTTGATTTGTGACCTGGCATGATTGTAAAAGTCCAAATTTCAGTTTTGAGAAGAAGAAATGTCCAAAACATTTGCAATTTAGATACATTTGCTATTGTTTAATTTTCCCAGTCTTCTATACCTGAGTTCAGGCCCCTATTTTTTACTATTCATTTTGAGAAATATATTTCCAAGCTGGTTCTAAGTGACTTCAAATGGTACTGTGTGACTTTAGAAACTGTGTGCAGAGTTCCGGAGAGGAATTTGAACTGTGTATCTGTTTCAAGTAGTGAGTTTATTAGCTAGGTATGATAGGAATGTCCCAGTTACATATACTAACCTGTTTTCGTTGTAGCGATCTTGCAGTTAGATTACCTCAAAAAAAGTAAATTCCACTATTCTTAAGTTTTGACGAATTTTGGTCTTTGTTTAAGGAAGATCTGCATCATGTGAGGATATAGGTTCTTTCTTGATAGATATATTTTGGTGATTGGACTGTTTTATATCCTATGACTACAACATATATACATCAAACTATGGTAAGGCTATGGAGAATAAGATGGGTACATGTGTGCCCATCAATGATGTATTCAAAAATAAAAATACAATATTAGCTGAAAATTTGAAACCATGCCTTGGAATGTCTTCTGTATCTTCAATCTTCTCTAAAGTTGTGGTTGGTAAAAAGTTGAGTACCTTGTTATTGTCCACTGGTCGGAATTTTGCTGCTGATGTTACTTTCACATTTGTTATTATGTAGACGTTTCCTTGAATCAATGATCTGAATTTTTCAACATAGTGCTTGTTGATAACCCCATGCATCTTGGTGCCCTGCATTTGTTTAAAAAATTGTTATTTAACTGTAAAAGTGGTAATTATAGTAAAAGAATGACTAACCAACCTCTTCATCTATAAGGATCATGTCAAGACTAATAAGTTCACTGGTACTAATTATGACTGCATCCCAATGTCTTGCTACCCTTGCCTTGATTTTCAATAATTCATTTCCTACATTGATCTCACTGAAGGTATTGCACGCCATTGCAATTTTGTATGCTGCAAATATTTGGTGCAATAGCAAAGGTATGCATGTATGTTAAAATTGCAAGAATTCAGTAAGAGAAATATTTATGCAAAACAATGTAGATATGCAAAACTGATAAGGTTATCTTTTTTTTTATCAGAGAAGGGCTTTATGGATACCTGAGGTTGGCGATCAGATTGGAGACTAACAAAACAACGATCACATTGGAGACCAACATAAAGCAAGTGCTAAATAGACAGGATTTTGTATGATGCTAATATTTGGTGCAATAGCAAAGGTATGCATGTATGTTAAAATTGCAAGAATTCAGGAAGACAAAAATATTTATGCAAAACAATCTAGATATGCAAAACTGATAAGATTATCTTTTTTAGCAGGGGAGGGCTTTATTGATACAAGAGGTTGGCGATCAGATTGAAGACCAGCGGAACAGCGCTTAAATTGTAGACCAACTGAGATTGGCGATCATATTGAAGACCAGCAGAACAGCGCTTAGATTGTAGACCAACAGAACATCAGGCTGTTTTTATAATACTGAAGTTTCCTTTTAGTTATCAAATCGAATAGGATCTCCAGCTTGTTTTGGGCTTTGGCATCATTATTTTTCTAAGTCCGTGTTGGCTTTAGTAACCATGTAATGTGATGTGTATATCCGATTGGGCCACGGGTTGGTGTTGGATTGTGTAATGTATTGTGTATATCCGATTGGGTCACAGGTTGGTGTTGGATTGTGTCTTACTAAGCCATAAGCATTGAAGGCATTGCCTTTTACGTCACATACATGCCTGTGTCTACATATTTTTCCGAGTCTGTGTTGGTCTTCTAAAAGCTTGAATAAGAGTCCATGTAGGTTTTTTCTTGAATCCAAGCCGCGGGATTTTTCCTGAATCCAAGCCGCAGGAGTCTATGCAGGCCTCTGATAGTCTTCTGAAAGCTCGAATCGGAGACTATGCAGGCTGCCGGATACAAACAAAATTGCAAGCCGCAGGTTGCACCAGGATTAAAAAAAAATCCAAGCCGTACGGTGCACCATCTATATAGAATTGGATGGTTAGATTTCTTCGATTAATATAGATAGATAGATAACTCACGGATTGTGAGTCTCTCGTCTATATTAACTTTACGGTCTATGGACCGAATATGAATTGGGATCGCAAACTCAACAATTAAACATGGCCATGTTGGTTTCAAGACTAGACCATGCATACAACTATGGTTGGAATCATCGAACACCTGACCAAATTAATGCCTGCCCAATCATCGAACAAGACTAGACCATGCATACAACTATGGTTGGAATCATCGAACACCTGACCAAATTAATGCCTGCCCAATCATCGAACACCTGACCAAATTAATGCCTGCCCTCTCAAACTGATCATCATACGACCGAGCCACAGCCACTGAGAGCTAGTGTTGTAGTACAGGAGCAGGAGCAGGAGCTTGAGCTCCTGGGGGCCTCATGGAGCCTGGAGAAGCACCCTCCCCCTCCATCTTCCTCAACCTGCCCCCGACAACGCCCCACGGCGGCGACGGAGACCCGGCCTCCTCGCGGCCGTATGATGATCTGGCCCTCGAATACCTCTCCCGCATGCTCATGGAGGAGGACATCGTCGACAAGTTCTTCTATCAGTACCCCGATCACCCGGCGCTCCTCCAGGCCCAGCAGCCTTTCGCCCAGATCCTCTCCGTCACCACCACCGCATCCGCCTTCTCAACCACCTCATCCGATGCCCTCGCCCTCGACCTCTCCGCATGGCCGTGCAATTCCACTGAGCTCCAGTCCTCGGCACCGGCCTACTCCCCCGACATGCTTGCCTCCGCCTTGCTGTCCGGCCAAGGCAACAGCACGGGTAGACAGGATCCTGCGGACTTCTTCTTCAATGGCACGGACGCCGTGGAGCCCAGCGGCAGCTTGTTTCCCGCCGGCGAGAGCAGCACCAACATGGACATGCTGTCGAGCATGGCGTTCTTCAAAGGCATGGAGGACGCCAAGAGGTTCTTGCCCAGAGACAACGAGACGGCGGGTGGTAGGAGGCGCAAGAACAGGTTCGACGGCGACGTCGGCAGGAGCAGCAAGCAAATGGCGGCGCTGGTGCAGCCTGACTCGGAGGAGGATGCCGCCGCGCGCGAGATGCTGGAACAGATCATGCTCAACGGCTACGACATGTGCCTCAGCGAGATGCAGGAGCTACACGTCTCCATGGGGAGGGAGAACGAGGCGGAGCAGCAAGCGGTGGCCGACATGCACACGCTTCTCATCCGCTGCGCAGAAGCGGTGGCCAACAACGATCGGCGCGGCGCGGGCGAGCTGCTGATGCGGATCAAGTTGCACTCGTCGCCGACGGGGGACGCCACACAGCGGCTGGCGCATTGCTTCGCCGAGGGCCTGGAGGCGCGGCTGGCTGGCAAGGGCAGCCAGCTCTACCGGTCGGTGATGGCGAGGCGCACCTCCGTTGTGATGATCCTCAAGGCCTACCAGCTATACTCGGCCGCCTGTTGCTTCCTCAAGGTGCCATTCCTCTTCTCCAACAAGACCATCTACAACGCCGTCGCGGGGAGGCAGAAGCTGCATATTGTGCACTACGGCATCACTCACGGGTTCCAGTGGCTGGACCTGCTCCAGTGGCTGGGGCACAGGTTGGGAGGGCCGCCGGAGGTGAGGATCACCGGCATCGACACCCCGCAGCCCGGGTTTCGTCCGGCTGAGCAGATTGAGGAGACAGGACGCCGGCTCAGCCGCTGTGCGCGCCGGTTCGGCGTGCCATTCAAGTTCCATGCCATCGCAGCCAAGTCGGAGGCTGTCCGTGCCGAGGACCTGGACATCGATCCCGACGAGGTGCTCGTCGTGAACAGCCTATTCCATTTCAAGACCCTGATGGACGAGAGCATCGTCGTCGACAGGCTAAGCCCCCGGGACCTGGTGCTCAACACCATCAGGAAGATGAAGCCGTCCGTGTTCGTCCACTGCGTCTGCAATGGGTCGTACAACACGGCCTTCTTCATGACGCGGTTCCGCGAGGCGCTGTATCACTTCACGGCGCAGTTCGACATGATGGACGCCACCGTGCCGCGGGACAACGACAAGAGGCTGCTGGTGGAGCGGGACATCTTCGCGCCGATCGCCGTGAACATCATCGCCTGCGAGGGCGCGGACCGGGTTGAGCGCCCTCAGAACTACAGGCAGTGGCAGGCGCGGAACCAGCGCGCGGGGCTGAGGCAGCTGCCGTTGGACCCTGACATTGTTCAGATGCTGAGGGAGACAGTGGAGCAGCAGTATCACAAGCATTTCGTCATCAGCGAGGATCGCCGGTGGCTTCTGCAGGGATGGAAGGGGCGCGTCCTCTACGCCCTCTCCACATGGACAGCAGCTGAGAGCAGCTCTGAATAGGCATAGATTGAGGTGCAGATACGTCATACATCACCAATGGATAATTGGGTGCATTTGATCAGTGTTTCTCATGTATGGTCCAGTAGCTTTTCATCACCGGAGCAACATTATTCTTAATTTTACATGAGGCAGTCAGTTACGCCTGCTGCGGTGCGTCGTGTCTTGCTCCGTTACAATAATAGAAAAACAGTCTTGCTATTTTTAAGTCGTCTGAAATTTCTTAAGTTTAAATCAATTATTGTGATCATTAGATTTGTGTAGAGATTGATGTGTCATATGATTGGATATTGATCTAATGGATAAAAAATGTGACCTATACTTAAGAAAAAATTTCAGTCACCTTATAAAACAGCTACCGTTTATCATAACCATCTTCCCCACAGAAATCCTAGAAAGGGATTTTAAAATCGGTTAAAAAAAATACCGGGGGTGGTCGGTAGGGCCGATACGGCCGATAATCGGAAAATTTCGGCCGAAATTTTCCCCCTTTTTTTTTTTGAAATTTTCGGATTTTAAATTTTAAAAAATCAAATGCGAGCAAAATTCAAGCAAATTTGGCCAAAATTCAGTCAAACCGGCAATTTCGGCGCCGGATTGTGGTTCTACCCGGGGGTCCGGTAGAATTGGTTTTTGGCTGATAAAAAAATCAATGGTCCCAAACAATCGATCATCTTCTTGTCAGGGCATGAATTGACATTCTAGACGACAATTAGATTTTCCGTTGGAACTATCACAAGCAGTGGTACTCCCGCGCAACCTCCCTTGTGACAGTTGCATGATCAAATAATATGCAATAATGGAGGAAATCCTTGTGAATATTTCGTCAGACATAATCCGACATCTGAAAATAAAAAAGAAGGGAATAAAGAAAAGATCAACATGGGAAACCAAACTATCAGTATCAACAATGCTGAAAACTACAACCCCACCCGCCCGCCCCCCCACAAAAAAAAAGGGTTGACAATGACAGGTCCATCAGGGGACAAGATCAAAATATATATAGTACATACCAAAAATGTCCAAATCTATATAGTGGATACCATCGAAATATTAAAGGAACAAGATCAAATATGGCACACCTAGTTCCAACAGGAAAAAAACAACAAACAAACACCATATACGAGGATATGGTAACCAGGATATCAGATAAGCTAACAAGGCAAATATTAAAATGGAAGACAGCATGAAGTGCATTGCAGATACCCCTGAGGCAAATATTAAAATGAAAGATTTCAACTTCATACAGACTTACAGTGCAATAATAGAATGACTCTTGTACTCCTTAATTTTAACTGTTCCTACAATGTACATTGAATTTTCCACCAAGTGGTAGTTTTGAAAATTTTCATCTGTCTTGATGTTCAGGAATATGTCAATGCTCATCCTTCATCTGAGTCCACAGGAGGGAATTTTGGAGGTCATGCATCTAATAAGATTTGCTGACCAAATCCAAATGCAAATCTTATATTTGACTGTTTCATTGATGCATCTAATAATATTTTTGCACTTGCGCACCATCATGTCGGTGCACGCCGAAGAAGGGATGAAGAAGCCGAGGTTGCGCAGCACATAGGAACAGGGCAACAAAATGGTACTAACCAATCTTTGTTCTACTTCTGAGAGGATACTTGATGCGTACACGCTAGGGGTGGCCCGATCTTCACACGTAGGTTGAAGAACAAAGCAAATCTTGCTAGGAATAGCGGAGATAACTAGTTGTGAGAAGCGAAAAAGGGTAACTAGCTTTAACCTGCCAAGGTTGGATGCGACCAAGTGTTGGAGAGAGATGATCCGAAGCCTTCTAGACTCCGACCCGCTTTCCGAACAATCACAGAACCACAATCCGGAACTAATCCACACAAAACGCCCAGAAGTGGAGAGCACGAATTAGGGGATCCTAGAGGAATCTCCTTGAAAAGACCTCAGGGAGGTCCATGAAGACCTCTTGGGAGGTCCTGGAAAACCTCTTGGATGGTCATGAAAAGACCTCCTGGGAGGTCCTGAACGACCTCCTCAAAGACCTCCTTAAAGACCTCTTGGGAGGTCTTGGACGGTCCAGATAGATCTACGTTAATGCTCTGGGGAGGTCCTGGACGGTCCTAATAGATCCACGTTGATGCTCTGGAGAGGTCCTGGACGGTCCAGATCATGCCTGGGGAGGTCCTGGACAATCGAGATTGAGTCCACGTGGTTGCTCCTGAGTGGACCTTGAAGACCTTTGGTGGACATGAAAAGACATCAGAGGTGGAGGGTGGTCTTTGCAAACTGGAGGTTGTGACCACAACAGGGTGGTCTTTGCAAAACGGACAGTCACGACTAAAAGGGTTGTCTTTGCAAAACGGGAGGTCGTGACCAAATAGGGTTGTCTTTGTAAAAAGGAAAGTCACTTATTCAACAGCGAAACCAAGCCCCATATGGTCTAACAAATCTAACCGTCAAAACTCGATCGGACGGCTCAAAACCAATTGTGACGTTCGGACCATCCGAACTGCACAACTCCATCAACCCATTAAAGAGAGATCGGATGACCCAAACCGATTGTGACGTTCGGACCGCCTAAATGGCACAACTCCATCGGACCATTGAAGAAAGATCTGACGACTCAAACTGATTGTGACTTTTGGACCGTTCGGACCTTCATTTCAATCGGGCTGTCCAATTTAGATCGAACGGTCCTCAAGAGGGGAGGGCGCGTGCGCTGAGCGGAACGCGGAAGACTTCAAATAACCCCTCAACAAAAGCACAAATTATACCAATGCAACCCAAAAGCCAATGAATCAGCAGCAACAGGAAGACACCACGACCAGGTACCATTGACTAACAATACCTTACGTGAACCAATGCAACTCAAGGGTCAATGTATTCATCAGCAAAACACCACTACCAAGCACCATGGTCTAACATCATCAGTTGCAACTCCTAATTGCAACACTACAATACTTCAGGAACATACAAAATAGGTGCAAACTAAATCGACAGATCAAACCTCAAGCTAACACAGAATCACATGAGGTTCAAAATGTGATGGGGGCATCCATCCAACTCCCTCAACCAAGAAGCAGTTGCATACACAACTTCTCACTACATTATCAGTTTTCCATTCCGAAAAGATAGTACAACTTTTGTGTACAGAAAATCTCATATGACAATAAGCAAGTTGATAATGTAGGACTTCAGCATGATTGATGAAGAGTACATTTGGGATGTGATTTCTGATTATAGCAGGAGCCAGGCGGATAGGCCTCTACTTGCAAGTTTGATCACTAGGTTGCTCACTTTTTAGCACCTAGCTTATGGCAAACGCCTTTAGAAGAACGCCACGTCTAGGTCATCGACGGCAGCCATAAGTAGGGCATATAAAAGGATTGTCTGACCACATGACATGTCTTCTCAAGAAAGCTGCAGGAGTACGAAGTCATTCGAGCCTGCGAGTTTGCTTCTTTGCATGATGGCTCTTGCCTTCTACCTATCAAAATGATAGCTCAACACTAAAAGTAGTACTCCTCCGTTTTCTTTTATTTGAGGTCAAGTAGTGTGTGCATGCATGGGCGTCAAATATTGTAAACCAGAGGGAGTAGATATGAATCTCCAGCACTTATACAAGAACAAACTGTGATAGATCTACTTACATAGATAATAGTGATCAGGACGGGTAATATCCTAATGTCTCCCAAGCCAAAGTTCAAAAGTTACTAGTTGGTTTGTTGCTAAGCAGGAGAGCTGAAGCAAATCTTGCTGTTGGAAGTGTAAAGCCATTGTGTTATATATAGTGATTGTCGTGATGGCATCGTGATGAATGATTTTTTAGTACTGCTCCTACGTACATTCTTGCAATAACTCGGGATTATGGCAATGGTACGGTTTTCTGACTTCCTGCAGATGTCTTTACTACATTAATCTCCTTCTGATATATCTAGTTATCTACCACCAAATTCCACAATATTTCAAGAATATGCTTCAAATATTACCTTCAACATTATTTACTCACAGTTAAAGAACGTAAGAATTAGTAAGCGCTCATTTTTCTACGGGAAACTTTTGTTATTGCCACTCAAAATGCGTGCAACATCGTTTTTGTCATCAGAAACGTTAGTGCGTATTTCGTTTTTTGGCACTTCGTCCAATTTTCTGTCAAGTCAATGTGGATTGACTGTTCAGAAACATGCAAAAATATTAGGAAAAAAATAAAACTTGAACAATAAATAAATAAAATTGCACAAAAGTTTTATACCAGGAACACTTTAGCAATGTTTCATAAAAGTTGAGGAAAATTAAACCGTTTTCCTTAGGGTATTTTTTCGAGAAATTTTCCTAGTGTGTTTTTTTAAAAAAAATAAAGAAAATTGCCCAAAAGTCATCCTTAAATTTTCCGATATTCTTTTGCTATTTTTATATGATTTTCTCTTTTTTATGACATTTTTGCATATTTCCTGAAGGTCGATCCCTGTTGACTTGACGGAAAATTGGATGGAGTGGCAAAATGAAATGTGCACTATGGGAAGGATGGAAAAACAAAATCAACATATTTATGATGGCAGAAATGATATTGCACAAATTTTGAGCGGCAAGAACAAAATTGCCCCTTTTTTCTAATATTGGTGTCGAACTACATATCCAACACGAGTTCAATTTTTTTATACAGCAACCAGTTGGAAAGAATGTTGGTTGCCTGCTAATTTAATATGAGATCTACAGTCACCAAAATTAATCAAATGCTAGTGTTGTGACAAGGGTTTTGATTACCGTTCGATTTCCAACCGACTTTCAGCAATTTCGGTTCCACCGAGTACCCCCAGTAAAAGTCAAAACCGGTGAAAACCGGCCCAAAAAATCGGATGCCTGAATTTTATCTTTTTTCATTTTAACTTTGAAAAATTGAAATTTTGATTTGAAAATTTTGGCCACATTTGGCCAAAATTTTCTGATTTTCAGCCGTTTCAATTCTACCGGTGACCCATAGTAAAAAATTAAAACGGGTAATCAAAACCCTGGTTGTGACTGAGACATACTAAGGAAGCTGTTGATAATACGCACTGGCGATTGCAAAATTTACAAGTTCTGGGTCTCCAGCCAATCTAGACCCATTGACTGATAATCATAGCCGATTGGAAGCACAAATTTCGTCTTAGATAAGCATAACTTTGGAAATCAATGAATGATGGGTAAGTTATGTTGGGGAGATGTCATTTGTAACTAGTACAACAGTTGATGGTTGACCAATCTGCTGATAAGGGTGTTAGAGCGGACGACAAGGACCCAGAAGTTTTGTCTGGTATTAGTGTAAAGCGGCACACTGGCGAAATTTTTTTTAAATAATATTTTTTTAAAACAAAATTACAAAAATATATAATCGCTTTAAAAAATTACAGAAATGAGTTCCTGTCGCCAGTTGAAATGGCGACAGGAACCTATCGCCATTTCAACTGGCGATAGGAACCCTGACCGCTCCTGTCGCCGGTCCAACTACCTATCGCCAGTTGAAATGGCGATAGGAATGTGAACAGTGTTCCTATCGCCATTTCAACCGGCGATAGGTTCCTGTCACCATTTCAACTGGCGACAGGAACCTATCGCCAGTTGAAATGGCGACAGTATGCCATGTATAAAATGCCGTAAAAATCCTTCCAAACCTCATTTTAATTCAAAAAAAAAACAGAATCGAGAAGGAGAGGAAGAGAAAGAAAGGTAGCGAAGCGCTGCTCGTTCGTCGCGGAGGAGATAGATCCAGAGAGCAATGGATCTAGTAGACCGGTCATCTCGCAGGTATATTTTTCGATTAGAATTAAGTAGTTTAGCAAATAGAATGAAGTAGAATATGGACATAGAATCAAGTAGAATAGCGACATAGGATTAAGTAGAGTAGATAATTGTAGCGAAATTATGTATAGAATTGTAGTGAAAGAGCGACTAGAATCAAGTAGAATAGCGACTAGAATGAAGTGGAATATCGACATAGAATCAAGTAGAATAGCGACTAGAATGATGTAGAATTGCGACATAGAATCAAGTAGAATAGCAACATAGAATTAAGTAGAATAACGACTAGAATTAAGTAGAATAACGACTAGAATGAAGTACAATAACGACTAGAATCAAGTAGAATAGCGACTAGAATGAAGTAGAATTGCGACATAGAATCAAGTAAAATAGCGACGTAGTGTAGTTCATCGTATATTATTTGAGATGTGTATAGTGTAGTTTATCGTACATGTTTCACACTTTTTACAAAGTATGCACTTAATTTGTAGATATGGTGGACGGAGGTCAGTATGAGTTGCTTGACCCGGTGATTGATGCACATCACCGTAGCCGTCTCAGTACCGTGCTCCCCCAGGAGGACGAAGCACCGATTGAGCTTGGCGCGTTTCGGTTGCGCACGCCTATCAGGGCATGGAGGCTGCACGCAGCCTGGATTCCGAGGTACGTATAGTTTTAATACACTCAATCGCGGTATGACTACTTTGCGTGCATTCACGTTTATTCTTAATCGTTTTGACGCAGGTTGAGAGCGGCAGGCCTCCTTCCACTAGCAAGGATGGTGGAGGCGACTTTTGAGGATGATCAGGACCGTGCTGGTGGTCGTACGTCTAGGCGTTTTCCGTATGACCGGGCGCTGCTGACGGCGTTGGTTGACCGCTGGAGGCCAGAGACGCACACGTTCCACCTTCCGTGCGGGGAGATGACGCCGACGCTGCAGGACGTGAGCTTCCTGCTCGGGTTGCCATGCGCAGGCCGCCCCCTGGCGGCGTACGACATCTCGGCCACATGGCGCACTGACCTCCTAGCGAGGTTCCACGACAAGCCGCCGGTGGCAAAGAATTACACCGAAGTTGGCCCTTGCGACGGCCGACGTTGAAGTGGATCTGCCAGTTCTACGTAAGTATTTGTAATTATTGTCATCTCGCTTAAATTCGTATGTGAAACTTGCTGCTAAATTCTACATTTCTTCTTGCAGCCCGAGCGCATAGCGCCTGGCGCAGGGGACGTGGTTGTTAGGAGGCACTTTGAGGCCTACCTACTATGGTTGTTCGAGTGGGTCATGTTTTTGGGGTCCCACGGCGACAGCGTCGACAAGCACTACGTCCGGTACGCACACGAGGTGGCCAACATGGAGATTGGCGACATCCTCCCACGCTCGGGTCCGCCGTGCTGCGTGACGCATCAGCGCCTTTGCGACGCAGCGTGCCACCGTATCGAGAACAACTCCATCCTCTCCGGATGTCCACTACTGCAGCCTATGGTCCTTCGAGCGTTTTCAGATCGGACGACCACAGCTGGACTTGACAGCATATACGATCTCTTTCACACAATGTAATTATGTGCTGAATAAATAATTGTGTTGGTGTCCACAGGTACACTAGGAAGGGGGTACACGGCTCGATGTCCTGGTTGGATAGGATGCGGCCTTGGGTCGAGGTTTGGACTCACGCGCTCGAGCATATCATCCAGTGTGGGCAGGATCCCTATGACATCGAGACGTACGCGGATTACATGGATTGGTACTCTAGTCGGACGAGGCTTCGCTGCGTCCGGGTCGTGGTCGACCCACCACGACATGAGGCTGCGACGTCCGACACATATCCTACCTAGCCGGACTCCGCTTTCCACCTCTCGGTACGTATTGAACTGTCCTTAATTCATATTTATCTTGCCAGATTTATGTTTCCAACTTGTGCAGACGGATCTACACCGGGAGATTCTCGAGGTAGCGACCACCATGCAGAGGACGCAGGGGGACACGAGAGGGCTTGTGCAGCGGATCATCGACGCGGCGAGACGAGGCATCCAGATTGCGACTTGTCGCACGTCGAGGGACGCGGTGGACCGACCAGTGCGGGGACGAGGGGTCACGTCGGGACGAGGGGTCACCTCGGGACGAGGTGGTTCACGTCCACGGGCTCCTGCCCCGGACGTGGCCGGCGTGTCATCGTGGCACCAGGGTGGGAGCAGCACTGGACAGGGCTCATCGGGGCACGCCTTCGTGCCACCAGGTATGACCACCTTGCTTGCTTGCGGAACGTAATGCTTGTTTCTTTCGAACCCCGATAGTTACTAACGGCAATATTCTCTATCAGGTCCTGAGCTCCACTATCACATGGGCCAAGGGTACGCGGAGTCGTCGGCGCATATCTCTGGGACAGCAGGTATGACCACCTTGGGATGATTATGTTTTTTTTTCGTGTTTTCGGCATGATTACGTTTGTAACATAATACTTCACAGGAACGCCTTGGGAGGACGGTTCATTTCTGGACGATGACCCAAACCTATCGGTACCCATCGATTTCTTCTTTGATGACCTGCGTGATGTCCCGTTCAACTTGGAGACTTCTCAGCTGCAAAGTGCTCCGCCACCGACACAACCGACACAGGAGGAGGAGGCCCCCCTCGCGACACCACCTCGGACTACTCGTCTTGGTCGGCCAGTCATCCCGCCTGAACCTCTCACATACTCGGACCGTCGTAGGCAGAGACCAGGGGCGACACGGGGAGTGTGCCCCCAGAGGGGCCGCCAGTAGATATTTGGTCCTTCAAATATCAGTCATACCATGTAAATATTAATATATGAACAACTCTTATTATGTTAGTCTCATGTTTCGAAATCTCTTTTTAGTATCATGTTTCGCATTCCATTCTTCCGTGTTATTCGCATCATCGTAATATCACTTAGCCTCGTACTTACGAATAATTAATATCTCAAACGTCCTCGTAAAATTCTACAGAAATTCACTGCAGTAGGACAACATACGATCATTATAAATTGTTATTACGAGATTAATAGATTTTGTACCGTTAAAATTTTATAAAAATCATAAGTACGTAAAGTGGACTTGCAAATTAGGGTTGGAGAGGAACCTGTCGCCGTTTCAACTGGCGACAGAAACCTATCGCCAGTTGAAATGGCGACAGGAACCTATCGCCATTTCAACTGGCGATAGGTAGTTGGACCGATGACGAGAGCGGTCAGGTTCCTATCGCCGATTGAAATGGCGATAGGTTCTGTCGCCATTTCAACTGGCGACAGGAACTCATTTCTGTAATTTTTTGAGGCGATTATATATTTTTGTAATTTTGTTTAAAAAAAATATTATTTTTTAAAAAAAATTCGAACACTGGCACCACCATTGTCTTTCAAGTAGCAGTTTTCCCCGTTGCCACGACTACGTACAGGTATACATGGAGAAGCTGTCAAAACTCCTAATGCCTCCCATGCCTACATGTATCATCAAAACTGTTAATGCCTCCCATGCCTACATGTATCAAGGAGAGATTCTCAGGTAGCAAAGCAAGAGACAAGGAAGTAGAACACTAAGCAAGCATATGGTCAACCGTAGCATGAGTGCATGGCCTCCCACATCTCCCCTTTTATTTGATCTGAGCTGATGAGATAAGGTGCAGCTTGGGAGTGCTACGCAGTAATTCAGCACATGCGAGCCTGCACTCTTTAATGTAATTTACTCAAAGACATTACTGCCAAAATAGTGAAGTATAGATTTTGTTGCCAATTCTTGCTATATGGTCTATGAGAACTAGTTTGCAGTTTTAACAAACAAGCTCGATGGTATGGGAAAAACTCAAGGGAGCAGACCTTGGGAAGTGCAAATGCTATGTTATAACATGTTCTAGGAGCTTCATAATGTGATAAGTTAGCCATCCATCAAAATTTAGAAAGATAATGTGCCAGCTTTTGTATCATTGCTTCCTATTCAAGAAAACAAAAAATCGACCTCATAAATTTTGAGCCATCATATATCAGCTCGCTCGGGCCAAATTACGTTGACACACAATTTGATCTTATGCGTATACTTGAAAAATGGTGTAGTTGGTGAAAAAGACTGTTATGTAGCCAAGCAAAATGCAAAGAAGCAGTACAGTAAGCAACGCATACTGGTGAGAAGTGAGAACTGTTAGAGATATATGTATAGTTTGTTATTCCCCATTGTTATGAGGGGTTATTTGCATATTCACCACATGTACTTTGTGTATATATACCGGCCCATTGGCCTCATATTGAATACAAGCGCTATTCATAACATGGTATCAGAGCAAACTAGGGTTAGGGTTTTCTCACGTCTCACGTAACAGGCGCCGGCCTCCTCAGTCGCCGGTTGCCGTTCGCTGCCCGGTTGTGCTTCGTCTTCGTGGTCGCTCGTCGGCCTCTCCGCCTGATCTGCCTCCTCGCGCCTCGTCACGCGCCGCCGGATCCCGTCTTCGTGGTCGTTCGTCGGCCTCTCGCGGATCTGCTCCAGGCCGCCGGAGAACCAGACTAACGCCGGGACGCGACGCTTCGCTGTTGCTTGGGATTCGCCAGCCCCGAGATCGGCCCGGGCAGGATCGACGCCGACCTGCCGCCGCCGCCGCCGCCAATCGCTGCTCCGCTTCGCGGCCGCCGCCGCCGCCGCCGCAAGCGTCGCCGCCGCCCGAGGCTTCGGCGCCGAAAGCATAAGCTGCACCGCCATCGCCGCTTCGCCGCTGCCGCTCGCGCCCGCCGCCGCTTCGCGCTCGCTGCCGCCGCCGCCGCTTCGCCGCCGCCGCTTGCCCATGCCGCCATTGCCGTCACAAAACAAGGGAACCTAGTTTCGTTCCCGTGCCTCTTTTGTGCTATAAGGCCGGCCGGCGTTTAGTCGAACCGCCGCCAAAAAAAAAAAAAAAAAAAAAAGAGAAAAAAACCGTTGATCTAACGCCGCGCCGTCGGCGCCGCTGTTAGACTTCGTTCCCTTGGTCGCCGTGCCGTCCAGCACCGCCTACCAATGGGTACTGTTTCTCTCCCTCGTTGCCCGGTGATCTTCGATGGTGTTAATTACACCGACTTCATGTCTCACATGCGCATTCATATGCGTGGTCTTCGTCTCTGGGGCATCCTCTCTGGCGATGTCATCTGCCCGCCTTGCCCTACTCCTCCGACGGAGCCTACGCCTGTTGCGCTGCCCCCGACAGCCGACAAGGCTGCTGTTGAGGCCGCTCAACTTGCTGATGATGAGGCTGCCTCTACCTACCAAGAGGCTCTGGATTTCTACAAGGATCGACTGGCCGTTTATACTCAGTGGTACGACGACGACTTTCGGCTGCTTCTTGTCCTCATTGCCGATGTCGGCCTCGGTTCTCTTCGAGGTTGTGGGACTCTCCTCGGCTTTCCAGATGTGGACTCACCTTCGTCAGCGCTACGAGCCCTCTGGTGATGCCTTGTACCTGTCCGTGGTCCGCTAGGAGCACTCTCTTCAGCAGGGTGATGCTACTGTTGACGCTTTTTACACTCGAGCTCATTGTCTGGCGTCGCTTGGACTCTCTCCGCCTTCTGGTGTCGCTCTTGTCCGCGGCCGCCTTAGCCGCGTCTTGACTGGAGTTTCAGCTGGTCTACGAGTTCCTTACTCGCCGCCCCGAAGTTCGAGCAATGGCGTGCCCGGCTCCTTGCACGCCACCCTCGTGTCACTCTCTGGAGGCTCTTACCGAGATACGCGGAGGAGACTACTTTGAGTGGTCTTTGGTGCGATGCCACTCCCCTCTGCTCATTGCTCGTCCACTGCTACATCGCTCGCTTCCACGCCACAAAGACTCGCTTCCCCCTCGGCCGCCACAGCGGTGGTGGCCGCCTCCATCCGGAGGTGGCCGTCCTCATCGCTTCCTATTGCGACAAGGTCGGCCACATTGAGTCGGTGCTATAGGAAGAAGCGGCATCTTTCACGCCGTTCTTCTACTAGCATCGACATCGGTCTTCTACATCGACGTGCGATCGACTACTTCATCAGTTTCTCTCACTGAGCAGGAGATAGCCAGACTTCGACGCTTGCTGCCGCTTGAGTTCTCCTCGGCAGTTCTGCGAGGTTCGCTCATCGACTCTTGAGCACCGAGAAACCACCTCTACGATCAGTACCTCCCCATGGATTCTTGATTCTGGAGCATCTTTTCATATGACTTCTGATGCTTCCACTCTGTCCTTCATTACACCTCTTGATTCTCCTATTAGTGTTCTCACTGCTGATGGGACCTCTCTTTCTGTCTCTGGTCGAGGATATCTTAGCAACTCATCCTTTCATGTTCCTTCTATTGCTCATGTTCCTCGCCTTACCATCTGACTTCTTTTCTTTGGGCGACATCGATCTTGGTTGTCGGGTCATTCTCGACTCTGACTCTTGTTGTGTTCAGGACCGCCACACGGGAGCTCTGGTTGGTTCTGGCCCTCGGCGCCTTGACTCACAGCGCCTCTGGGAGCTTGACTGGCTTCATCTTCCTTCCGCTGCCACCGTCGCTGCCAGTCTCTCCGCCTCTGCCACTCCGTCTACCGGCTCTTTCCAGCAGTGGCATCACCGTCTTGGCCATATGTGTGGCTCTCGTCTGTCGTCTTTAGTTCGTCGTGGTCTTCTGGGGTCTGTCTCAGGAGACGTGTCTTTAGATTGTCAGGGCTGTAAGTTAGGCAAACAGCTTCAGCTTCCTTATCCTCATAGTGAGTCAGTATCTCAGCGTCCATTTGATCTTGTTCACTCAGATGTTTGGGGTCCGGCTCCCTTCGTTTCGAAAGGGGGTCATCGATATTATATCATTTTTATAGATGATTTCTCTCGCCACACTTGGATATATTTCATGTCTTCTCGTAGTGAGGTCTTGTCTATCTATAAACAGTTTGCTACTATGGTTCGCTTTACGTTCTCCACTCCTATTCGTGTTTTTCGTGGCCGACTCTGTTTGGCGAGTACCTCTCTCATCACACTGCAGGCTTCCTTGTCGAGCAAGGCACTCTCGCTTCGATTCTCTTGTCCTGGTGCTCATGCTCAGAATGGTGTTGCTGAGCGCAAGCATCGTCACCTCTTGGAGTCGGCTCGTGCACTTATGATTGCCGCCTCTATTCCACCTCATTTTTGGGCCGAGGTCGTTTCCATCGCCACCTATCTCGTCAACATCCGGCCTTCTTACGCTCTTCGTATGCAATCCTTTTGAGCATCTCTATGGTCTCCTTCCGACTACTACGCCTTCGTTCGTTTGGTTGCGTTTGCTACGTTCTTCTCGCCCGAGAACGTACCAAACCGACCTTCGATCTGTTGAGTGTGTTTTTCTAGGATACAGTGCCGAGCACAAGGGCTATCGGTGCTGGGATCCTGTTGGTCGAC
Organism: Phyllostachys edulis; assembly: GCA_036346405.1. Lineage (NCBI taxonomy): Eukaryota > Viridiplantae > Streptophyta > Magnoliopsida > Poales > Poaceae > Phyllostachys > Phyllostachys edulis. The sequence goes on from CM070566.1 coordinate 48,184,591, forward strand.
GGATGCGGATTTCTCGGGATGTGACTTTCGACGAGTCTCGTCCTTTCTATCCACGCCCTGTCTCTCCTTCGGCTTCCTCTGTGGAGTCTCTGTCCTTTTTGACCTTTCCAGATACACCTATATCTGTTTTGCCCTTGCCCACCCGGCCCCATCGAGTCTCCACATATTCCCCCTGTGGCCTCTCCGCCGTTATCGCCGCCGCCGTCTCCTCACGGCTCCTCAGCTCCCCCACTACACTCGTCTACACTCGTCGACCTCAGATTGAGGATCTTCGGATGAGTCATCCTCTTCTGATGATCCATCTTCCCCTGATGGGTCATCTTCTCCTCGCTACGCTCTCCGCGATCGCCAGTCGCTTCGGCCCCCTGCCCGTTTTGCCTTTGCTGGCGCAGCTACTCGTGAGCCTGTCTCTTACCGGGATGCTGTTACTCACCCCGAGTGGCAGCATGCCATGGCCGAAGAGATTGCTGCCCTTGAGCGTACTGGTACTTGGGATCTTGTTCCCTTTCCATCTCACTCTCGTCCCATCACGTGTAAGTGGGTCTATAAGATTAAGACTCGCTCTGATGGCTCTCTTGAGCGCTATAAAGCGCGTCTTGTTGCCCGTGGCTTCCAGCAGGAGCATGGTCGTGACTACGACGAGACTTTTGCTCCCGTGGCTCACATGACCACTGTCCGCACTCTTCTTTCGGTGGCGTGCCTGTTTCGCCATCGGGTCTGCATTCACGCTTGATGTCAAGAATGCCTTTCTTAATGGCGAGTTGCGTGAGGAGGTCTACATGCATCCGCCACTTGGGTATTCATTCTCGAGGGCATGGTCAGCCGCCTTGTCGCTCTCTCTATGGCCTTAAGCAAGCCCTCGTGCTTGGTTTGAGCGCTTCTCCTCTGTGGTCATCGCTGGCGGCTTTTCGCGAGTGATCATGATCCTGCGCTCTTTGTCCACACTTCGTCTCGTGGTCGGACTCTTCTTCTTACGTATGTTGATGATATGATCATTCTTGGAGATGATTCGAGTACATTGCCTTTGTCAAGGCTCATCTTAGTGAGCAGTTCCTTATGTCGGATCTTGGTCCTCTTCGTTTACTTCCTTGGGATTGTGGTTACTTCCACTCCAGATGGTTTCTTTATGTCCCAAGAGAAGTATATTCAGATCTTCTTGATCGCGCCTCTCTCATCGATCAACAGATCGTTGAGACTCCCATGGAGCTCAATGTTCACCTCCGACCCTCTGATGGCGAGCCTCTTTCTGATCCGACTCGCTATCGTCATCTTGTTGGGAGTCTTGTCTACCTTGCTGTTACTCGTCCGGATATCACTTATCCAGTTCACATTCTGAGTCAGTTCGTTTCTGCTCCCACTCAGGTTCACTACAGCCACCTTCTTCGAGTTCTGCGATACCTTCGTGGGACTATCTCTCGCCGTCTCTTCTTTCCACGCCCGGCTTCGTTCTGACTTCAGCTTATTCGGATGCTACTTGGGCCAGCGATCCCTCTGATCGTCGGTCTATCTCTGCTTACTGTGTTTTTCTTGGTGGTTCTCTCATTGCCTGGAAGACGAAGAAACAGACTGCAGTGTCCCGTTCGAGTGCAGAGGCTGAGTTGCGAGCTATGGCTCTCTTGACAGCAGAGATTACTTGGCTACGGTGGTTACTTGAGGATTTTGGTGTTTCTGTCACTACACCGACTCCTCTCTTGTCAGACAGTACAGGTGCTATCAGTATTGCCCGTGATCCTGTGAAGCATGAGCTCACCAAGCATATTGGTGTTGATGCTTCCTTCATGAGGTCTTGTGTGCATGATCAGGTGATTGCTCTTCAGTATGTGCCTTCGGAGCTTCAGATAGCGGATTTCTTCACGAAGGCCCAGACTCGAGCACAGCATGGCTTCTACCTCTCCAAACTCAGTGTTGTTGATCCACCATGAGTTTGAGGGGGGTGTTAGAGATATATGTATAGTTTGTTATTCCCTATTGTTATGAGGGGTTCTTTGCATATTCACCACATGTACTTTGTGTATATATACCGGCCCATTGGCCTCATATTGAATACAAGCGCTATTCATAACAAGAACTAGGTATTGCATGTCATTGTGACCTCCCACATCTCTCGTTTTATGTGATCTGAACAGCTGGGATACGAAGCATGAGAATACTATGCAGTAATTCAGCACACAAGCTTGCCTATGCTGCAAGTCTGCAACCTTTAATTTAATTTAATTTAATATACTTTGCCGGCAATTCTTGTTCTATGGTTTGTGGAAAGTAGTTTGTAGAGTTTTGTCAATGTGTAGTTTAACAAGATCGATATATAATATGAGAAAAAAAAATTACAGAGCAGGACTTTCAGGTTCCAATTAGGAGGTGCAAATGTTGGACATTTTCCATTGGGATACTATTACGTTGCGCTTTCTGAATTTATATTTTAGATGTTCAACTCCGTTGTCTATTTGAGCCATGACTTCCTTGACTTGCTGTATCAGCGTGACTGGAGGGGAATTTGAGGTAATCCATTGGACTACAAGGATCACTAGAACTTTTTCTCAGCCTTTTCTCGTTGCGTACTTGATCAACCAAGGATTAACAAAAATCACTGTTAGCGTTGCAAAAAGATCATATATAGGTTCATTTCATAGCACAGTTGTCGTAAACTGACAAACAATTACAAAGACAGTTCTTATTAAAAAAAAAGTCAATGATATGTGATCATATCACAGACAGTTTATTTTAGAACTGTCTGTGATACATATCACAGACGGTTTGTGCCACTAAACCTCCTGTGATAGTTCCATCTATAGCTAAAAAATGTTTAGTAAACATGTTCAACATAGACAGTAACTTCAACTCTAAACAGCATGGTTAGTCGCTTCTTACAAAATATTTTCTTAAAACGGTATGTGTTAAGTGCACCGGTGGTCGTCTTCTAGCAGCGCCAACACCCGGTCCTACGGCTCGGCCATCTTCTTCCATGTCGCCTCCTGGACCGCATCCGCAGCGAGCCTCCGACACCACCTACACTCCCGGTTGGTCCTCTTGGCTATCTCGCACCCGCCGCCGGCCGGCTCGCCCTCGATCTTTGTGATGTAGTGCTTCCCAACGTCGCGTCCACACTGACACCACCATTGTTTTTCAAGTAGCGGTTGTCCCCGTTGCAACGACTACAGCTATATATGGAGAAGCTGTCAAAACTCCTAATGCCTCCCATGCCTACATGTATCATCAAAACTGCTAATGCCTCCCATGCCTACATGTATCAAGGAGAGATTCTCAGTAGCAAAGCAAGAGACAAGGAAGTAGAACACTAAGCAAGCATATGGTCAACCGTAGCATGAGTGCATGGCCTCCCACATCTCCCCTTTTATTTGATCTGAGCTGATGAGATAAGATGCAGAATGGGAGTGCTACGCAGTAATTCAGCACATGCGAGTCTGCACTCTTTAATGTAATTTACTCAAGACATTACTGCCAAAGAAGTGAAGTACAGATTTTGTTGCCAATTCTTGCTATATAGTCTATGAGAACTAGTTTGCAGAGATCTGTTCATTTACAGTTTTAACAAACAAGCTCGATGGTATGTGAAAAACTCAAGGGAGCAGACCTGTTCGGAAGTGCAAATGCTATGTTATACATGTTCTAGGAGCTTCATAATGTGATAAGTTAGCAATCCATCTAAATTTAGAAAGATAATGTGCCAACTTTTGTATCATTGCTTCCTATTCAAGAAAACAAAAAAGCGACCTCATAAATTTTGAGCCATCATATATCAGCTCCAAGGGCTCGGGCCAAATTACGTTGACACACAATTTGATCTTGTACAAAAATAAATTTGGATAAGCCGTGTCAGAGAAGTCGGTCACTCTTAGCGGCCATGGATGGTTCACCAGCCATTGGGTTGAATCTTAGAGCAATTGAGTAGCCGGAAAGTCTGATATGGTGATGAGGACATCCTATGGATGCAGCCAATTACTAGAGTACGTGCACAACAGTTGAATTATAAGGTGAGCTCGTTTCTAGTTCATAATTTTCCTATTAAGGATGGATTGCTACCTAAATCATGTGATTTTTATTCTACTCAGGAACCAAGATGAGAGGAGTAGCACTACTATCACAACAAGTCCAAGCTGACCCTATTTCAATTACAAACCAATTCGGAGTCAGCATGACAACACCGACTTAAAATGATCATAACTTTCACATAAGTAGTCCGTTGGAGGTGGTCGAGTACTTGGTGGAAAGCTTACGATGAGACCTTTCCAACAGATCCAGCTCCACCTTCAGATTCACTGTCTACACGTCACAATCATCAAAGAGAGGTGCTGCATCACCTGTTGGGCCAACTTGGGCCTTGTAAGAGTGTTCGGATCCGAGCCCAGGTTGTGTGCGCTCCCCTGGTGGTGCACAAACCCTAGGCCAATGCCCCCCTGGCCACCACCTCCTTATAACCTTTGTGGCTGCCACTTTTTGTCCTTAGGCTTGTTTAGATTGTTTTTTCGTTCAAAAAACATCAATTGTGTACTTGTGTCGACTAGACCAACTACGGCGACTTGAGGCCTCTCCATTGTTCAATAAAACTTCATCTTTTATCTGTAATTCAGATTGCACTTATTTCTTTCTTGCTTGATTCCCGATTGCTTGCAAGAAAGATCAACCGTGTTGGGCAGGGACTTGATTCTCGATTGCTTGCAGGAAAGATCAACTGTGTTGGGCACGGTTGGTAACGACAAGGGTGTGGTGTAGCGATTGCAGGACGGCCTTGGTCGTTTTGGTCAAGTAGCCTCATCCGTCAACATCATATCAATCGTAGTTATCATTCTCATCGGAAGATCAGGCCAAATCCCCTCATTATATGGCACTATCAGTATCTTTAGAGTAACTGCCCCTCATTAACGAACAGCTATGTGCATGCGTGAACAAGTTATCAAGAGTCCTGATACCTCTCATGCCTATACTTGAAAAATGGTGTAGTTGGTGAAAAAGACTGTTATGTAGCCAAGCAAAATGCAAAGAAGCAGTACAGTAAGCAACGCGTACTGGTGAGAAGTGAGAACTAGGTATTGCATGTCATTGTGACCCCCACATCTCTCGTTTTATGTGATCTGAACCGCTGGGATACGAAGCATGATAATACAGCAAATGTTGGATATTTTCGATTGGGATACTATTACCTTGCGCTTTCTGAATTTATATTTTATATGTTCAACTCCGTTGTCTATTTGAGCCATGACTTCCTTGAATTTCTGTATCAGCGTGACTGGAGGGGAAATTGAGGTAATCCATTGGACTACAAGGATCACTAGAACTTTTTCTCAGCCTTTTCTCGTTGCGTACTTGATCAACCAAGGATTAACAAAAATCACTGTTAGCGTTGCAAAAAGATCATATATAGGTTCATTTCATAGCACAGTTATCGTAAACTGACACACAATTACAAAACTGATGGGAAGCAGAAATCTCGGCGCTTTACATAACCGACTCGGTTTCCTAAAGAAATAAAGTAAATAGACTGACTCCCATATTGTTGTAGTCGACCATGAATTCATGGGTTGACTCCAACCCAAATTGCGTAAGAAAAGGACGGAACAAAATGAAGGATTTCCATAAGCAGGCCTTAATCCAGTCGGACTCCACGCGCTCTCCCTGATTTTCCATGCTGTCAACCGAAGGCATCCCGTCTTATCTCCTATACTTGGAAACGTGTAGGAAAAGAACTCCTCATTAGTTGGAAGTTGCCATGATATTAGGAAATCCTCTCGGTAAAATCTTGGAGTCCCGATTCCCTTAGTGCACAAAACAGGATCAGCTCGGGCTCCTCGGTGTAGTCTGAAACCAATTCCTGGCTCGTGCGGCCTCTGGACCCGCAGACCTTCACGCGCCTCGCTCAGCCGCATACTCCCGACTCACGCACTTGCGCACCATCATGCCGGCATTCACGTGTTTCACGCGATGCGACCGATCGCCCCACAACAGACGCTAGGGCATCCCCTCCTCGGTCTTTCTCCCTCTCAACCGAAGCTTTTTCTTTCCTCAGTGATGCCTGAAATTAACTCATACGAAACGATTTGCACACAAGAATCAAGTTCAATAGTAGGGTTAGTAGTCGTGGCCACGTCATCGGTTGAAGTTATAGCAAATTGACCAAAAAAATTACTGCATTTCAGGTTAATTCTTGTGATATGTCAATACTGCATTTCAGGTTAATTCAGCCGCTGAAAGCAAATACTGAAGATGCATCAAAATTCCCAACACATTCCATACGTATAATACTACAGTGTGACTGACAACAAGGGACTATGATATAGCAAAATTACCGCGTTATCCGATATGTCAATACTGCATTTCAGATTAATTCAGCCACTGAAAGCAAATACTGAAGATGCATCAAAATTCCCAACACATTCCATACCTATAATACTACAGTGTGACTGACAACAAGGGACTATGATATAGCAAAATAGAAGACAAATGGTGCATGGAGTACATAGTATCGTATGCGGAGAATTTTCTCATGTGATATCTCTTGATCCAGTTCATTTCTCTCACATCTCTGTTATCTTATATGAACCGAGCATAAGGTGCAATAGAACACTGTGCAATAGTTTTTTCAAAGAAAAGCAGCAAGGTTCCTCTAAAAAAGAAAGAAAGGTTGCAGGATACCTTAAATTTAGGGGATTTGCCCATGTAGTTACCATAATAAACTTGAAGTGTTTGCCCATGTAGTTACCATGATAAACTTGAAGTATATATCTTTGTTTATACACAAATGATGATAAATTTACTAATGATTCTTGTTATATGGTTCCTGAAGTACATAATAGAGCGTTGTTTTGGTAATTCTGCTGGGTCTGATGTTTTATTTTGCTAGCTAGGCAGACATATATCAAGGTGAGACGGTCATTTATCTACCTAGCTATCAACCTCTCCTATGACTCCCAAATCACAATAGAAAACTGAATCATGCTGAAATCCTATGACTCCTATGCCCATGGGATTATGAACAAGGCAGGATGTCTGCTTACAGAATATAAAAACAACCATCACACAAATTTCCCAATGCCTCCTATGCCCACATCAATCAAATTTGAGTTCAAGGGAGATCTACACCAAAGGATTGTCATCTGGTAAAAGCTCAAGATCAGCAACCACTAGTAGCGTGTCATGTACTCTTGTCTTGTATGAGTAAGCCATATACCCCATGAGCTTTGTGAAATATGAATCTGTATAAATTGGCACCTGCGGGAGATGCAACCAAATTGTGCACTCATAAGTCCTAATAACCCATGAGAAGTTAAGGCTGCAAGCCTGCAAGCGTCTTCAGTTAACACATGACTAACCAGTGACCACATATGCAGTCACGCATCTACCTTTTGTAGTAGAATGACAATTGCTTTATTTTTTCGGACTGATTAAGTAAAGATATAATGTGCTAAAATTTAGAATAACGAAGCTACATAAGAAAGAGTAAAGAAACACAATGGTAGGAACGGATGGAAGAATCACAGAAAAGCTTTTAGCATTATGCGAATCTGTATAAATGGACTGATCAGTGATGACAGAAATGGATTGTTATGAGACACAATTTCAGATGAACTAGAAAAATTCTAAACTGTCGTCAAGAGTGCTGACCATATGCTTGTCCAGTCCAACATTTATGTTGTGTATTCAACTAGTTTAACATAAAAGATGGATTTGAACCTTGCGGTGAATTTTACATGCCTAAAGTGACAACGATACTTGTGAATTCGAGGCCTGCCTCCAAAGCCTGTGATCCATTGTGGGATAAAATTGAAAGCCAGAGTTCTCCTTTTTGCAATGCATGGTTCTTCCAATAGTTGTCAGCAATGCATGGTTTTTGAAATTCCATTACTAACGAGCGTTCAGCATATATAAATGTTTACCAGATCACACCACTGAACAAATAGAACAAAAAAGGTACATAAAAATCCCTCTTTTACCCCCTTCCCACGTTATCAAACGATCAGAATTAGAGCTGGCCAAACGGGTCGTGTTTAATGGGCAAGACGAGGCACGATTAACGTTGGTTCGACACTGCCCAAGACGCAAGACGACATCGTTCACGGCCAGCCGCAAGACGGCACGATCTTTCGGTCGTTCGGCGGACGACACCTAAGACGACGGCCAAGATTAAGACCAAGACTACCCGTTAGGGCACTCTTAATCGTTTTAATATACATATATAAATTTATTTTTATTTATTAATATTTATATGATTTTCTTTCCATTTTTAATACTTATATGGTTTTATTTTGTAGTTTTTAAATTTTATATAGTTCATTTTATAAGTATATATAAATTTACTTTGGTTTTTTAAATATATATATATTTTATAGGATTGTTTTTCAATTTTTCTTGTCTTATGAGCTAAATAACAAATGTTTTAACGAGCTAGCTATTTGAACATTAATAAAATTCTATTACATTTTCAATATGGTTGTCTCATTGTTTTTAATTTTCATGTCAACTTTTGAATTCTACACATTTTCCTAATTTTTTCGGAATTATTTTGGAATTTTTTGATTTTTTCATTCTGGCGGGCCAAATGGGCTAAACAGGCCACATTTGACCCTAAGACACAAGATTTAAGGGGTGATGGGTCGTGTTCAGGCGTCATGCACCATGAGTTCGTGGCTTCAAGACGCAGATTTAACAAAGAGTCGGGCCGGATGGGCGGCCGAATGGGCCGGGCAGGATGGGCCGTCTTGCGTCTTGCCAGCCGCCCATTTGGCCACCTCTAATCAGAATCACCCAACGAAACAACTAGGACGTCAAAATTTGCAAACATTAATTCCCCGAAATTGAGCAAATAAACAACAGATGACCTTAAAAACCACACCTTTTCCACAAGAGAAAATTAATGAATTGCCCCACCTTACATGTGCATTTGCTCACTTGGGACTAAGCTCGTGGTAATAGCTCAAATGCCTCACCTTTCGTGAAACACTTGATTATTTGTCATTTTGGACAATTTTACCTTTGTCTTCTTCTTCCCCTTCTCTTTTCTTCTTCCTTGCTCCGGCCATGGCCAACCTCGGCGCTCCGACCGACCGCCGTCCTCCTCCTCCACATCGACAGCCAAAGCGAAGCAAAGTGGAGAATCCAGCCTTGCCCACCGCCACATCTACCATGGGGAGACCTAGAGCAACCTCCGCCGCCGCCGCCAGGTCCAGGCGGGCCAAGCCCAAGCCCTCCTTCCTTTCCCCACTCGCGTCATCGGTCGCGGCCGGCACCCCTCCCCCTCCTTGCTCAAATCCGTTGGTCGCCGCTCCTCCTCCTTGAGCCACTGAGGGAGCAGGAGCGGGGCGGCGAGCGTAGGGAGGGAGAGGTTGTGCACGGTAAGGAGGCAGAGCACGCGAGGAGGTGTCGGAGGTGCGGCGGCGGCAGCCGGATCCAAGCGGCGACGGACGGACTGCAGAGAGGAGAGCTGCAGGAGGTGGCGGAGGTGCGGCGGCGGCAGTCGGATCCAAGCGGTGGCGGCCGGAGCACCAGGTCGGCCATGGCCGGAGCATGTAAGAAGAAAAGAGAAGACGACGAAGGGGAAGAAAAAGATAATGACAAAATTGTCTAACATTTGCAAATGATCCTATCCTACGGTATAAATAGAGAGCAGGTTGAGTCCGGGGAGCCTGGCCACGTCGCCCTTTTTTCTCATCCCGCCCGATCCAGCTTTGATGCGACGTGTTCGCTTCGTCTTGTCTTCAGCTGCCTCACTGTTGCCAACGCATGCCTCATTCTTCATCCTCATCCCCTCCATTCCATATAGTCCCTCCTGGTTTTCTCCGCCGCCGCTTCTCCCATTCCCTTCCCCCGGCCCCTGGCCCCCACTCCCATCTCATCCTCATCCCCTCCATTCCATGTAGTCCCTCCCGGTTTTCTCCACCGCAGCTTCTCCCCTTCCCTTCCCCCAGCCCCCACTCCCATCCCCTCCACCTTCACCTCACCCGGCCCTTGCCACCTTTCCCTCCACCTTACCCCATGCCCCAATGGCCGCTCTCCCAAACTCGTGAGTCCCAGGTCCCAACTACCATAGCGCGGCACATCGCACCTTCCAAAAGCTTCCACCGGCTCCTCGCCTAAGACTACTCCGCCCACCTCCCAGGCGCCACCACCCGCCTCTCCTCCTCCCAAAACCCTATCTTTGGTCGCCGCTTATGTAACCTCGCCACGGGCGATGCGACATCGTCATTGCTCGCTTCACGCCCTCCTCATTGGAGACCGAGGTGGCGGCGGGGGCATGGGGGAAGGTCTCTGCCGTGCTCTTCGACATGGACGGCGTGCTCTGCAACAGCGAGGAGCTGTCGCGCCGCGCCGCCGTGGACATCTTCGCCGAGATGGGCGTAGACGTCACCCCGAGATGGACGTAGACGTCACCGTGGACGACTTCGTCCCCTTTATGGGCACGTCACCCCGAGATGGGCGTAGACGTCACCGTGGATGACTTCGTCCCCTTTATGGGCACATGTAAATCATGTCGTGGTCCTGCTGCTACTTGCAGACTGGCAATGCAGTTCACGTGATTTCTGACGACTCATGGTTTTTGAGCGTAGCATCCTATGCCCGTATTCCTTAAACTTGTGTGGTTCTTAGGTTGTTTAAGTTGCGAGTAGTTCTGTAATTCTATGCATAAACAACATTGTTGTGACTCCTTGTTAGCTATAGTAATTGGTTTCCCTAAAAAAAATGTAGTACTTGCTAATTCGGCAATCACTATGCTATAATAATCGTAATAATTTACAATTTCCCCCAGATAGCTAAGCCTAAACAAACAGGGCCATTAACATGCTCCCACTTCCCGTATAACTATCTACACAATTGTAAATATATTATTGCATCCGAATGCTTGTAACAAGATGCCACTTTCACGATTACATACTTGCATCGAATAATTTTACAAAGATGCTCGTATCCCTAAAATTTCTATGGTTCTTAGGTTTTTAGATTGTGTAATCTGTAATCAGATTTTCAGCCCAAAGATTGTTGTGATTCTTTGGTAATTGTAGTGTTTACTGATTGGCTAGGTTTTTTAGACTGTGTACTTTGGTAATCTGTATTTTCAGGCCCAACATTGTTGTGACTCTTTGGTAATTGTAGTGTTTACTGATTGGCTATTTGGCTAATTCCTATGCTTATTTCATAGTAATCAGTATCCCCCAGAAGTTGTTATTTCCAATTTATGAACAATAACGTGCTATCAATGCCTGTATAACCTTTTACAGAAGTATAAGTATATTGTTGCATCAGCATACTCGTGAGAGTGTGCCACTTCATGTTTACATACTTACATGTAAGATTTTAGGAAACACTTTTTTTTAAAGAAAATACAAAACTTGAGAGTATAAGGCTAGCTGTACGCATAAATCTATTACCTATTCCTACCTTGAGGGGCATCAAACCAAGATCTACCTTCCTTTTCATAACGGGATGGTCCCAGTCCCACCTGAAAGGAATTATTGCCAATTTCATATTATTTTTTTGTTGCTTGTTTCCAATTTGGATACATATGGTTTAGGCGAGTCCAATTTCATTGGAGTTGTCGCAAGGGTGAAAGGAATGAAAGATTTCAATCCTGAAAGTGCCAACAAGCGGATTTTTTAGATATATCTTGATAAGGTTAAATTGTTCATGCAATCTGTTTCATCCATTCTTCATTAGAGTTTGATTGCACCATGCCAAAAAAAACTATATTATGTTCTGCAGTATGCAAAGCCAAATTCTGGCATTGGGGTCCCAGGGGCTCTGGACCTCATCATGGAGGTACTTGCAGTGCCTGAATTGAAAAATGTGTCAGCTTAGTAGTGTTCTAAAGTGATACAGTGCAAAAAAAATGCCGGTCTGAAAGCTGCTGTTGCATCCAGCGCTGATAAGATTTGGGTGGACGTAGATCTAGCTGCTGCTGGTTTCCCTGTGTCGCTGTAAGTGTTTGCTTCTTTCTTTTAATTCCAAGCAGTAATGCCATCAGTGTGCTCGCTTTCCAAGAATTTTGATTGTCATCATTGTTCTGATATATGACTTCTCATGTTGTTTAGCCAACATGTTTGATGGTAGTGATAGGTCATTTGATCTTGTCATATTTTAACCGACATGTAATAATTGAGCTTAAGCAGCTTCCTCTTACTTATTATTACATGCTACTAAGATTAATGGTATTGTCTCACGTCGAAACCTCACGTATCGTTCTTATTCTACAGGTCACTGGACGATTCACCAGCCAATGAATAGATAAAAAAACGTAAGTGAACTTGCTTTTCCATACTGATATATCACAGTTCGTTGTGCGTAACTGCTAAGACAACTCTTTCTATATTTTTCATGTGTAGCAGGAATGTAGAGAACATTTGTTCATATGCTACGCATACTAGCTAGGCCCGATTTTGTAGCCTGCTACAATAAACGTCGGGCAACTTTTGTTCTTACTCCGCAGCTACAAATCCGATGTATATAATGTATCATATTATCAAGCATGTTGTGTTTTCAAATCATTCCGGTGTATTATTATGTAGTCTTTTGCAATAACAATACCCATTAAGACATATTATTACCTATGTCCAAGTTTTTTTCCCTGCCTCCTATTGCATGCTGTGCCTACCAAAAAAAAAAAAATCCCCACGGACGCCTACAATTCGGCTATAAAAAAATCACCCATACAGTTAGCCATCAGTTCTTCTAAATTTTCTGCTTCTAACGACCAATTATTCTCCACAACAGACTACATATACTGTGGAAGTTAAAAGTCAGTTCGACGAAATGTTCTTCTTCGAGTGAAACTGTTTTCTCAAACGAACTACATGTACTGTACAACAAAACAAAAAAACTTCGCCTGGCGCGCACGGGCCTACTAGTGGCTGATTAAAGGTGGAGCATTTGAGCTATTACTACGAACTTAATCCTAAATAAGCAAATACGCATATAAGGTTGGTAAAATAATCAATTTTCTCTGTCCACAACGCGCAGCAGGAATGTATCCACCATCACAACCGGACGAACTCTGGAAAACGGAAAATTCGTTTGAACAGAACGAATGAATGTAACAAGAACTCCCCATGGAGGCCTCACCCCCGTGAATTGAGCGATTGGCGTGGGAAGTGGAGCTCGCCGGTGGGAGCGCGCGCGCTCGAGCTGCCTGCCGCCGAGGCGGGGAGACGGCGTCGCCGGCCATCCGAGGCCAGGTTTCTTTCATTCTCAATTTTTTTTGTGAGATGACCCCTGTATTATTCCTTCCTGTCTTGTTTGATCCGGACACTTCAATCATGCTTACACTATCCATTGCTGTCGATTGGAATATGGATGGCTGGATTTGGATGAAAAGGTTGGGGTTGGAGTGCTGGACATTGACTTATGCATCTATCATGTGACATTTTATATGAACAATTATGTAATTTGACTCCTGATGTTGAGGCATGTAAAAGTTTACCTCAAGACTAGAATGCATATTTTGTCAAAGAAACGCTTTGCAAAGATGATGTGTGTCCAAACCCAAGGTTTCTCTTGCACCGGCAAACCCTGCGCAACGAGGTACGAAACCAGCTGTTTTGAGGTCAGAAGTGGAATTGGAACTTTGAGGATTCACTACAAAACCAAATTTGTTGAAATATACACCAGCTTACTAATGTGATCAAGCTTTCACCAGCGAAGAATATTCCTGATGTCTCTCAGCTCCAGCGAAAAAAAATTCGGCGAAATTACCGGTAGGGCTGGTAGAACTACAAACTGACCCCTAAATTCTCTACAAACTACCAATCTGTACAATTTGATTCTCTACAATAACTCATCACATGCAAGACTATCAACACTACACGTCTTTAAAAAGAACCAACCAAGTGGGAAGTGATTTGTTGAAAATAAACCAAATTGAAACACAATGTATAATGCTAATTGAGCTAGCCACGCACAAGTGTTAACAACTCTATTATGATTTCACATTGCTTCGCGCGGAGTCTGTAGGCTTATGTATGTGTCTTTGGTTTATGTGCATCAAACCCGTTTAAACTCCCAACATGGGATGAGACTAAACTCACAAAAAAATCACATATGGTACACTTGGGCCACACATATTTGGCTGGGGTGCTACAATATATAATCTTAGTTTAGCAACTAAATGACTGCAGTGCTACTAGTCAGATTGGAGGAACAGTTGGGAGGATTGAACATATCGTTTAAGCACATTGATTAGATTGAAAGTGTAACAACCTTCCCTTTAGTACTACATTGCTAATTTACATTGAATTCCACTAGCATATAATACATCTTGGTCCAAATCGTAGTACCTCCGAGTTAACCCTTTTGGGCAAAGGGAAGATGAAAGCGCAAGTGGGAAAATGAAAGCACAAGTGAGGTGCTACTCCTGTGTGGGCATGTCCCACGGTGGGCTAGGCTATGAGCAAATTTTGGGCCGTAGGGTATTACAGATGGTATCAAAGCATCAACTCTCACTGCACGGGGATGTGTGTGTGCATGTGTTGGTTGTGCAGCAGCACACAGCACGGATCGTGTACCGAGGGTGTTCCAGGCATTTCACGGTACCAAGGGCGGCATCCCATTAGGAGAGGAGGGGGTGTGTAAGACCCTACACTCTGGTACCAAGTTGTTAGTTTACATTAAGTTCCACTAACATATAATATCTATTGGACCAAATCGTAGTACCGCCGACTGTTTTTGCAATTGCTGAAGTTTGGCTTCCTGGCACCTGCAGAGAATGCAAACAGCAGGTGAGAAATGCATAATTTTTAGTCGATATTGTAGTAGGGCACGTAAAATGGCAGTAACAAAGTACATGATTCTTTGCATGCTTATGTTTGTCAATTCCCTCGCACACAGCAAACCATCAGGTTTAATTGTAATCAATTTGCATTATCTTAACATAGATGGATCTGGTCACTGATATTTTCTTACCTGTTTGATGAAGGAAGTATAATCGAAGTTCCAGATGTTTCCCATGCCTATGCTCCATCGTGCTCTCTTGATCTCTTGGAGGAAGAAGACATGATTGCTATAATTTTTAGTTTGAAATGTGGTGAGCCTTATTATCTGATATGTCCTCTCAGTTCTCAAAATGTGCCCTTTTATTTGCTGAAAGGCGAGAGCAGCTAGAGACATGCAAAGGCTGTGAAATGTGCTTTGGTCTCACAACATAGCTTATGGTTTGAGAAGCCTTTGAACTTTCTAGTCCAATGGCATCTACTATCATGAACATATATATCGACAGAAGCATTCCAATCTAATAAAGTTGGTTGTTGGTTTGGCTTCTGAAAGGACGTACTGATAGTTACGATACATATAGCAATCTTGGAAAATCAATTCATTGTCATTGACAGAGGTGATGAAGGTAGCCAAACTTGCTCCAAGGTGTTTCATGTAGACTCTGATTAGGTGATGAAAATTCAGAGATGACAGAAGTAATGGGTTTGCACACAACTGGTCAAGTGATACAAGGTTGCACTTGCATGCATTTGGATTTAACGAACTGTACACAGCAAGAAGAGCACGATCAACAACAGAGTGACACAGATATTCTAATGTGTTTTAAGAAATCTGTTCCATCAGAGAGCGAGTTGAATAGGCGAGCTGGCTGAAATGACCTGAGGGTGCTATTTGGGATGATGGAACAGATATGGTGATGAACTGATGACTACCTACTGAACTGCAGATGGACGACACTCGAGGGACCCGAGGACTTGGGTAGAGGCGGCGGGTGCCTGGCTCACCTGCTTGAGGTCGGCGCGGGAGAGGGCGGACATGGCGAAGAACTTGGTGGCGTCGGGTGTCGGCGCCCGTGACTCGGCCGCCCCCATCTGCAGCGAGGCCACCGGAGAAGGAACTAAGCATCAAACAAGGTTCTGGGTTTTGCGGTGGCGCGGACGGGAGCGAGACGACCAACCTGGGTTGGCTAGGGAGAACCAGCCGGCGTAGATCTTCTGGTGCTCCTTGGTGCATCCCGCGGCGGTTGGCAAATCGCTCGATCTCCATCCCCGACCTCCCTCGTCGCGGCGCTCGAGTGCTCGGCGGCGGCCACAACTGGTTAGGGATTTGGGGCGTCAGGCCGAGCAGGCTTTGACCGGAAGTGGGGGACGCTGGGGCCGCTGGGCCACCAGTCTCGGGCTAGGCTACTGTACATCACTTTTTACGTCTATATAGAGTGAAATTTACGCTGCAAAATTTTCTAAATCTCGAGCTATAGTTTACCTGCCCGAGGCCCAGATTAGATCGATCCAAATGCCGAATTTTTTTAAAATAATATTATTTTAAAACATAATTACAAAAATATATCGTCTCTCCAAAAAATTGCAGAAATGTGTTCCTGTCGTCAGTTGAAATGGCGACAGGAACCTATCGCCATTTCAACTGGCGACAGGAACTCTCTCCCCCTCCTGTCGCCGGTCCAGCCACCTATCGCAAGTTGAAATGGCGATAGGTCCCTGTCGCCATTTGAAATGGCGACAGGAATCCCATCCCTATAAAAAAACCTAAATTTCAGCACAGACTCATTCTTATTCAGAAAAAAGAGAAGGAGAGAAGAGTAGAGGTGAGGAGAGAAGCTAGCAAAGCGCTGTCCGTCGGATTGCCAACCTCTCAGGTAATTTTTTTAACCAAATGGATTACATAGTTTTAGATGTACGGTTACGTAATGCAGTATAGTTTTACATAATACTTTTCGGTGGGTAGTATAGTTTTAGATATACGGCTAATCGTGGAAATGTTCTTTATGGTGCAGTGCGTCAAATATGTCCGACTCCGACATCGTCAATTTCAAAATTTACTATGATCAAGGGACTATGCTAGAGGGTCCTGAGGGGATTGATTTGCGTTATTTCCAATCGCAACCGCATTCTAGCAAGACCAGAGCGGCAGACATGGGTATTTGGATGCGATGGTTGTTCCATACATTCCAAGTGGACCGTGATGTGTACGATTTGACTTTGAGTTGCCTTTCCCCACGGAGAGCACAACCGACATATTGGGAGTTAGTGTAGCTTCGGGGACCAAAATCATGGCAGTTATATGTACGCATCGCGAGGGAGGCAGGGTGGAAATTGGTCCTTCTCGTCCAAGCATATGCCAAACCCACTCCTCCACCCGCGGCTGAACAAGAAGGAGGTGTCAAGGCCGAAGAGGAAGTCGGGGACTGCAGCCACAGCGTGGCGCACACAATTGCTGAAGCTCCCGGAGTTACTGATGCTGTCGATGAAGACCCTGCGGAAGTAGCTCCTATGGCCATGCAAGCTACTGGTCTTGCTGACGAGGGTGAGGAGGTTGAAGCCGTAGTGCAAAGGATGGATCTCGAAGACCGAGACTACATGGCATTGTCTGAAGATGAAGGTTCCGACGACGAGGATAAAGTTGACGAGCGGCGGTTCCATCCGACCGAACACATACCCGCCGACAATCTCGTAAATCAACGAAGGCTCCTGTGCCGTGGGAGTACGACCGAGTGAGGTCGACTAGGAGCTATGTACAAATGCAAGGAGACCGTGCAGACGCAAATCAAATTCTAGGCCTTGTGTTTGCGGTGCACATTCAGAGTCGTCAAGTCGACCCCAAGATTCTACGACGTGAAGTGCGGCATAGAGGATGCCCTTGGCGAGTGCACGATTTCACCAAAGTGGGACACCTACCGAAAGTGCTCTATAGTGGTCCTCACATGCGCTGTTTCGAAGTCAAGATACCCCATCGAACTCGCCATCGCTTCATCGCCAACCTTATGTACAAGTGAGATCGTGAATAATCTAGATTTTGAGCCACGATGCATCATTCGGCGATTGAGGCAAGGTTCCAATACACAATCGCTATGCGAAGGCTTGGAGGGCAAAAGCGAAGGCATTGGAATTAAGGTGGGGCACGCTCGAGGATTCCTACCACAACCTCCTGCGCAACTTCGAAGTCATACAAGATGTAAACTCGCACCCATATCGATATTGAAGACGCCACGCACCCGGTGGACCAATAAGAGGGTATTGCAGCGAGTATTCTTCGCGCTTGGTCCATGTATCAACGCATTCGACATCGCCGGCCCAATCTTGTGCGTAGATGGCACATTTTGACTGGGAGGTACAAGGGCCGACATCGATCGCAATAGCGACAGACGGAACAATCAAGTTCTTCCGTGGCATTCGCTTTGCTGAAAGCGAGAACACGGATAGGTGGTTGTGGTTCCGAAGAACGGAGGATTTCACAGCAAGACCGCCCCAACGTGTGCCTCATACATGATCGGCATGCGTGCTGCTGCGTGCAATAACCCAACCGCAACAAGGAGAGAACGTACCACTTCCATGGCGGATCTGCAGAGCGGTGGTGCATGAGGCACTTGGGTGCAAACTTCTACAAGCGCCCAAGAACAAAGACTTGATGAACATGTTCAAGCGGTACAGGCAACCGTAACCAAAGCAGCGGAAGTTCGAAACACTCTAGAAGATTCTAGATGAGCGGACCAAGACACACAGAAGGGAGGCAGCGAGAAGGGTCGCCCCAAGCGCTGACCAGGCCCCCGAAGCATTGCCAGAGATACCCACAGATGCTCCCGGATTGACGAGGAGGACAGGGGCGCAGGTGAGATGCTTCTCGGACTGGATTGAGCACGAGCCTAAGGAGAAGTGGTCGCTGCTCCATGACAGGGGTGTCGCCGATATGGTGTCATGACAACTAATCTAGCCGAGGTGTACAATCGGGTCATGCGCGGTGCAAGGTGCCTCCTTTGGTGGGTATTGTGGAGGCACATACTCATGACGACGAAGTACTTTGTTGATGTAGCAACAACGCATCGCCGCCATGGCAAATGACATATATCAGACTCGCCATGATCACCAAGTACATGGAGGAGAAGAGCAAGAAGGGTGAGACGACCGCATTCAAGATGGGCACAAGGAGCTTCGCCGAGGTGATGTGCAGGATAAAGGACGCCATGACGAACCGTGAGAGGGTTACCCATGAGTGCACGTTACGCCGCTTAGTTACACATGCACTTGTAACAAGCCCTTCTTCTCGCATAGGCCCTACTCCCATGTCATAGCCGCATGTTCGACGGTGGCGCAAAGATCCTGGCCAAGACCTCTCGTTTATTTCACCAAGGAGGCGGTGATGCAAACTCGACCGCGGAGATATATGGTTACACCTGTGGTTGGCTATTTCATCGCCATCCGACCGGGAGCAACTAACTGGGCTGCGACATTGATAGGCTCAAGGGAAAAGTTGGATGGCGGCAGATACTGGCGATCAGAACGACATGGACGAAGCGTAAACCGGACGTCGACGAAGAAGTGCTCTATTTGCAGGAGTCTGGCACACCTTCAAGAAATGTCCCATGAGAAATCCTCAAGATGAAGGAGACATCGCCATCTCGAACGCCGCAATGGGGACCTCATCCGTCACCCAACTCGAGACAAATCCATGTGGGGACGTTGAGGTCTGCGACCAATGTTATTACCAATGTTCAATTATGTTATTGCACGGACAAGAGTAACATGTTATTGCCAATGTTCAATTATCATTTTAATTAAGTGTTATCATGTTTTGTGAATGTTATGTAATATCGGTGCTATTAAGTGTTATGATGTTTTGCTATGAATGATGTTTTGTCAATGTTATGTAATTATCGTAGTTTTTATAGTAATGGCAAGTTCACATTTGTTTCTTACATAATATGCGGTTCATGTACATGAGCAAGCGTATAATTCATCGGCGATCGCAATATCACTTACCTTTCTACTTACTTAATCGCTCATATCTCAATCTTTCTCGTAAAATTCTTCGTAAATTCATCGACTAGAACAACATACAACGATCAAAAATGTTATTATGAGTCTAACAGATTTTGCAACCGTTAAAAACGATAAAAATCAAAGGCGGCAAACCTAGCTAGAGAAGGAAATTTGGCTTGCTTCGTCGCCATTTGAAATGGCGACAGAACCTGCCGCCAGCTTGAAATGGCGACAGGACCTATCGCCATTTCAAATGGCAATAGGTGGTTGGACCGCGATGAGGAGGAGAGGTTCCTGTCGCCAGTTAAAATGGCGATAGGTTCCTGTCGCCATTTCAACTGGCGACAGGAACATATTTCTGTAATTTTTTGGAGAGACGATATATTTTTGTAATTATGTTTTAAAATAATATTATTTAAAAAAAATTCTCCAAATGCCAATGTCTGTTGATTTTTTTTGTTCCCGCCACCAAATTTTAATCGCTTATAGGAACTGCTGATCGACAACAGATATCTATAAATTTTTAAATATAGCAAATAAACTTAAAAAATTACAAAAGTTTTTTGTGGAGCATCCAGATAGAGTGTTCTTGGTTCTGTAATTTTTTTCATAATTTTATCCATTATGAATTTGTCTCTAAAATTCATTTAAGTATAATATTTGTAGAATTTGTAAATATACAAAATGAGGTCCAAAAATTATGATTTTTTTGAATGCTCCTTACATAGTGCAATTGTTTGTGTAATTTTTTCAGAATTTTATATGCTCTGAAATTATCTCAAAAATTAAGGGTACACAATCAAGTACACTGTATCGGAAACCTAAATTCAGAATTTTAGAGACAATTTCAGAAAATATAAAATTCTAAAAATATTACACAAATAATTACACTATGTAAGGAGCGTTCACAAAAATTTCATAATTTTGGACCTCATTTTGTATATTTACAAATTCTACAAATAGTATACTTAAATGAATTTTAGAGATAAATTCATAATGGATAAAATTATGAAAAATTACACCAGAAAGAACACTCTATGTGGATGCTCCACAAAAAAAATTGTAATTTTTGAGTTTATTTGATATATTTAAAATTCATAGATTCTGTCGCCGATTGAATCTGGCGATAGGAACCCGCCTCTGAGAGTTCACTGCCAGCTCAATCTGGCGATAGGAACTGGCGACAGGAATCTATTTTTGTAATTTTTTGAGATGATAACCAAGTTTTATAATTTGTTTTAAAATATATATTATTTCAAAAAAAATGTTTGTTCTTGATGCCTCAGTCCTAGCAGAGTAGTTCTCCATTTTGACCGAAACTAGCATGGATACATTATATTGTTGTAGGACAAACATTGGGACCAGAGATATGAGTATTATAGGATGTGTTTGGTTCCCTGCATATCTCTAGCTTGATTCGTATGGGTCATCTAGGCTGAAGCGAGCCAGACTGTGTGGATACAATATGGGTTATTTGGTTGACTGTTTCTGTTGGATCAAGCTGTGCTGAGATGTTGTTTGGTTGGGTGCATAAGGATGTTGACCGCAAGTGTAGATATAAGTGACGGTGGAAAGAAAATGTTACATGGCTTTAATTTTGTCTTAATATATTTTAATAGCCCTCATTTCACCTTAACCCACTTTAATCCACTCTAATACTACCTAATATGCACTAATCACCTCTTAATAATGTCATTAGCAGAGCCTGCATCTGAAGAAACGGAGAAATAGGATGTTTCTGCCCAACCTGGCCCGAATGCATCTTTTGCATCTGCTCAGCCAGGTTGTTTTACACGCGCAGCCATCTAAACAAGCGAAACCAAAAAAAATCTACACCTGAGGAGCCTAGTTAAGTTTATGCACCCAACCAAACACACCCGTATAGTATAACCTGTGTGCGCTGTTGACGTATACTATTGATGAACACAAGTGCCATTTGTAGTCAGAAACCTGGAAGCTCTGTATAATTGATCTTTTTAAAGTTGGTACTGTTAAAAAAATTACTGTTTGGTTCTATACAGTACACATGTTACCGGTGCCTTTCAGTGCATAGCATGATTACATATTGCAGATCTCTTTCAGTCGTTACGACATTTCTTTAAAAAATTCAACCATAGGGAATGATTTATTGAAAAAATATATTAAATTGGCATAGAGTAGAAAAGAATGCATGTTTACATGAAAGTTTCTACAGATCTAGATGAGACCAATAGTACATCCAAATGCAACAAATGTACCGTAAGATTACCCAATTCATCCGTGAACTACGGAGGTGTTGTGTGTCCATGGTCTATCTTCTTGATAAGTTACCTGATGGTTAGAGGGGAAATGCCGATTTACACTCGAGTGCACCTGCACCCACTATCTTTTCCCTCCATTGTAGCCTTGAGATTTGTGCCAAGAAAAAAGTTAGTGAGATTTTAGAAAGTAAATTAATTGTCCCATCATCAACCCCAAGGCCCAACTCTCTCTCTCCTTGATTCAAAATTCGAATGAGGCATCCACATACTCATGTACTATACAAAGTTCAATGTACAGTACCCCTAGCGTACACTCACAATACTCTCTCTTGTACAACAATCTGCACACATCACAAAATACTAACCAAAAAATCACTCATTCTGTACATCACAAAATATTCTGTATTTTCTACTCGAGAATACACCATAAATGTATTATACATCTAAAAAAAGAGAGAAAAAAATGTAATATGTACATGTACAGAGAGGTGAGGTGCGTACATGTGTGTACTGCACACCGTATGTACAAAGAGGTGTGGAGAGAGGAGAGCCGCGTACATGGATTGTACATTACACCATATATATATGTACAGAGAGTTGACCTGTTCAAACCTTGGGTCGGGCTAGGCCTTGAAAAGCTCAGCCTTGGATATGCAGGCCTGAGCCCAGTCTAGCCCCAAACCTATGTTTTCCATAAAATATTATTATTTTAATTCTTTTTTGGAATAAATATTAATATTTAATTTATTTTGAGAATAAAAAATATTTATTATTATTATTATTATTATCATTGTCGGGCTTTTTCAAGCTTCGGGCCAGACCTTTAGGCTGAAAATCAAGGCCAAAGCCTAGAAAAATCGGGCCGGGTCACCGAGCTGAGCCAGCCATGAACAAGTCTAACAGAGAGGAGTTGCATGTGCATGGCGACAAGGTGGTGGATGGCAAAGCAAGTACACAGCAACTAGTGCAAGCTATAGCAGGTGCAGGTCAAAGCATGCCAGCAAGGAAGAAGATGAGAGATGGCACGGTATACAAGTGGGAAGAACAGGGGCGGAACTAGGACAGAAATGACCGGGGTTCAACATTTCACCATACATATAACAACATATATAATTTTCAACCAATATAGTACTAAATAGTAATGTATCCGGCAACTTTTAGCATCGATAATTCAACATAACCAATGACATGTACAATGATAAAAGAGTAGCGATCAAAATGCTTACCAAGATAAAGAAACTCACTTGTAATATTGGTTAATTGTAGAAAAGTGAAGCAACTAAGGGTGAAATCATGAACAAAAGAAAGTCGGCATTGGCAAAATACATCATCCGACCTAAATGACCTATAAAAAAGAACAAAATGAATTAAAATTATAAAGTAAAAAAGGTAGAATGATCGAATGAAAGTAAATACAATACATTTTAGTATTTACGTTCTTTCAAGTTCATGAAACGATGAACCACGGCGTCATTGGTAACTTTCTTCATTTCTTCTTTCTCCACATAGCAAATTAGGCTATCACTCATGAAATCATCACTGATGCGATTGCGCAAATAATTTTTCACAATTCTAATGTGGATAGGTGCTTTTACTTACTTGACATTGGTTGAGCACAATAGACACTGCACACGGGTCACAATCACGTGCAATTTTTGCCTACGATCATGGGTCACGATCCACTTTGAAACCCTACATTTCAAGTTTATAAGTTATAACTCTAACATTTGATGAAGAAAACAACAATCATCATTCATTGAGTTGAAAATCTCCATTTCTTGAAAGAAATTGGAAGAATCTGGAGAAATTAGGACAAGAATTAATACCTAATTTATCTTTCCAAATTCTAATTCCTTGGCTGGTGATAGTTGTTTCATTGCCTCTCCACAACTAATCTCGCGTGTGTGTACATATCAATATATGAACAACTAATGGTAGTAGTAGTACTCTCAGTTCCTCCATAGTACCATATAAATATATAATCTATTAATCTTTATGCATTTAATGGTAGTGCCTATCGCCTAGTGCGCATATATATTATATATATATATATATATATATATATATATATATATATATATATATATATATATATATATACATGATGATTGGATTTAGATATTTGGATGGAGCTACAAGCCTACAACACTCAAAAGGATACAGAAAGAAACTAAGAAAGAACTAGAAGCCACGAGACGAGATTACCTGGTAAAGAAGCTCCAGTGTCCGGTGGCCGACAAGGTCTCCGGGTCACACAGCCCTAACTCAAAGTGGACGGCGCCCAGAGACTGTATGGCAGCAGGCAGGCGCAAGGCTACAAGCGAGTGAGGTGAGGTCTGACCGTCTGACTTCTGAAGTTCTGAGGCGAGAAGAGGGGCGGGCGGTGGCTGTTCGTGTTCTTCTGTTCTCGTGATTCGCAGTAGCGCTACTGGCCCGCTGGGTGCTGAACTGCTAAGCGCCAGAAGGCGTCTGCAGCGTGCGCTACGTGAGCAGCGAGTGGCTGCGTGGGCCGTGTGGAGCCGTGGCCGTCCGTGCGTGCGTGGGCTGGAAGTCCCGGGTGCACACTTATTTTGCTTGGGGGTGCACATATGGTACTAAAAAGTTAATCTCTACTAATTTTTTTTAGACCTGGTGTCCTGTGACACCGGGTGGACCTATTGGGCTCCGCCCCTGAGGAAGAAGACGGGCGGTGTACCTACGCGAACACCTTGGCACGGTGCATGGGGGACAGTGACACTGGTGCACCTCGGGGACGCCGGAGTTGAGGAAGATGGATGAGATCCGGCAATATCCGGCAGCAGCAGCCTCAGGGATAGTGGATCTGGCACTAGCGGCGACAACTAGGAAACGTAGCAGCACCTAGAGCATGTTAGGGACACGCCCCAGCGAGGAGGACAATGACCTCGGAGTAGTGGCAGCGGCGGTAGGGCACCTTGGAGTAGTACATGGTGGTGGACAACGAAGGTAAGGAAGAAGACAGAGTGAAGCAAAGGGGTCGGGGTGGCTGGGTCCGAAAGGGTGTGGGTCGAGGATAGCCGAATCCAGATTTGTGTGGGTTGGGGATGGCCAGATCCGAAGGCGTCTGCTGTAAGATCGAGGAGGCCGACTAGAGGGGGTGAATAGGTTGTTTTAAAAACTTCTTTGGCTAAAACCGATTTCTAATGCGGAAGCTGACAACAAAACGGTTTTACACAATTAAAGTCTAAATCAACTAGTCTTTACTAAGTGCACCAACACATAAAACTATTGGTAAAGATAGCAATCATACAAAGACAAGTAAGCAATTTAATTCTAGGAATGTAAATTACAATAGAGTAAAGCACAAGAAGGCAAACCATAATGACACGATGATGTTTTACCGTGGTGATCAGAGACTTGCCGGTCTCCCCTAATCCACGTTGAGGTAAGACCAACCACGTTGGACCGGCTCCACAACTTGAGCCAGCACCTCCGAGGTAAATCCAACCACTTGGATTGGCTCACAACTTGAACCAACACCTTGATCCACTCGGGGTTGCTCTTCCTCCACTCCGGAGATGACGAGCACCATACCACTCACAACCGCCCGGGTCTTCTCACAACCTTCTTATAGAAGATCACCGACGCAACTCCTCCAAGCCGTCTAGGTGCCGACAAACACCAAAAGTAACAAGTCGGAGATGCTCACTTGAACGAATCAGATGTCTAAGCTCAATGGATACACAATCCACTACCTAATGCAACACATGCACTTAGGGTTTGCTTTCTAAGCTCACCAAGTGCAACACATGTACATAAGAGATGAGAGGGCTTGCTCTTTGCTCAAGAGAATGGGTAATGGCACCAGCAACTCACCCACAACCGGCCAAGGTGGGTATTTATAGCCCACACACAAAAACTAGCCGTTTAGGAGAGAATCTACCGAAAATCAGCTAGGCCCAGTCTGACCGCCAACCAATGGCCGGTCAGACCGGTCATGCTCCAACGGCTATAAAACTAGCCGTTGGACCAAGTCTAGACTGACCGCTGACCAAAGGTCGGTCAGTCCGCGCCAACCCGGTCAGACCGCCCAACATATGGCGGTCAGACCGCACAGAACAAAGCATTTCCAGAAAAACACATTTTCTAAAAAAAGTTGACCGGGTCACTTGACCTGGAGGTCCGGTCAGACCGGCCAACACATGGTGGTTAGACCGGAGTCCCAAAACCAGAAAAATGCATTCTCTGGAAAATCCTGACCGGGACATTTGACCCTGAGGTCCGGTCAGACCGGCCAACATATGGCGGTCAGTCTGGCACCCCCGGTCAGACCGGCCAACATATGGTGGTCAGACCGCCAGGACAAAGGAAAAGGATTTTTACATTCCGCTTTAACTCAATTTGCAAAACACATTTTCCAATTGATGTGCGATACAAACAAGGGTTAAAAGCGAGATTCTCAACAAGTTGCAAAACACATTTGCTAACTTTTAGAATCACACCAAAAGAAATAAGGTACATGGACTTAAATCATTTGCAAAACACATTCGCAAACTAAAGTCACATGCTACAAGGATTTTGCATGAGCCTCGACTATTTGCAAAACACATTCACAAATCTTGGCACCATGCTAACAAGAGCTAGAGCAAGCACAACGAGCTATCAACACATGATACACTCAAGCTACTAGTCAAAGACCCCTCTTAATAGTATGGCAACCTATACTAACAATCCGGTCTTCCAACCAAATACCAAGACCGGTAAAAGACTGAGAACACATTCTTAGCCCTACCTAGTCATACCTTTGCCTTGAGCATCATCTTGAAGCTTGATGACACACATCTTTACTTTAAGTCTGGGTCATTGACTTGAACACTCATCAACACATGATGACTTGAATTGATGATCAACTCATGATCATATCTTTTTAGAGATCTTGATACGCATCAACATATGATGCATCCTTTACTCCAAGCTCTTGACTTCAATATCATCAACACATGATGATCTTCTTCACTTCGGGATATTGACTTGAACACCACCAACACACGATGATTTCCGTCATCCCGAGTCCTGACTTGATGACGATCAACTCATGATGTCATACAAAGTCTTCATCATTATGGAACATAACCTATTCATCCAACTCATAGAAAATGTTAGTTCCAAATGACGATTATCATTAATTACCAAAATATACTATTAATTCATAATGGCGGGTCTAGATTCTTCAACTGCGTCGGGGATGGCCAGAATTGGCCAGGGCGACAGGATCCAGCAGGGTCAACGGTCCATCCTCCTCAGCTTCGGCGACGCCGGATGGGTCGTCGCGGCACACCAGCAGGGGGAAGGTATGCCACCGTCGCCTCACCATTCGACGCTCACTGAGCACTATCGTGCACCGCCCGCTATCTGCCGCAGTCGCTCAGGGTGGTGGAGCAGGGCAGATCTACGTGGAGCACCTCGATAGTGGGATGGAGCACATTGGGGAAAGAGCACCATGGGGATGGAGCAGCTTGGCGGCGGGCTCGACGATGGGATGGTAGTGTACCTAGGCCACCACATCTGGTTTGCGGGAG
Source organism: Phyllostachys edulis (assembly GCA_036346405.1). Taxonomy (NCBI): domain Eukaryota; kingdom Viridiplantae; phylum Streptophyta; class Magnoliopsida; order Poales; family Poaceae; genus Phyllostachys; species Phyllostachys edulis. Next base: position 48,212,065 of record CM070566.1, read on the forward strand.
TGGGAGAAAGAGGAGAGAGAAATGAGAGATGGGAATGGGAGAGAGACCAGTGAGGATAACGGCCGGTTTGTGGCAGGCCTAGTTTGCACAGAAGAAAATGCAGTGGTACGGGGCCTCACCGTGAGGCCCCGCCCCATCACCGTTCATCTCACCCTCCTAATCCAACGGCTTGGGAGGCGGGGCCTCACGGAGGCCCCACCCCATAGGATTTCCTTTCGGTTTGCACTATCCATCTGGTAGCCTCCTTTTTGCTTTCCCATTTCAAAAATTAAAAGATATATTTTGCATGGATCTTGGAATAACAAGCAACGGTTATGACTGTGGGTTTAGATGAACCCACGTTCATAATCTCCTTATTCAAGCTTAAAGCTACTAATTAACTAACTGGTTAACATTAAGAAATCATAAACTTAATGATTGTGGGTTCAGTGAACCCACGTTCATAATCTCCTTATTCAAGCTTAAAGCTACTAATTAACTAACTGATTAACATTAACAATTCATAAACTTATTTGGATTCATGTTGCCTTACTAGATTGAATTTTTAGATAATGCAAGAGAAAAACCTCTCCCGGCCTCTGCATCAAAGATGCACACAGCCTAATTTATTAAAAAGTTTAAGGCACCATAGTAGCCAAACTGTTAATACTGGCATAAGCCTTACAAGCAAATCATGACTAAAATTTAAACTCAATCATTACAAATTCTTTGACAAAACCGCCACCCATGAGCATATAAATTTTGCTTCGCCATAACCTCCAGACGGACGCTTCCATCCAGCATGGACTCTTTCTGGTCCGGTTTCTGCAAATTTGCCCAAGCCCTCAGCCAATGCCTGGTCAAAAGGATAACCTAAAATGGATTAGTAACAATCTTTTTATTAAAAACAACATCATTTCGGCATAACCAGATAGACCAACATAATGCACTAGCTCCCACCAAGAGTTGTGACTTTAAAATTGTTGGAATTCCAGCTAACCAATTCCCGAACATGTTTACTATGCTCATAGGGGGATAAATTAAACGCACAACTGACAACCCACCAAGTGAGACGCGCAAATGTGCAATCAATAAAAAGATGTTGAATTGTTTCCTCTTTAATACAAAAACAACACTGCTTGCTTCCCCTCCAATTTCTTTTAAGCAGATTATCTTTAGTTAAAACCACCCCTCTTTTGAGATACCAAAGGAAAATTTGTACTTTTAAGGGAATTTTAATTAGCCAAAATAAATTCCTAATAGGGACTTGATAATTGTTAATTAGAGCCCCATAGAAAGATTTGACCGTAAACAAGCCAAATTTATTTAAATTCCATCTAAAGATATCCTTTTGAGAGCTTAATTGTAAATTAACAATTCTCAAAATTAGATCATTCCAAGCATGTAACTTGTGACCAATAATAGGTCTTCGGAAAGAAATAATTAAAGGTGTCGATCTCATAATAGTTGCCATAATATCCTCCTTTCTCCTTACCACATTATAAAGAATAGGGTATTGTCTTTTCAACGGAGAATCACCTAACCAAATATCCTCCCAAAACCTAGTTTGCCTTCCATTTTGAACCTGGAAAGACCCGAACCGAAGAAATTGATCTTTAATTTTCATAAGTCCTGACCAAAAATGAGAAGTCCCAGACTTATTAACCACCTGCGAAAGACTTTTGTCCCCCAAATACTTCCTCGTTAGCAACGATTGCCAAACACCTTCTTCATTTAGCAGTTTAAATAACCATTTCCCAAGTAAGCTTTTATTTTATGCATCTAAGTTTGGAATGCCTAGACCGCCATGCTCTTTGGGTGAACAAACTACACTCCATTTAGCAAGTCTGTATTTACGTTTATGATTGTCACTCTGCCAGTAGAATCTAGAACGATAAAAATCTAGTCGCTTGAGGACTTGTCTAGGAACTTGAAAAAAAAGAAAACATAAACATAGGCAGACTGCTTAGTACCGAGTTAATAAGTACTAACCGTCCCCCCACGGATATATTTCTTCCTTTCCAACCACTAAGCTTTTTCTCAATTCTATCCTCTACCCCTTTCCAATCACTATTCCTTAACTTTTTAAAGTGGATAGGAATGCCCAAGTACCTGAAAAGAAAAGCACCCACTTCACTATTGGAAATATGCCCTAGAGACAATCATAGAGATGATTATATTTCATTATGTTCATGACATTGGATAATGTGTTATCTTGTTCCTAGAATAATATTGTTAATATTTATTATCAAGTATGTGACTTGGTTGTGAAACTCTATATTTCTGCGATAATTATTCTTATACAATACCTGGTCGGAAACATATGAGGACACATATGAATAGACTAGCATATGTATTGGTTGATGACTATGTTTCACGAGTCATAGATATGGAGATATCAAACCAATAGTATGGACACATGTTAGAGAACATGATGTTGGATAAGACCCCACCTTGAGACACTATTGAGATTGTTACGATTCTATGTGTCGTTTGTTGGTCTCAAGCAATGATGATGTATAATCCTTAGACCTGAGATCAGCATAGTTTCCTACATGTGTAATAGCACTCTTAGGGGTTGCCAAACACTACACCGTAACTGGGTAGTTATAAAGGTAGCTTTCGGGTATGCCATGAAACATGGGGAGGAATGTGACTGGTCGGATATGGGATTTGCCCCTCCTCACATAACAGGAGAGATGTCTCTGGGCCCCTCGTTGTGATCAGATAAAGAAAGTGCATGGCCATGCCACTGGTAGTCGAAGTGTTCGACCACATAAAGTTATCCGACACTCGATCGAGAAAGTATTGAACAGTCCATGGATGACACACCATCTCACTTGGAGTTCATCCAGACATCGTGAGGCAAAGGGAGTATACACAAGTAGGTCGCTTCGTTCGAACAGTTACGGGCTGGTCATAGACTGGTCGAACGTAATCACAGAGTGGTCGAAACCTGGTCGTAAGGTCTTACGAACTGGTCGTGACCAAATACGAACTGGTCGTATACTGATAGGACCTGGTCGTAAGTGATGAGGACCTAGTCGTAAATCATATTGCATTAAGGTTCGTCCGATATAATTTGTGTGTATTCGGGAATCACTATGTTCTGCTAGGAACCGCTACGACTCGTGGTCGGAAAAGGTTTCCGAGTCACAACCGATTACGTATGAACCTACAGGGTCACACACTTAACGGGTTGGAACAAACCAGTATGGATACGATTCGTCAAACGTGTTCGGATAGGATCCGTCACGAGCACTATATAAGGAGATGCATGTGGCTGTTGGGATGTACGAGTGAATCACCACCGAAACCCTAGCCGTCATCTTCCTGAGAGCTTCGCCGTGCGACTTGGCGCTAGTACACCGGTGTTCGGTTGTTCCTTCCCTGGATGTGTGGATACTGTAGAGGCGCTACTACGATTGTTGCGCTTGAGGACGATCCGCGATCTTCACAAGGAACTGCATAGGTTGCTGGAGGAGACGATCGCTCGCGAGGACGCTGAACGATTGACTACGACCACTGCATCGACTTGCTGGACGTTGGACGATCGACTACGACCACTACACCGACTTGCTAGATGTTGGACGATCGACTACAACCACTACATCGACGCGCTCTATGTTGGACCAGGCTGCTCCAACCCTTCTTCCGCTGCTCTGCGCGTCTGGTGGTAACGATCTGTGATCATCTACTTGCTTGGCTTCCTGGTTTGCGTGGTAGAAATTTTTGTTTATAGCTATCATAGCCTACCCGTGACCCAACATTCACAACCAAATAAATGTGTAAACTGTGGTTTAGCAGCTTTGGCAGAACCAAAACAAAAAATCTCACTCTTATGAAAATTAATCTTTAAACCCAATAATTGTTCAAAGACACAAAGAATAAGCTTCAAATTTTTTGCTTGTTCCAAATCATTATTCAAAAAGAGGATCGTGTCGTCAACATACTGTAAAATTGACAAACCATCCTCAATCAAGTGAGGAACTATGCCTGCTAAATGGCCTGCTTCTTTAGCTCGAGAAATAAAAATGGCAAGCATGTCCCCTACAATGTTAAAAAGGATAGGAGACATAGGATCACCTTGCCTAAGACCTTTCTGAGTTTGGAAAAAGAGCCAAGATCATCATTAACTTTTATTCCAACACTCCCTCCCTTAACTATACTTTCCACCCAAGAACACCACTTAGCAGAGAATCCTTTCATTCTTAAAGTTTGAATTAAAAACGGCCATTTAACCTTGTCATAAGCTTTCTCAAAATCTATCTTGAAAACTATTCCATCTAAATTCTTTTTATGCAATTCATGAATTGTTTTGTGAAGAATAACAACTCCATCAAGAATAAATCTCCCCTGCATAAAAGCCGACTGGGAAGGTCTAACCACCTTTTGAGCTACCCCCATAAGCCTATTAGTAACAACTTTAGTAAAAAATTTAAAACTAACATTTAAAAGACAAATCGGTCTGTACTGTTGTATTTGCTTAGCATCCGCTTTTTTGGGAAGCAATGTAATGATCCAAAAATTCAAGCTATAAAGATGAAGCGAACACTTATGAAAATCCTGGAACATAGCTAACAAGTCATATTTAATGATATCCCAAAACACCTAATAGAACTCGACAGGGAAGCCGTCTGGCCTAGGTGCTTTGTTATGGTCCATTTGAAAAATTGCTTCCTTTACCTCTTTTTCAGTGAAAGATTCTGTAAGAAAATTATTTTCCACCTCAGAAACTTGAGGTATATCATTCACAACAGTATCAACCATAGAAAGATGATTATTTTCGGAAGGTCCAAACAAAACTTTATAATAATTAGTGATATACGTTTTTAATTGTGCATCACCCCGAATTATTCCTTCCTCCTGCTCGAGCTGGAAAATTCTTTGACGTCTATGCTTCACATTCACAATCAAATGATAATAGCGTGTATTTCTATCCCCTCCAAAAGAAATTTCTCTTTGGACCTCTGATACCACTTAATTTCTTCTTCTCTCAGCAAATGAGCCAATCGCTCATTAGCAACCCTTTTAAGATTAAGATTGTGATCAAACAACCTCACAATCTCAGCTCTTTTATCAAGCTCTTCAACATCCCACTGATATTTTTAGCCCAACCACGAAGAAAACTTCTGAGAGATCTAACCTTACACTACCAAATTTGTAAGGCGAAATGACCACTAGAATCTTTTTTCCACACATCGGCCACCAACTCCCTGAATCCCTCCCTACACAACCAACCTAATTCAAATTTAAATAACGGCTGACTTCCTCTAAAAGAAGCCGCTCTCGTATTTAAAAGCAAGGGTGTATGATCAGATAAAGATCTTTCAAGGGCATTTACTGTGACCAAAGGAAATTTTGACTTCCAATCTATACTCATTAAGACTCTATCCAGCTTTTCGAAGGTTGGATTAGCTAAAGAGTTGGCCCAAGTAAATTGTCTTCCTGATAAAGCTATTTCTCTTAACTCCAAGTTATTAATCATAGCATTAAATAAGAAAGGCCACCTATACTCAAAATTATCATTATTTTTTTTCAGCTGAATGGCTGATGATATTAAAATCACCCCTAATTAAAATAGGAAGCGACTCTTTCCTACAGGCATGAACAAGTTTAGAAAGGAACTTTTCTTTGAAATGGGTTTGAGCTGCACCATAAACAGCCACGAGAACCCATTGGAAATCATCCTCTCTGTTTTTAGATGAAACTTAACATAAAAATCACCAACATCAATAGAGCCAATATTGAAAACCCGCATATCCACCCCAAAAAAGGATACCCCCCCGACCGACCTTGAGGGGGAGAAAAATGCCACAAAAAATTCCGTCCACCACAGAGATGGTTAAGACAAGCCGCAGAAAAATCCTTCTTACCAGTTTCTAAAATGGCCATAAAATCTAAATGTTGTTCCTTAACCAAATCACAAATATAACGATGTTTAGCCAAGTTTCTCAGACCTCTGCTATTCCAAAAAAGATGGACTGAAACCAAAAGAACATCTGATCTTTGAAAAGGAAAAAAGAAAGCCATGGGCGATCCCCGTATGAGAGTTTAAACCAAAATGAACTGGTTGCAAAGGCACCTACGAATATATGAAGTCTTTTCTTTTGAGGCAAATATTTCAGCTTTTCAAGTCTAGAGAGAACAATGAAACATATAAATTTAGCAGAAAAAGATCAAGGAAGCTGCTTTAGAATGCATTTCCAATGGTATATTAGTTTCATGAAGTTTCATGGAGTTTCAGTTGCAAAATTTGAAGTTTTAGGCAGGTTTCAGCACGTTTCATGCAAAGTTTTAAAAAGGTTCATGTTTAAGTTTCAACATTTTTAAGAGAGTTTTAAAAACTAAAAACATCACGTTTCAGACAGTTTTAAAGGTTTCAAAATTGAAACTACAAAATTTTCAAAACTAAAAACATGGTCGATCAAGGAGGAACTTTGGTCCTGGCGAGCGGCTAGCCGCTTGTCTTTTTAACTTGTTTTGAGTTGTAGCGGTCATGGTGTCTAGCCTCTGGACGGCGGCAGATTAGTGGGTGATGTGTTTGGTTGTTGGTCATGATGACACTTTGTTACTATTTTGGTTGTTCACTGGTCGGTGGGCACAGACCAATTTTGTAACTTTGTTTTTCTCCCGATCTTAATAAATTGGCAGGCATCCTGCATTCCCGCCCCTCGAAAAAAAAATATCAAGTTTTATAGAGTTTCAAAGGTTTAAGAAATTGAAACTCCAAATTTCATTAGAGTTTCAACTGAGTTTCAAAAAAAAAAATGAAGTTTAAGAGAGTTTTAGCAAAGACTGAAAATTCGAGTGAATTTGAACAGAATTTCAGTCAAGTTTCACAACAAATCAAACATGTTTCAGTAAATTCATACAAAATCAGATGGAGGCCCAATGACAACGCCGATGTGCAAGAAAAGCGTGCCACCACGCCAAGATGCAGCCCGCACCGCCTTCGGCCAAGGCGTCGATCTTCTTCCTATGCGTCGCCGAGCTAGCCCGCGCCCGTCGTCGTCGCTCCCACTCCCCGCTGGTGCTGCCTCACCTGCCCACGGCCGTTGTTCTCGCACCATTGCGTCCACCCGTCGGCCCAGTTGTGGTATCCTTACGCCCACTCCCCGCCGCGCCTCCTCACCTTCCTACAACCGCGTCGGTCGTGCCCTCAGCCACCCTGACGTGAGCTCGCACGGTCGAGCCACGCCCTCAGCCCACTCAGCACTCGCTGTCGGACCCAGATTTTCAAAATCCCGAATCCTCTGTGAAAGCACTATGCTATTCCCTGGATCAGTAGATAGCACTCACAAAAACATTGCTGAATCATTTCATACAAGTCGTAGACCAAACCGTACATTAATTTAAAACATCAGAGTTTATATAGACTACATCGGGTCAGCTTTTACAATAAGGGCCGAACTGGCCAAACTGATTACACAACACAAAAGAGCAGAAGCTACAGTGGAAGCAAAAAGGGGGTAGAGCACATCTCTCCACAGGCAAGCGACTGGGGCAACTCGTGTACGACTAGTATTAACCAAGGACTTGGACAATATCGGTCGTACGCAAGCACCGACGAGCCAGCTAGACTGAGGAGAGACCCAGACTAATAGAACTAGACTACTTTTCGTCGTTGCCTTGTCCATCGACTTCGGGATCCTTGTAGTAGTCGTAGTCTCCATGGTCCACGGGGTCTGAAGGGTTTGGGGAAAGAGCGAGAATGCGCATAACTTCTGTGCTCGCGAGCCAACACACAAGATGCAATAACATACATGCAAGGCTTAACAAGGGTGGCTCGGGTTCTTTTATTTGCTAAAACAATGTTTTCAATTATCAATAACAGTAAAAATCCTATCACTTAGCATTTTAACTAAATTGCATTTTATTAAAGAGAATAGTTGTGCAATATTAATAACAGCAGAGGTTACCTCCACCCTATGCTTATTTTGAAATGTGGCTACGACCACTATTAGCAAACATTCTAATTTAATTCAGCATAAATAACTATAATTAAAGCATAATTCTAGCTGCAACTAATCGACCAAAATAGCATATAAACATGAGATTCTGGCAGGTCAATTAACTAGGATAAAATGCTCAACAGAAAAGATAAACAACCATAAAAAAACAACATAATGCTCTGTTTTAATAGATTGTTTATTGCTCTCAGATGGCGAGCTGCACAAGATATAAACTTGGTCATCTCGGCACTAAGATCTATTCTCTTCAAAAATTGGCTTAAATAACTAGCAAGCAGATTTTGAGCTCTAAACAAAGCTTTGACTATATTGACAATATGAATCTCATGCCCAATTGTTAACAATTATGCTTTCTGTCAACATATCACTTTAAAAAAATCACAGAATTCACTACTCCAATCTTTAAGCCAATAAATAACTAGTGAACTCATAGAATGATGCAACATTCAGCTTAAAGGCCTTTCAGCTGTAAGAAGAACCAACTGAATACTCCGACTCTGAGGAAAATACGGAATAGGATACAAGATAAGATATATTTGTCCATATGTGTCCATATGTCCAGCGATATGAGGAAAGTTTGTTGTTACTTCACTTAGGAATAAGATAAAACATAGGTGGGTTGATGCATCTGAGTAGTCAGGGGATACTGAGTGTTTTTCCTTCGACATCTCAGTGATTAGTCTCTCCGTGTTCGTAATGATTGCACTCCAACTGTTGAATGTCATGCGTAGAGGTGCAAAAGAAGCAGATAATTTCCGTCCGACCGACCGACCGAAGGCATACGGAGCAAATATGGCATGGAGAAATGAGTATCTGATACTATCCGTGTCCGACTCTAACTCCGAGAAAAAAATACAGAATATGATACAAGATGAGTGATATTCGTCCGTATCTGCTCCAATTACACCCCTAATCTACTCTCTTCTCTTTTGGTCGCACGAGTATTGGATGCAGCGCTGGCATGTTTTAAGCCAAGAGCAGATATGGGACCACCATCTAGTATGATCGAAGCAGTACGTTCCACAGCACACCAGAGTCGGAGCCTGACCATAGAACACAAAACAACATGCGATGAATACGTAATTTAGTTTACCATGCTGCAAGACAGGCAAAATGGCACTAGGTTGGTAGGTTCTTCTTCTTCTGTCAGCAAAACATCAGGTTTAGGGGAAATTTTCTTACCACTCTGTTGGAATGTGAACCATGGAAGTTCCTAATGCTTCTCATGCCTACGCTCCAACAAGCTCGGAGCAGACAGAGGGATAAGGTGTTGCGTTGTACATGTATATAGTACACGTTGAGAAAGCTTATCTGATATGTCATCTTGGTTCTCAATGGCACCCTTTTATATGCTAGAAACAAGAGCAAGATATATGAGCCCTAATTGTACAATTGAATCTGTGAAATAATTGGACACATGCGCAGCTGCCTGCAAGGTTCTGGTTTCATCAATGATCTTTACTGTTGTAGACATACATACAGGAGCACTTCCCTTCTGCTATTAAAGTTCAGTGTTGTATTGCTTCTGAGAGGTACATTATGCAATGCATGTCGATGTTTTAAGCATCTTGAAGTTAAGTAGTTAACCCATTCATGGGAATGGTTTTATTGTCGAAAAAGGGAAATTAAGATATGAGAGAAGGGGCGGTTACAAGAGTTTTTGGAATTGAGCATAACATCTCTTTCTTTTTACCACAAGCAAAGCGATAAAATGTGCGCTGTGATAAACCATTTCAGCAAGAGAACAACATGAATATTTGCCTAGATCAGTTGGATGACTTGATTTATACATAATAGTTTTGTCTAAATTTGCTTGCATACAATCAATAATTCTAGAATGGTGTATTAGATAATTTTGAGCCCTCCTGAGCTAGCCTTAGTTTTCATCTAGTTTCCCTATGGTCTCTGCCATTCTATACTCCATAGTCCATATACATCCTTCTAGTACTAGCTGTCATCGCTTCCATGATATGGACGGAGTCAGGGTTATTATTTGTGTGAAACATGCAACATCTAGTAGATAATTGGACTTATCTTTCTTTTCCTTCCTTCTTTCTTTCTTTCTTTTTGAAACTGAATGGTGGGACTTTCATAGATATTGTCGGACGACCTATCCTACCAGCACTGTCATCCGCATTCAAGCAAATAACCAGGCTGAACATGTTACAAGACTGATTGAGTTGGCACTTGCAAAAGTTCCCGATGCTTCTCAGGCCTATCACTGCTCCAACTTAAGGAGAATGGCACAAGTTACAATTCATTGTCAGGGGCAAACTTTGAGACTAGAAATGAGTATTGGCATTTTGTCGGACCCGGATTCTGAAAATCCAAATCATCTGTGAAAACACTGTGCTATTCCCTGGATCAGTAGATACCACTCACAGATACATCACTGAATCAATTCATACATAGCGTAGATAAAACCATACCATTTGTTAATTAACACATCAGAGCTTTACATAAACGGCATCGGGTCAAGTTTTACAATAAGGGCCGAACAGGCCAAACTGAGTACATTACAAAAGTAACGGAAGCGACAATGGAAGCAAAAAGGGGTGAGAGCATATCTCTCCACAGGCAAGTGAACAGGCTCTCGTATTGTAAAAATCATAACTAATTATCTGCTTATCCAAATAATACGAACCAAGACTTTCCAAAAAGCTAATAAAATTATATACCTATCTCTAGGAGACGCAAAACCCTAATTTCGCACTGAACTAATCCAAAACTACGGATCAACAAGACTGCAGATTTCCCGATCTACTGCATGAATCTCTACCGATAGGAAAGACTGAACACTAAAGAGGAGAAAACTGATTGCTACCCTTTGAGAACGAGATGACGAATGTGGAGACCCAACGAGGCTCCTTTCTTTCCTTCCTCTTTTCCTTCTCTCCTTCTTCTTCCTTTCTCTTCCTTGGCCGGCAGCACCCGAAGGAGACTTCTCCCTTGCTCCTTCTTCTTGACCGACAACAAAGGCTAGGGGTGGAAGGTACCGTAGCATGGAAAGCATTATAGCAGGGGCACTGTAGCATATGGTACTGTAGCTCATCTAGGATTCCCCATCTCCTTTAGTTGGAGGCCGGTTTCCCCATGGGCTACTATGGCTATTTTCACTCGCTTGACTATGGGCTACGTGGCCTATTCTTCTCTTAATTTCTGAATTTTCTCTTTTAATTCTCTTAATTCCGTCTCTAATTTTATTGCACCGACTAACGACAAATAGGATATTACAAATTCGATTACTTGACATGGTCAAAAGAGGAAAGGATTCGACTATTCAACGTGGGCGAAAGAGGGAAGCATTCGACTACTTGATGTGGTCGAAAGAGGAAAGGATTCGACTACTCAACATGGTCAAAAGAAGGAAAGACTCGACTACTCAACATGGTCGAAAGAGGAAAGGATTCAACTACTCAACGTGGTCGAAAGAGGAAAAGATTCGACTACTCGTGGTGGTCGAAAGAAGGAAAGATTCGACTACTCGACGTGGTCGAAAGAGGAAAGGATTCGACTACTTGACGCGGTCGAAAGAAGGAAAGATTTGACTAATCAACATGGTCGAAAGAGGAAAGGATTCAACTACTCGACGTGGTCGAAAGATGGAAGGACTCGATTACTCGACACGGTCGAAGGAAGGACTCGACTGCTCCACGCGGTCAAAAGGAGGACACGACTGCTGGACACGGTCGAAAGAAGGACTCAACTACTCGACGTGGTCGAGAGGAGGACTCGACTACTGGACGCAGTCGAAAGAAGGACTCGACTACTGGTGGCGGTCGAAAGGAGGACTCGACTGCTCAACGCGGTCGAAAGAAGGACTCGACTACTCAACGTGGTCGAAAGAACAAGAGAGAGAACGGGGCATGGGGAACTCACTAGGACCGAGAGAGAGACTGGAGGAGGTCGGCGATTGGCGGTGGGGAAGCTCACGATCGAAGGCGAAGGATGATGGTGAAGAAGGTGTCAGCCGGGACTGAAGGAGAAGAGGGAAAGCAGCGGCTCCTATGAAATAAAACTGAAATCGAGTGAGGGGATAGCTTCAAGGAGCTCTGGGACACCAAATGACATGAGTAGAAAAAGGGGGTTGCATTGGTGCGGTGAGGACTGATAGGAGGTGCACGGCGGCTTGAACTTGGAGCTCGAAGGAGATGAAGGAGGGGGCTACCCGGGCTCTCTTATAGCCCAGAGGAGAGGGTGAGAGAGCCATTAAGAGACTTGGAGGCGCGTGGTACCGAGGTGGGTGGCGGGTGGGCGATGGGACAAAGCAGCAGGAGGTGTGAATGCAGGGGTCTGTGGCAGAAGGGCACGATCTGTGCCAGTGGCTGATCTTGAGCCCCAAAAAAGAAATGGACCGAGCCCAAAAATAGAGAGGATTTGAATTCAAAACCAAGATTCAAGCTGAAATTCGAAACCCGAAATTTGAAATGAGGCAAAAAAATAGGGAATTTTGCAATTACAGAATAATTTTGAAATAGATTTTGAAAACCAAGAAGACAAATGGAAGGTACGATTCAATATGTGAAAACAAGATGTTACACTCGCCGTCGCTCCTACACGCGGCACCCACTTGCCGCTCGAGCACGCTGTCTTCGCCACTCATGGATTCCGAGTGTAAGGAAAGAGATAGTCAAATGGGAAAGTGGTCTGTGCTCTGTGGGGACATGTAAAGGCAGAAGCATATGGAGGAAGCAACCTTATTGTGTAGATGTGTGCATAAAGTAGAGACCGAATCTAACGATTCGAGTCTACTAGCTAAGGGAAAGGACCGGCAAATTGCTCTCCCGTTCATTAGTTTTTCTCAAAGATCAATAGGAAATATATAAAAGAAACACTTCTTCTAATGTCATCTACTCTAGGGATGCAAACGGAGCGGATAATTCCCGACTGGCGGAAGGCTCACGGAGCGAATACGGGATGGAGAAATGGGTATCCAACACTATCCATATTCGACTCCGACTCCGAGGAAAATACGGAATATGATACATGATGAGATATATTCATCTATATGTGTCCATATGTCCGGTGATACGAGGAAAGTCTGTTGTTACTTAACTTAGGAATAAGTTAAAAGATTGGTGGGTTGATGCATCTGAGTAGGCAGGAGATACTGAGTGTTTTTCCTTCGACATCTCAATGATTAGTCTCTCTGTGTTCGCATTGATTGCACTCCTACTGTCCAATGTCATGTGTAGAGGTGCAAAAGAAGCATACAATTTCCGTCCGACCGACTGACCCAAGGCTTACGGAGCGAATACGGGATGGAGAAATGGGTATTCGATACTATCTGTGTTCGACTCCGATTCCAAGAAAAATATACAGAATATGATACAAGATGAGCAATATTCGCCCGTATCTGCTCCGATTGCACCCCTAATCTACTCCCGTCTCTTTTGGTTGCACCGAGTATTTGGATGCAGCGCTGGCATGTTTTAAGCCAAGAGCAGATATGGGATCACCATCTAGTATGATCGAAACCGTTGGTTCCACAGCACACCAGAGTCTACACAAAACAACATGCGATGAATACGTAATTTAGTTGATCATGCAGCAAGACAGGCAAAATGGCACTAGGTAGGTAGGTTACATCTTCTTCTGTCTGTCAATTCCATTGCAGACAGCAAAACATCCGGTTTAGGGGAAATTTTCTTACCACTCTGTTGGAATGTGAACCATGGAAGTTCCCAATGCTTCTCATGCCTACGCTCCAACATGCTCGGAGCAGACAGAGGGATAAGGTATTGCGATGTACATGTATACAGTACACGTTGAGCATGCTTATCTAATATGTCATCTTGGTTCTCAAAGGCACCCTTTTATATGCTAGAAACAAGAGCAAGTTAGATGAGCCCTAATTGTACAATTGAATCTGTGAAAAAATTGGACACATGGGCAGCTGCCTGCAAGGTTCTGGTTTCATCAATTATCTTTACTGTCGTAGACATACAGACAGGAGCACTTCCCTTCTGCTATTAAAGTTCAGTGTTGTATGGCTTCTGAGAGGTACATTATGCAATGCATGTCGATGTTTTAAGCGTCTTGAAGTTAAGTAGTTAACCCATTCATGGGAATGGCTTTATTGTCGAAAAAGGGAAATTAAGATATGAGAGAAGGGGCAGTTACAAGAGTTTTTGGAATTGAGCATAAGATCTCTTTCTTTTTACCACAAGCAAAGCGATAAAATGTGCGCTGTGATAAACCATTTCAGCAAGAGAACAACATGAATATTTGCCTAGATCAGTTGGATGACTTGATTTATACATAATAATTTTGTGTAAATTTGCTTGCAAGCAATCAATAATTCTAGAGTGGTGTATTAGATAATTTTGAGCCCTCCTGAGCTAGTCTTAGTGTTCATCTTGTTTCCCTATGGTCTCTGCCATTCTATACTCCATAGTCCATATACATCCTTCTAGTACTAGCTGTCATCGCTTCCATGATATGGACGGAGTCAGGGTTATTATTTGTGTGAAACATGCAACATCTAGTAGATAATTGGACTTATCTTTCTTTTCCTTCCTTCTTTCTTTCTTTCTTTTTGAAACTGAATGGTGGGACTTTCATAGATATTGTCGGACGACCTATCCTACCAGCACTGTCATCCGCATTCAAGCAAATAACCAGGCTGAACATGTTACAAGACTGATTGAGTGGGCACTTGCAAAAGTTCCCGATGCTTCTCAGGCCTGTCACTGCTCCAACTTAAGGAGAATGGCATAAGTTACAATTCATTGTCAGGGGCAAACTTTGAGACTAGAAATGAGTATTGGCATTTTATAGGTTGGGTACTCTATTCACTTACTATTGGTCAACTCAAGGACCATTTATATGGTCACCAAACCTTGGGAGCTCTGTACAATTTGATCTTTCAAAAGTTGGCACTTGATAAATAGCAGCATGCAACAGCCCAAATTTGCTTTCGATTTAAAAATGCATGATTTTCATGAATTTCAAAAACTTTGGTTGCATTTCAAATTTCCAAAAGCTTTGCCTTGCAATTTAAAATTTTAAAACAATTTCCTTGTCTCAAAAATCGGATTTGCAAAAAGAAAAAAATGTATTTGTATGCAACCCAAATTAATTAAAACCTGGTTGTTGCAAAATATTTTCAAAATTCAAATTCAAATCAAAGTTTACAAATCAACTAAATTATTAAACCCTTTTCCTTTCCCTCTCCCCCCTCGGGCCACAACTAGTTGTCGGTCCACCTCCCCTCTCCTTTCCTCTCTTCCCCGCAGCCCAGCCCAGCCAGCCCACGCCGTCGCCCTTCCCTCCTCTCCCGCTGCCGCCCAACTGGCCCACGACCGAGCCGAGCCCACCAAGCCGATGTGGCCGCCAGCCCAGCTCCCTCTCCTCTCTCACGCGCTGGCTAGCCAGCGGGCCCCCGAACCTACCTGTCAGCACGGAGGAGTAAATGTTTCTCTTCTCCCTCCTCCCATCGTCTCTCTCTCTCTCCCTCTCTCTCTCCTCGTAGACCACGTGAGCCGAGCAGGAGCAGCTCCTCGAGCCTCTCCCCTCACACACTATGCTGCGAGTTTGTCCCATCCACGCTAGGACCGTTACCTGGCGCTCTGCTCGGACGTCGTGCCATGCCCATGCTGTGCCCCCTGTTCTCCCCTCTCCCCTCTATTTAAGCCCCCACGAAGCACATCAAAACCCTAGTGTTGTCCTCCTCTACCTTTTCCCTAGCTTTGCCCCTCTTCTCCGCCCTAGGTGGAGAAGGATTCAGTAGCACGAGCTGTCTTCTTCAACTCCAGCCGCTGGCGTTTGCCCGTTGGGTGAGCCTTCTCCTCCGTTGTCTTGTGCAACGTGGCCGCCTCGATCTGCTCTTTCTAATGCTTGTCTTCTTCCTCCTTGCCGTGCACCAGAGTAGTCGGAACGCACCTTCATCCCCGTCACCAACCCGGAGAATGCAAACCTCATCGCCACCATCGATCTCCTTCTCTTGGACCCTGGGTGAGTCCATCAGTTACCTTGTGTTCCAGTATATCGCAAACCTTGTAGGCTAGTCAATGCCGTGTCTAAACAAAGGATAGCAATTGAGATGAAGTAAAAAAAAAAGCTTTCTAGTTTTTTTGAAGGCAAAACCATTTCTTGTTGTGGCTGGACAGATCAATTCGAATAAAACCGTTGCAGTACGGTTGGCCAACACAAAGAACCAATAATCCTTCCCATTAGTTATCTGGTCCACACCGCAGAGAAGCACCTTTTTTTTAGATAATGGAAGAGAAAAAAAAATCTCCCCTGACCTCTGCATCAACGATGCACATAGCTCAATTTATTAAAAAAAAAAATCTAAAGTATCAAACATACCAAGATAAAACGGCTTGCAGCCTTACAACCAGAAGACAATTGAAACTTAAACTCAATCATTGCAAATCCTATGACTAAGCCTCCACCCATGAAAATAGAAGATTTACTTCGTCACAAACTCCAACCTTTGACTTTCCTCCAACATGGACTCCTTCTGGTCTGATTTTTGCAGGTTTGCCCATGCATTCAGCCAGTATCCACTCAATAAGATAACCTGCAATGGATTAGTTATATTATTTTTTTTGTCAAAAACAACATCATTCCGACATAACCAAATAGACTAACATAAGGCACTAACTCCCACCAGGAGTTGTGACTTTAGCATTTTTGGAATACCATCTAACCAATTTCCAAACATGTTAGCCATGCTCACTGGAGGATCTAATTTAAACGCACATTGCACAACCCACCATGCAAGACGAGCAAAGGGGCAATCAAAGAAAAGATGCTGAATTGTTTCCTCTTTAATACAGAAATAACACTTTGTGCTTCCTCTCTAGTTTCTTTTAAGCAGGTTATCTTTAGTTAACACAATCCCTCTTTTGAGATACTGTAACACCCTGATTTTCAGAGCATTTTTGAAAATTTTCAAAATAAAAAGGACCATTTGGTTTTGATGATAAATCAAAACTTAACATGAGAATTTCAGAATTTGAAGAGTTTAAAATGACTAAACTAAACTCCAACTAATCCAAAACTTAGTTCTTTTGGTGTTGCTCTAGCTCCCAGGAGCTATCTCTCCTTTCCTTGATAAGGGTTTCCTATCCTCTATCCCATATTTGGACATTCTTATCTGTCCAGACTGTCCCTCTTGTTTGACCTCTGTTGTGGTCATCTCCTCCTTGTCTTTTCGGGTCTTTCCTCTCCCTTGGAAATCTCTCTGTTGAGACCTTTTGTGAAGTTTACCCTCCTGGTCCAGCCCATTCTTTGGGTCGGGACCTCCCTTAATCTCAATTACAGTTTACACCTCCTCTGAGGTTTAGATTTTTCCATGTATCTAGACCTCCTTTGAGGACTAGACAATCCTTGCGGTTTTGACATTTCTCCTTTGTTTGGGCACCTCCCCCTAGGTCTAGACTTTCCTTGTGTTTTAGCCTCTTTTTGCGTGCCCAGACTTCCTTACCACTAGGACCCCTCCTGTGGTTCGGAGCTCTTCCTTGTCTTGACCTCTTTGATGTCTGGATCTCTTTTGGATCCTAGACCACATTCTTCGGTTGGGCATATTCTTATGCCTAGACCTCCCTCTGGGTTGACCTAGCTAGACCTCCCCTGTGGTTCTTAAGGTTAGACCTCCCATGGGGGCTCAGACCTTTCTCTTTAAGTTTGATTACCTTAGACCTCTTGGTTGGTTTGAATCTCCTTGGATCAGACCTCTTTTCTGTTCAGACTTCTCTTAAGTCTAGACCCCCTTGTTGCCTGGGCACTCTCTTGTGCCCAGACCTCTTATCAGTTGAGACCTCCTTGTATTCCCTTGGATCTCTTTTGTGCCTTCGAACCATCTATGTTCCCTGAACCTCCCAGCGTCCAACTGGATCTTCCTTGCATTCGATTGAACCACCCCAGTGCTTAAATGAAACTCCTAGTGTTCAATCGGATCCCCTTTGGTCTCACCTAGTGTCCAGACCTCTTTTCCTGGTTCCTTCTAGACCTAAGCCTCAGGTTCATTTGAGTTCCTTCTATGCTTTTGGGAGCCTCTCGGTGATCACTTGGATTCCTTCTCACCCTGATCCTTGTAACCTTCTCTTTGGAAAAGTCCTCCTAGTGCAATCCGGTATTACCGCCCCAACTCGATATTACCGTTTTCTAAGACCTCCTCCTCATTTATCAGGACCCTCTTATCCTTTAGACCTCCCGGTCTGCAGGATCTCTTAGTCCTTTGGAGATCCTAGCCGAGCAAGACCTCCTTCTTGTCCATTTGGACCTCCCTCGTGTCCGTCCAAGCCTTCCGCTCGGCTCGGACCCCCTCTTTGTTAGATCTAACGGTTCCGACCTCTTCCATGTTAGATCCGAGGGCCCAGACCTCGTGCTTGCCAAATCTAACGGCTTTGATCTTGTCCTTGATAGATCTGAGGGCTCCAATTCCTCCCGCGTATCCTTGCTTACGCGGACCTCCTTTCTTTGCCGATCGTGACCGTTATGATCTCCCCCGTGAGGTCCTAGCCGTCAGATCTCCACCTTTCGATTTGAGCTTGACCTTCGGACCTCCTCCTAGCAGGTCTAGACCGTTGAGATGTTCTTTGATCGTATCTGAGCCATCTAGACCTCTTTCAGAGGTGATCTGAACTGTTCCGACCTCCCTTGATCATCATCTCTGAGCCGCTCAGATCTCCCTTGCTTATTTCCTTGATCGTCAGGACCTCTCCTGGCTTTTGATCTTGACCGTCAGACCTCCTCCTTGTGAGATCTAACCGTCAGGACCAGCCTTTTGTGGGTCCTGTCCTCAGGACCATCCCGTGGGTGTGTCTTTTGGACCTCCTGTCCATAAGACCTCCCCATTGTGTGTCTTCTGGACCACATGTCCAGGACCTCCTTGAAGTCTTTAAGACCTCCAAATCCTTGGATCTCCCCTTTGTCTGGATCTGACGGTCCAGACCTCCTTTCATTTGAATCTAAGGGTCCAGACTCCCCTTTGTCTGGATCCGAACCGTCCAGACCTCCCTTGCAGAGATCTCAACAGTCAGGACCTCCCCATGTTCGGACCTCCCTGTTGAGTTTTGGACCTCCTTTGTGGATTTCCTCGCAGGACCTCCTCCTTGGACCGTCCCCTTTGACCCAGCTGTTCACCCTTTGACTGGTCTCCCTTGGCTCTTAAGTGCATTGGATGTGGGATGAGTCACATTAAATGCTGCCATCTACCCTTGTCCTTATTTCTACTTTTTGTCACATCCCTTGCTTTCTTTATTCTTTTTCGTACCTTGGGGCAATGTGCCTTTGTACCAATACACTGAATTCGGTCACCTTCTTTTTATAATGCTTCCATTCTTTTTCCTCTTTTAAATAGAGCATCGGGGGCACCCACTGCCTCCCTGTTCTTCATTTTGGCCTCTGCTCTCAGCTTTCTGTTTCAGGGAGCTCTCCAAGCCCTCTGGTTCGGATCACCTGAAGCCCGAGCCCTTCAACCATCAGACCTCCTCCCAGGGATCCTCTCTGGTTTTTCTTTTAGTATCATCCTCTGCTATGTACTTCTTGCTCAGTTCATTCGGATTTCATTTGGATCTTTATTTGCTTTGCTTTGTACCCGTGTAGATCTTGGCATTCGCTGAGAGCCAGAGCTGTGAGGAAGGATAGATTCTTAAGCTGTCAAGCAAGAGGCAAGTTACACTTTTGACCATATTGCACCAGTATCTTAAATTACTTATGTTCTGTTTCAAAGTATACTGCATGCTTATTTCTAGCAAGATATTTTAATACCTGTCTTTAAACACATAGTTATGCCTAATTCCTTCATATGGCCAACTTGACATTGAACCCAATCTGTTGTCACCTTAGACAAAACACGGATTATCTGATGAGTGTGAACCAGAGCAATTGTGAAACCATATGCTTAGTCTGCTTAGACCAAAAGCACTTGATTTGGGTAAATCTTTACCTTCATGACCAACTATTATTTAAAATGTTTTGACCATGGCATGGGGATGTCATGGGGGTATGAAAATATTGCTGGGGAAGCAAAGGAAATGAAAATGGATTTGGACTTGGGCGAATTGGTTTGCTTGGTTGGTGCAATGTCTATGCACGGACTCTATCCTGGAAAAGGTGGAGGTCCAGTGGTATGTGATTGTCGCCCAAGTCAGTTGAGGACCGGTCTTTGAGCCGCCAATGCTAAGCCTATAATGGGCTATGCCAAAACCGTGCAACCACATGTCTCCAGTATGGGGTGTGGGACCTGGCTGAGTACTTTGCAAAGTTCTACCATAAGCTGCTCCATTGGAGGTGTGGGAGGTCTTGTATGGCCAATGGTCTATTATAACCTACTGTTCTCACTGGTGCAAGAGGGGGCTTTCCGCCGGATTGCGATCCATAGGAAAGTGAAACCTTAGTAAGGAAAGGCTGTGGTGGAGCAATGCATTGTAAAGGCCTTGTCATGAGCTCTAGACCTCTTACCTTCGGCAGTGAGAGGTGGCATCGACGGTTGCCAAACAAACTAGAGGAATCATGTCATGTGGGTAAAGTGCACAACCTCTGCAGAGTTAAATCTATTCGAATAGCCGTGTCCGCGGTCATGGACATGCTGGCAGCGGCCACTCAGAGTTAGATGTTGGTTTTGGGTTCTGAAAATGTTTATTAAATTGTTTTGGGATTCCTATCCCATGGGTTGTGGGCGGGGAGCCTTGTGACAGGAGGGTATCCTTCACCACTTGTGATGAATGAATATCCAACTGAAAAACTGATTTGATAAAATGAATTTTAATTATTGTATTACTGCCTTAGAACCTAATACATGTATTTGAAAGAAACATGGCTTTATGAAAATCAACCATATTAAGCCTTCCTTTGCGATATCCATTATGCATGACATTTTGATATCTAACGGGTGTAACTTGCGAGCACGGTTGTTGTGCTCACTCTTGCTTGCTGCTGTCTTTAGCAGGATTTGGAAGCTTTGGGATAGCCTTGCTGTGGACCAAGTGGTCCTGGAACGTCTAGGATGCGCCCTCCAGCCGATTGCCTGTGGTGTATCGGGTGGCCCTTGTGTTTATCTTTCGTTATATGTTGTTGCTGAATTGTAAGCACTCTTGTAAACAACTCCTTGATTATTAATAAAGTTTATGTTATTGCTATGTTACCATTATTGTTGCTGTGAAGAGCTAGCCATAATCCTTGGGACTAGCTCGGGTTTCACAGGGAACCGTGGAGCAAGCCCAGACCTCCATGTCCACTTCAGGGAATGAACGCGTGAGGCTCTGGAGCGGTCTCAGACCTCCACAACCTCCTCTGGAGGGTCGCGGGTGGTCCTGGGGCGCCCTCAGACCTCCTCGTTTTTCCTTGACTTGGCCGTGGTAGATCTTCGGTTGCTCCCTGGCTCCACGACCTCCTCGGGTCTGTCCTCCTGGACTTCCAGGTGGTCCTGCTGGACCTCCTGGGAGGTCTTGGTGGACTATCCGAGAGGTCCTTTTTGGACCTCCTAGGAGGTCCTGATGGACTTTCCAGGAGATCTTGGAGGACCTCTCGGGTGCCCTAGGGTTGGGTCGCTACAGATACCATAGGAAAATTTTTACTTTTAATGGAATTTTAATGAGCCAAAACCAATTCCTAATGGGGACTTGAACGTTGCCTATAAGCACTGCATATAAAGACTGTACCAAAAAAAGTCCAGACTTATTCAAATGCCATCTGAAAACATCCTTTTGTGAGGTTAATTGTACATTAGCAATTTTCATCAGCAACTCTGTCCAAGCAAGTGATTTAGTTCCAACAAGAAGTCTTCGAAAAGAAATATTTAAGGGATTCGATCTCAAGACATTTTCCACTAAATCATCCTTTCTT
Source organism: Phyllostachys edulis (assembly GCA_036346405.1). Taxonomy (NCBI): domain Eukaryota; kingdom Viridiplantae; phylum Streptophyta; class Magnoliopsida; order Poales; family Poaceae; genus Phyllostachys; species Phyllostachys edulis. Next base: position 48,233,817 of record CM070566.1, read on the forward strand.
CTTACCACATTGTAGAGCATTGGAAATTGCCTTTGCAGTGAAGAATTTCCCATCCAAATATCTTCCTAAAACCTAGTTTGCATTCCATTCTTAACCTGGAATGAACAAAAGCGGAAAAACCGATCTTTAATTTTCATAAGCACCGACCAAAAATGAGAAGTCCCAAGTTTATTAACCACCTGCGAAAGACTCTTCTCACCCAAATATTTCTTTGTTAGTAAGATTGCCACACGCCTTCTTCATTAAGCAACTTAAACAATAATTTCCCTAATAAGCTTTTATTTTTGGTGTCTAAGTTCTGAACTCCTAGACCACCAAGCTCTTTGGGAGAACACACTAAACTCCATTTAGCAAGACGATACTTACGCTTATGACTGTCACTCTGCCAGAAAAATCTAGATCGATAAAAATCTAATCTTTTGAGAACTCTCTAGGAATCTCAAAAAAAGAGAACATAAACATAGGTAAACTGCTTAGCACCGAGTTAATAAGTACCAAGCGACCACCAACAGACATCGTTTTTCCTTTCTAACTGCTAAGCTTTTTCTCAACTCGCTCCTCAACCCCTTTCCAATCACTATTCCTTAACTTTCTGAAGTGGATGGGAATACCTAAGTACCTAAAAGGAAACACACCCACTTCACAACCAAATAACTGCGTATACAGCGGTTCGGCATCTTTGGCATCACCAAAACAGAAAATCTCACTCTTATGAAAATTAATCTTTAACCCAGATAAATGTTCAAAGACACTTAAAATAAGTTTAAGATTTTTAGCTTATTTCAAATCATTATTCAAGAAGAGGATCGTGTCATCAGTATACTGTAAAATTGACAACCCATCATCAATCAAGTGAGAAACTACTCCGGTTAAAAGACCAACTTCTTTAGCTCTTGAAATAAAAATGGCAAGCATATCCGCAACAAGATTAAAAAGAATAGGGGACAAAGGATCTCCTTGCCTAAGATCCTTATGAGTTTGGAAAAAAGCACCAATGTCATCATTGACTTTTATTCCCACACTCCCTCCCTTGATCAAACTTTCCACCCAAGAGGACCACTTAGGAGAAAAGACTTTCATCCTCAAAGTTTGCAATAAAAACGGCCATTTTACTTTGTCATAAGCTTTCTCAAAATCAACATTGAAAACAATTCCATCCAAATTATGTTTATGAAGCTCATGGATGGTTTCATGTAGGATAACTATGCCATCAAGAATAAATCTCCCCTGCATGAACGCTCATTAGGATGGTCGAACAACCTTTTGAACTACTCTTATAAGCCTATTAGTAACTACTTTTGAAAAAAATTTAAAACAAACATTAAGCATACAAATAGGCCTATATTGTTGTATTTGCTTAGCATCAGATTTTTTAGGAAGCAATGTAATAATCCCAAAATTCAAGATAAAAAGAGACAAGGAGCAACTATAAAAATCATGAAATATGTCCATCAAGTCATTTTTAATAACTTCCCAAAAACCCTGATAGAACTCAGCTGGAAAACCATTTGGCCCAGCAGCTTTGTTATGATCCATTTGAAAAATGGCTTCTTTCACCTCCTTTTCAGCAAAAGGCTTAGTAAGAAGAATGTTTTCCTCGTCCGATATTTGAGATATATCATCTGTAAAAGCCTCAATCATAGATAAATGATTTACTTCAACTGGCCCAAACCAATCTTTATAATAATTGGTGATATACTTTTTTAATTCCTTCCTCTTGTTCTAGTTAAAAAATTCTTTATCTTCTATGCTTCCCATTTGCAATCAAATGATAATAGTGCGTATTCCTATCACCCTCCAAAAGAAATTTCGCTTTGGCCCTTTGATACCATTTAATTTCTTCTTCTCTTAACAGCTGAGTCAATCTCTCATTAGCAATTTTTTTAAGATTCAGTTCATGATTAGACAACCTCAAAACCTCAGCCTTTTTATCGAGCTTATCAATTAAAAATTTAAGCTCTATCTTTTCCTTTTTATAAGTCTCGCTGGTACTTTTTGCCCATCCCTGAAGATATCACCTAAGAGATCTAACCTTACACTGCCAGTTATGTAAAGCCGACTGACCTCTATCTACCTTTCTCTACACCTCCGCTACCATCTCTCTAAACCCCTCCCTACACAACCAGTCTAATTCAAATTTAAATAAAGGCTGACTACCTCTATAAGGAGCCTCTTTTGTATTCAACAGTAACGGCGTGTGATCATACAAGGATCTTTCAAGAGCAAAAACTGTGACCAAAGGAAACTTTTGTTCCCAATCTGTACTCATTAAAACTCTATCCAACTTCTCGAAAGTTGGATTATCTAGCGAATTGGCTCAAGTATATTGTCTCCCAGATAAAACTACTTCTCTTAAATCCAAATTATTAATCATAGCATTAAACAAAAAAGGCCAACGATAGTCTACGTTATCATTATTTTTTTTCACTCGAATGCCTTATGATATTACAATCACCCCTAATTAAAATGAGAAGTGATTCTTTCCTACAGGCATGAACAAGTTTATTAAGGAACTTCTCCTTGAACTGAGGCTGAGCTGCTCCGTAAACAACCACTAGAACCCACTGGAAATCATCCTTTCTATTTTTTTAAATAAAACTTTACATAAAAATCACCAGCATCAATAGACCTAATATCAAAGACCCGAAGATCCACCCCAAGAAGGATACCCCCCGACCGTCCTTGTGGAGGAGAAAAGTGCCACAAATAATCCTGTCCACCACAAAGATGATTAAGACTAGCCACTGAGAACTCTTTTTTAACAGTTTCAAGAATGGCCACAAAATTTAAATGTTGCTCTTTAACCACTTCACAAATATAACGATGTTTAGCCAAGTCACCTAGACCTTTGCTATTCCAAAAAAGACCCTTCATTTTAATTGTGGTTTGATTGACCTAAGAAGAGGAATTTTTCCTTTCTTCTTTCCAGATGATCTCTTTTTATTAGTGACCAGGGTAAAATTAGACATGTCGTCCTCCAAAGCATCGGCATCTATATCACCATATAAATGATTAAGGGCTGAGAGATCGTTGTAATCCTCATTCTCAGTCTCCAACTTCTCAACATCTACACATCCTTTCTTTTTAATTATTCCATATTCAATATTCTTAATATTGTTAATAGAACTAGCAATCTCTACCCCATCAGCTCCTAATGAAATTCCAATGCTAGCAACTTTACCAATCTGCCCCAACTGCTTTTCCTTAATAACAATCGGCTCATCTTGGACCCTATCACCAGCATGTGAATCGACTGAACCTTCTACATATGCTCATTCATGCAGAGAAGCACCTGGTGGTTTTTAAGTGCAGCTCGGTGTTTGTTGGATGACACAGAAACCTTGTGCATCCGAGTCACCTGGATAAAGCAAAGCAGCACGTGAGCAATGGTACTGTCCGCGATACCGTCCATCTGCGCTATAGTACGCGATCGAATGACTCCGAGGATAGAGGATAGTCCCCGCATGGGGCCAGTACTCGGAGAAAAGCCTTTCGTGAGGAATAACTAATTTAGTCAATCCAGTAGAAAAAAGTTAGTTTCTTGGCCTAATTCTGTATATAAATTCCCTTGCACACAAGCAAAACAACAAAATATCATGTTTAATTAATTCGGACCAACTTGCTCTATCTCAACATAGATGGCCATGAGAGCTCAACAATTTTTCTTCCAATCTTATGAAAAACGAATCAAGCGAGTGCCTGATGATTCCCATGCCTACGTTTCAACATGCATCCTTCATCTCTTCGATGATTATTAGGGTTTGCCGATTAATTGCTGTAACTCATAATTGGAACGAGAAGGAAGAAACACATATATGTGGTTATCCCTTCTTATCTGATGTCCTCTCAATTCTCAATTGTACCCTTTTATTTGCTGAAATTACGACCAGATAAAAAGCGTGCACTATCTTCACAGTTGATTCTCTGCAATAATTGGACACCTGCAAGGCGCTGTTGTTTCGCAACATGGATTCATGTTTGAGCAGCTAACTGCCTTTACATTTTGTACTCCGATGGCATCTACTATCATGAAGAGAGAGACAGTAATATTTCTGCCTCGGTAATAAATTTGGTTGCTGGTATGCCTCTTGAACCCAATTTTTTTTCATTTTGCTTTTAGACAACCATCAGTTCTAGAATCATTTCATGTGCCGGGATGAACTCTTCCGCTGTATCCTCGCATGTACACATCCATGGATGTAGTTTACAATAGACGTCATTATCTGCGTTCTAAAAAAAAGAATCCATTATCTAGAGACAGTACAAAGTTCATTGTGACATGCATAAAAATCTTTTAGATATGTAGGATTTCAGGGTAGGAACTTACAGCATCACCACCTATATATTCTTGCATGCTTAGCTTCTGTTTCTGAGAGATCGTGACTTGCTACTTGCTAGTCATGGGAGCCCATCTGCATCAATATAATTTTGGAAATTATTTGCTTTGGACGAACCTAGATATGTCGATAGACCATAAAATAGATGAAGAGAAAGAAAAATTGTATGCGTCACGAGAGAAAATTTGATACATGTCAAAATTCGCACCGAAATGTACTAGTTTGTACATGAATTATTCAAATGACTTTGCAAAAAGTATAATTCTGGTTGATAGCTAGGTTTGTTTTGGAGATGAAAGCTTACCGGTTTGTCTTGCATGATCTGATCGGCCAACCCAGCAATCCGACATGTCCAGCATGGAGGATCAATGCGATCATGCTTCAGGTGCAGACGATGTCATCCGACAAACTACAAAAATGACTTCAAGAAATTTACACATAGTTGCAGATTCACTACTGAAAACACAAAGTCGTAGCACACGAAATTCCCGCATGCCTCCCAAGCCTAGGCCGATCTATTTTGAGGGACAGGGGCACCAAAAGACTATTACAGGCATAACTGACATCACACATGGACGGTGGTGGTGTTTCATGGGTTCAAGTTGAACGCTTCTCCAAGCTCCTACAAGTAAAGGGGTAGGATGTGATATATATACAAATGAGCTTTGCAAACTCTCATACTGTGGAACATACAGTGCACACCACAACAACTTGTCACATGTCAAAGCCTGCAAGTAAGTGCATGCCTTCATTGCAAACCATTTCTGATCACGCAAGCTTCATTCAGCTCCGGTAAGAACACCGCCGACCACCACGGCTTGCCGGCCGTGCATCGCGACTGCCGCCGGCGTTGGCCAGCAGCCCGCCCGTCTGCATCGATCAGGTCCCTCTCAAAACCAGTAATTAATGGCGTATGCGTCGCCGAGTTGTCGCTCTTTGTACTCATGTGCACGTCTAATTAATCTGGGCTTAAGTCCAAATGAACAACCTTCTCTCCTAGCTTTCTCAGCCGGGCCAGCTCGATTGGGTATACGCACACGTAATCAAACCAGAAAGAAAATAGAATCTATTTTTTGTTGATGAACACTATAAATATATGATCATCACCAGCTTCAGACTATCTGCAAGCATCCATGATTAGCTTCTTCTGTCGTTTCAGAAATCATCACGTTCTTAGATGGACATGATTGTGCCCGTAGTTCCCAGTCGTCTTCTTATTCGATTGATCTTCCATTTGATAGATAGAAACCAGCAAAGGAAGGAAGGCATCGAGGAGAAGCTAAGGGGACTCCATGAACTCCTCATCAAGATCCATGCAGCCATTGAGGAGGCCGATCGAGGGCCGGCACACCAGCAGATGCTCCTGCAGCTCAAAAAGTTCTTCCATTCCAGGGCATGTACCGAGGCTACTACGTTCTGGACACCTTCAAAAACCAGAATATAAAGGACAGCGTCATGGCTGACAGTGAGGTGCATCAATCCTTCGCGTCTTCTCTTTTCAATCCTATTCCTGCCAAATGGCTGCGTATGATCGCCGCCAAAGCGAAAGTTTCAGTGTTTTCTGAAGGAGACGTGACGTGAAAATTCTATCGCCGAAATTTCGCCGGTAGCCGTCAATGGGGTCCGATAAATTTTTATATCAGACAAAAAAATTCGGATTTAGTTAATTTTCAGCTAAATTCAAATTTCAATTCAAAATTTAGATAAATTTCGTCTTTACATCTGAAAAATTTAAATTTTTCGTCCGAAATTTCCGGTAACCGGCGAAAACCAGTGTTATCACTATCCTCCGATAATTTTTTCTTACCGGTATTGTTTTCCCTGGATGTGAGTAGGCTACAAACCGCAATTGAAAGCTTAGAGGTCATCACTGGGGATTTTCTTGCATTCAACGCACTTCTGGGATGTTACCCACGTAGGTTCCGGCAGCCTTATAGTGCATGTTTGGCCTTTGGACGGCAGGTTGAAAAACAACAAATCATCAATTTCTTACTACAGCGTGAGTCATCTAGTAATACTGTAAAGGTTGGTCTCCTTCCAGTCATCGGCCATCCTCAAACCCTAAATTGGTGATGACAGCAATGAGGTTAGCGAAGATGTTCCGAGAATCATTCGTGCTTCGTGTGCGCGAAAGCATTGTGTAGAGTGCTGAGAGGTAATCTTGAAATTCAGTTTTGGTCGCATGTGTTGAAAAAAGTTTTGGACCCAGGGTGCCCGTGCTACATTTCACCCCACAATTACCCAGCAAGTCAGCATGCCTGTCAAATGAAAATACATAACTGAAGGCACTTGTGCAGTATGTTTTAGGTGTACTTGTCTTATTTTCAGTCAGCATTCATAATCATTTATGGGAAAAAAAGAAAAGGGGGTTAATCATGTTATTTGTATGAAGCTGCTATAATTAGTTCACCATTTTTTACAGTAACACTTGCTTATGATTAAAATCAATCCCAAAAGGAAAAAGTTATGAAAATTCTTCCAGTCCAAATTCCTTCTCCACTCCAAACCAGATACCTGTACAGATTCTCTGGAGTCTGGATCCAGCTCCTAGGAAGCCCATTTTTCACTGCAGTTCCATATTTGCATATAACTATATATTAACCGCATTACAGTAATATACATTTTACTTTCTTTCCTTCTGATCAGCTTACTACGTAGGCTCAGAAAGTGTTACAGAAGTTCATTACACCACCAGAGAAGCAATAAGAAGGAACCTGAAACAGACTACTTATCAGTTTTACAAACAAAGCCGATAAACAAAGCGAAGGAACACATCCAGCAAAACTAGTATCCTCCAATGCCCAGCTGCTATCATCAAGCAGGACATCTCAAACCCATAGTACTTCTATCAGAAATCAAAATCCAGTCTCTTCACCTAAAATCAATGGCACAAAAAAAATCAGTTATGAAGCTCAACAGTAAACACAGGACAGAGCACACCACCAGAAAGACATTTTAGTATTTTACCGTTAATATTCCTATAGTCATTGCCAGAGTAACGGTGGCCGTGGGATTTTAAATTAAAAAATCAAATTGAATAAAATTCAAGCAAAGAGTACGAATCATCTTTTGTTTACATTCCCGATGCTTTGCAGAAATATTTTAGCATTACAGAAATATTTTAGAAACATAATATTTGAGAATTACAGTCCTTGTTCCGAAAACATCAACAAATATAAGCAAAGTATCAACCTAGAAAATTACAACCTAGTTCTCGTCCCAGTCCCACACCCTTAGTTCTCGGATCAGTTCAATTCTATAATTGAAAACTTTTCAGTGGCCAGCATAATTGAGTAAGCTATTTTGTGAACAAAATTTTCCTTACACCATTTAAAATTACCCAGATAGAACAATAATACAGGCAATTGGCCAAACATACCGATTGGCCATTTTACTTCCTCGGGTTGGACACCCTCTTGATGTCTCAGCCAACTAACTTGGTTAAAGCACACAAATTAATTTTGGCACGCATATGCCAAAGTAGTACACGAAAGTTACTAAAAACACACCCATTCTCAATAGGAAATCAACTCTCTGCTATAAGCTTATAAGTGTCAGTAATTAGGTACAGCTTAATTAGATCAAAACCACAAACACCCAGTTCTTTTTCGCCCTTACCGATCCACACCATTTCCTTCAAAACAGTGAGCATTCCCAAAAATATGGGCATGATTGTATCCACAGTAGTTAGCGACCTTGTTGCTCGGCTGATCTCCCACTTGATCAACACATACAAAAAGCACACAAATGTTGAGGAGAAGCTAAGAAGACTCGAACATGTACTGCTCAAGATCCATGCAACTGTGGATGAGGCGAAGGGGCGGCACATCACAAACCAAGGGATGCTTCTACAACTCAAGAGGTTCCTGGAAGGAATGTATCAAGGCTACTACATACTCGACACCTTCCAGTGTCGACACGAAGTACAAGATGACATGGCGGATGAGGTGAACTCTTACTTCGCTTCTTCGCTCTCCAATCCAACCAAACGCCTCCGCTTGATCGCCAACAATGCAAAGGCTACAGTACTTGGTGACAAAGAAGTTGACTTGCTGCAAAAGGTCTTGGAAAACTTGGATGCTATCTCTGCAGATATACATGCGTTCAACACACTCCTTGGGTGCTATCCATGTAGGTTTCAGCAACCTTATAGCACTAACCTTTACACAGATAAGTGCATATTTCATCGACAAGCGGAAAGAGAACAAATCATAAACATCTTGCTAAAACCCGAGTCCCCTAGCAATACTTCAAATGTAGGCATTTTGCCAATTGTTGGCTGCGATGGAAGTGGGAAGAGAACATTGGTACAGGATGTCTGTAATGATGAGAGGGTGCGAACTAATCATTGAGTTAGATGAAGAGGATCTGCTAGAAGCTCGAAGGCAAAGTTGGGAGATAGAGAATAGAAATTTTAGTTCAATAAACATTTGGTTCTTGTTGAATTTTGTTCTAAAGTGAATAAGGATGCATGGAGAAGGTTCTACTTCTCTGCAGGCAAGTGTATGGGGGCAGGGAGTAAGATCATAATCATGAGTATGTTGGAGGAGGTTACAAGTCTTGGATCAGTAAGTCCCATTAGGCTTAAACATATGACCGATGAGGCGCACTGGTACTTCTTTAAAATGCTCGCTTTTGGAAATGTAAATCCAGAAGAGCATCCGAAACTGTTAAGAATAGCTATGGAGATAGCAAAGGTGCTCGACAAGGGAGGATTCGTTGGTGCAAATGTGTTTGGTTCCATGCTAAGAGCTAATCAAAATATTCAATTTTGGTCCGATGTCTTGCAGGGTATTATGGAAATAAAGAAGAGCCACTTCATTTCCCTTCAAAATCATCCAACAAATTTCCCCATGGAAAACCATGGTAATTCTGTTCCCAGAATATCTTTTGAGAGTGTTCCAGTCCCTAGTTGCTGTGGGTCCCGACATATCTACTTTATGAGCAAAAGGAAAAGAGGGAACACCATCCACAGGGTGCTACCTGAATTGACTTTTTCTGATATATTCAGTCACCGTGTAGAGATGATACCAGCAGAAGTGAAGTTCGAAGTAGTAACATGGAAGTCTCTCTTACCACCATACAGTTACTATGTAGCAACTTGTATCAAACATGAAGGTGATGGCAATCAGGTCTACAAAAAACAAGATGTGCAGGCTCCTATTGGTTATCTATGTAATTCAATGTAGAGATTAACATGACAGGGTCACTTTTACGTGAGACCATAAGTTTGAGTCTTCACGGCTCAAGTTGTTTAGCTCAAAATCCTTCAAAATAATTTTGTAATTTTGTTTTGACCAATAAAATGTACATAAGTGTTGGACTCTTCTGTTTGCAATTTTACAGCTTAATCTGTGATCATTAAGTTGTTGTCCTTTGAATTTTGCTTCCTAATAAGTTGGCTCAAGGATTTTGGATTTAAACCGAACTTCGCAATTGTAAGTTTCCGGACTTGCTATTGTGCAGACAGTTTTGACTTGTTATCATCCCATAAAACAAAAAAAAAAAAGGAAAATCTTCTTCTCTGGGAAATCCGGAAATGCAAGAATTTGGTCATCATACTAAGTTACTGTCTGTTGTGGACTCATATTGGAGAAGACCCTATCAAAGACGAAGTCATCCAAACACATCAGCCGCTGCTTCGGTCAATATCTCTGGAACCAGCGAAGCAAGATCCGAGTAGAATTCTGTAGCGCGTATGGCAACACGATTGTAACAAAGCAGAGTTCTTATTACTTTCCAAATATACATTACAGTTTGTATAGGAATCGGATTAGCCGGTTGGCTTTAAATACTGCTAGCAGTCTTGTAATCAAAAGGGGAGAAGAATCAATCTATTATCTTCCAATTGCTATCCCTGCACCCTCTGAATATTCTCTTGTCGCCCCTGTTATCCTGCTACGGTTCACCACGGCGCCTGGTCGCCGAGTACCTCGGCCCCGGCTGCCAGTAGATCACCCATACCACCTACGCAGTAGAAGCAGGGTACATCATTTGGTATCAGAGCCTTCTACGGTGGATACAATGCCGGCATCCGAAGAAGCGGAGGAAATAACCATGGCACAGCTCTTCCAATCCCTCCAGATGATCACATTGCGACTCGACGGTATGAACCAGCAGATGGGGGATGTCGTCTCCCGCCTCACGGCCGTGGAAAAGCAATCCGCGTCCGAAGTGCCGGGTCTCTTGCGACCACCACCTGGCTCGCTACCGCCGGCTCCACCGATACACCTGGGGCATCCGGCTTCAGGGCCGCTGCATGGACCCATCACCGCACCGTCTTCAAGCAATCACCCAATACAGTTCCCATATGGTACCAATACAAACGCAACCTCTACACTACCATATGAGCCACCGAGAATAGCTGATCCACACATATCAGCAGCCGTTCCTCACCTCGGGGACACGGCGAGAGTTCCACGTTATCACAGAATCGACTTCCCAACCTATGATGGCAAGGATGATCCTCTCGGATGGTTGAATCATTGTGAGCAATTTTTTGGGGGCAGCGCACCGAGGAAAGATACAAAGTTTGGCTTGCGGCATATCACATGGTAGGAGCAGCTCAACCTTGGTACATACAATTGGAAAGAGACGAGGCACGCCGCATTGGCCCGTTTTAAAGAACGGTGCAACCTTCGCCGTCCTCCAATCCGTTCCAACCCTCTTGGGGAGATAGCAAGGTTGCGAATGACGAGTACTGTCGCCGATTACCAGGAAAAATTTTTGGCATTAATTTGTCGGGCGGGACCACTATCAAGCGAGCAACAAGTGCAGCTTTTTACCTCCGGGCTGACAAAGCTTTTGCGTATTGACGTCGAACTGCAGAACTTACCTGATTTACAGGTCGCGATGAGCTTCGCACGAGCATATGAGCAAAGGGCGGCGGTTGCAGCATCGTCGAATCAACGTTCCTGGTCGCGTACGCATCAGCCAGCAAAAGGAGACAATGGGGCCGGTCGAGGGGCGCCACCATCGGCATCTCTAGCTGGCGGCGGGTCGGGCACACCTAGCATGGGCGGACGGCAATTTCGCCGCTTAACAGCAGCCGAGATGGCCGAACGGCGTGAGAAAGGATTGTGTTTTAATTGTGACGAGAAATTCATGAGGGGACACCGTTGTGTGTACTGTCTGGAGGTTGTGCAGGATGATGAACAGGAGGGGGCCGAGGAACCACCTGAGGAAGAGGACCCTCATGTCTCCTTACATGCCCTCACGGGTTTTGTCTTTGGCGGACTATGCGTGCACGTGTTCATTTGGGCTGAATTGATCGCTCTCATTGACTCCGGTTCAACCCACAACTTCATACGGGATAAGGTGATCGACCAACTCGACCTCGAGTTACATCCCCGGCGAGACTTGAAGGTCCTAGTTGCAAATGGCGAAAAGATCTTCAGCAAAGGGATGATCCGGGGACTTTCAATTGAGATTTATAATGAACACTTCAAGGCCGATTTTTATGATCTGCAACTGGATGGCTTTGATATGGTGCTGGGGGTTCAATGGCTTCGAGGGCTCGGTCCAATCATGTGGGATTTCGACTTACTGACAATGGCCTTCTGGCATCATGACCACCAAGTACTATGGCATGGGATACCAGGCACACGGCCAGGACTGCACGTTCAGAGCTGTGAAGGCAAGGAGCTGCTGGCCACCTTGCTTACAGAGTTTGGGGACCTTTTTCTGGAGCCGAACGGACTGCCACCCTCTCGTCCATGTGATCACCGTATCCATTTATTGCCAGAAACACCTCCGGTAGTGGTACGCCCATATCGGTACCCGATGCTGCAAAAAGAGGAGCTTGAACAACAATGCCAGTCCATGCTTACCCAAGGGATCATTCGCCGTAGCACTTCGGCTTACTCCTCTCCAGTGTTACTAGTAAAGAAACAAGATAAGTCATGGCGGTTTTGTGTCGACTACCGAGCACTCAACTCGAAGACCGTTAAAGATAAGTTTCCAATCCCTGTTATCGATGAACTCCTTGATGAACTTAAGGGAGCTCAATATTTTTCTAAATTGGATCTTCGATCGGGTTATCATCAAGTTCGTATGCATGAAGCCGATATTGAAAAAACAGCTTTTCGTACACATGAAGGTCTTTTTGAGTTCCTCGTTATGCCGTTCGGGTTGACAAATGCGCCAGCCACCTTTCAATCGTTAATGAATGAGGTGCTACGACTGTATCTCCGTAAATTTGTGCTTGTCTTTTTTGACGACATCTTGATTTATAGCCGGTCTTGGTCGAAGCATCTCAAACATGTGCGGGCGATTCTCCGGTTATTGCGCGACAACCAGCTACATCTGAAACAATCCAAGTGTTTGTTTGGCCAAGAATCCATCTCATACTTAGGCCATGTGATCTCGGCCAAGGGGGTTGCCATGGATACTAGTAAAGTGCAATCGGTGCTGGATTGGCCTACCCCACGTTCAGTGCGTGCCTTACGCGGATTTCTGGGGTTGGCGGGATATTACCGCAAATTTATCCAAAACTATGGTATTATTGCCGCACCACTCACTCGGCTCTTGCGGAAATAGGCATTTTCTTGGTCACTTGAAGCCACTCAGGCTTTCAATACACTCAAACAAGCGCTTGCGATTGGCAGACATACAATCGCGGATTTTTCGCAACCTTTATGGTTGATCGTGATGCATCCGGCACGGGTTTTGGGGCAGTTTTGCATCAAGGCGAGCGGCCCATCGCCTTCTTCAGTCGACCAGTGGCACAACGTCATGCGAAGTTAGCAGCATATGAAAGAGAGCTTATTGGATTGGTCAAGGCAGTACGACATTGGAGACCTTATCTATGGGGTCGCCAATTTGTCATTCGAACAGATCATTATAGTTTGAAATTCCTGTTGGATCAACGTTTATCCACAATTCCGCAGCATCAATGGGTAAGCAAACTGTTTGGTTTTGACTTCCGTGTAGAATACCGGCCAGGGAAGCTGAACCGGGTGGCAGATGCTCTCTCACGACGGGAGGAAGAGACGGTCACTATGTGCGCACTTTCGGTTCCCCAATTTCAACTAATTGATGATCTTCGCCAAGAGTTACAATAGAACCAAGAGTTGATCTCCTTACAGCAACAAATCTCAGCAGGACAGTTAGGACCGCCTTGGGCAGTCGTTGATGGCATGATCACCAAGGAGGGACGGATTTATATTCCAGCTTCCTCAGCACTAGTCCAGACGGTACTTGGAGCCATTCATGGTATGGGTCATGAAGGAACGCAGAAGACATTACAACGTCTTCGAGCAGATTTCTGCATTGCAGGTGATCGCAAATTGGTAGCCGATTGGGTTAGAAGTTGTGCAATATGTCAACGTAATAAAACCGAACATTTGCATCCAGCCGGGCTTCTTCAACCTTTGGAGATTCCGGGACAGATTTGGTCTGATATCTCAATGGACTTTATCGAAGGTCTTCCAAAAATTGGAGGGAAATCAGTCATTTTATCGGTTGTGGATAAGTTTTCCAAGTACGCCCACTTCATCACATTGTCTCATCCGTATACCGCCAGTTCGGTTGCTCATACTTTCTTTGCGGAAATCGTTCGACTCCATGGATTGCCAGCTTCCATCGTGAGTGATCGTGATCCTGCGTTTACAAGCCATTTTTGGAAAGAACTTTTTCGTTTTTCAGGAGTTCAACTCAATTTCAGTTCGGCATTTCATCCGCAAACGGATGGTCAAACCGAAGTTATTAATCGCATCATTGTCATGTACCTTCGGTGTTTAGTTGGTGATCGTCCACGTGATTGGGTAAAGTGGTTACCGTGGGCCGAGTACTGTTATAATACAAGTTTCCAACGGGTGATCAAGACTAGTCCTTTTAGAGTTGTTTATGGCCGGGAACCTCCAACTATAATGTCTTATGAGCCTGGGCTAGCTCAAGTAGCAGCAGTGGACCAATCCTTGCTTGATCGTGATGAATTCCTACCGAAATTAAAGAGAGGTTACACCGCACGCAGACTATGAAAGATCAAAGACAATGCACATCATCGGGATCTCACGTTTCAAGTTAATGATCGGGTATGGTTGCGCTTACACCATCGACAAGCTATTTCTATTCTTTGCCGGAAATATCCAAACTCGCTCCACGATACTACGGTCCATTTCGAGATCATTGAATGCATTGGTGATGTGGCTTACCGCTTGAAATTGCCACCAAAGTGCGCGAATTCACGATGTTTTTCATGTCGGGTTGCTCAAGAAATTCCATGGCGATCCCCCACTGGCAATACCTGTCCTGCCTCCTATTATGCATGGTAGGGTAATCCCACTTCCAGAAAAAATTCTGCAAACCCTTCGCCGTCGTGATGTCTGGGAAGTACTTGTCCAATGGAAGGGTTTGGCAGAAACAGAAGCGACATGGGAATTTTTGGATCAATTTAAACAGGTTGTATCTGAATTCGACTCGAGGACGATTTGTGTGTCAAGGGAGAAATGTTGTGGACTCATATTGGGAAGACCCTATCAAAGACGAAGTCATCCAAACACATCACCATTTGCTTGGTCAATATCTCGGAACCAAATAAGCAAGATCCGAGTAGAATTTCAGAGCGTATGGCAACACGATTGTAACAAAGCGAGTTCTTATTACTTTCCAAATATACATTACGGTTTGTATAGGAATCGGATTAGCGGTTGGCTTTAAATCTCGCTAGCGATCTTGTAATCAAGGGAGAAGAATCAATCTATTATCTTCCAATTGCTATCCCGCACCCTCTGAATATTCTCTTGTCGCCTCTGTTACCTCGCGGTTCACCACGGCGCTTCGTCGTGAGAGTACCTCGACCCCATTGCCGAGAGATCACCCATACCACCTACGCAGAGAAGCAGGATACATCACTGTCATACCCGGATTTCGCAAATCCAAATCCTCGGTGAAAATACCATGCTATTCCCTGGATCAGTAGATAGCATTCACAGACACATTGTTGAATCATTTCATACGTACATGGCGTAAAACCATACCATTCATTAATTTAACACATCAGAGTTTACATAGACCACATCGGGTCAAGTTTTACAATATAGGCCGAACAGGCCAAATGAGTATATTACAAAAGTAGCGGAAGCGACAACGGAAGCGAAAGAGTGAGAGCACATCTCTCTACAAGCAAGCGACTAGGGAAACCCGTGTACGTCCGATATTAACCAAGGACTTGGATAATATGGGATGCACGCAAGCACCAACGGAGTCAGCTGGACTGAAGCGAGATCTAGACTAAAGAACTAAACTACTCCTCCAACTTCTGGATCCTTATAGTATATGTAATCTTCAGGATTTCCTACTTCTGAGGGTTTGGTGGGGGGGGGGGGGAGCGAGAATGAGCACAACTTTCGTGCTCGCGAGCCAATACACAAAATGCAATAATATACATGCAAAGCTTAACAAGGATGGCTCGGGTTCTTTTATTTGCTAAAACAATATTTTCAATTATCATAATTACAAATTCCTATCACTTAGCATTTTAACCAAATTGCATTTTATTAAAGAGAGCAATTGTGCAATATTTATTTCTGTAAAGGTCCCCTCCGTCGGAACCTATACCGTATGCTTCTTTTGATTGGGGCTATCCCCACTCATTAACACCATTGAGTTCGAAACTCAGAAAAATCCAATCTCACCACATTTTTCATCCCACCACAAGGTTTTTGAAGTAGTACCAAAAATGGAATGCAATTTTCTTGCTAAAAGAAGGTCAATACAAGATAAATTTTTGCTTGTCTACTTGAATATCTAAATCAGAAGAGCAGTACAACAAAAAAACAAAATTAATTGTTGTACAGGTTCATAACAGACCGAAGGGGGATTGACTTATAGGGTTTCAGGCCTATGCTGAAAAATGGTGAGAATTCATGAGGGATTAATCAATTTCATCATGTCATCCATTATTGGAACTGGCTTCTGTCGTCTGTTAGTGCTAGGATTTTCTTTTAGAGAGAAATTTAGTGATAGAAATTAATAAAAAGGAAACGATCATATGTTTCAAAATATTAAAGTTGGCACTAAGATTTACATTGCATGTATTGACATATTAAGCTGGTACAAAGTAATAAAACGGTCTTCATGTGCTGGGCACATTACACAATACGAAGTAAATGCAGACCAAACAACACAAACACTGCTACATACACTGGCTAGTTGATTCCTATGAAGCAGCCTGCGACCTAAAGCATTTCCCACACCCAACCTAAGCTAAATCCAACTCAGCGGCCGGCCTTCGTTAGCTGGTTTCTCTTCGTTGTCACCTAGACATCTTCAGCTACGTCCAAATATTAGAGTCCAAACACGTTATTTTAGTTTACAGATTCTGGTTTAATACCTTCTTGCTTTCACAGCCAGCTATCTTTGTTAGTCCAAACTCAGATTGGTAGATAGATACTTGCCCAATGAAACCATAGAACACAACCATTTACGATCAATTCTATGCTCAGTAACCTATAACTAAGTGCTACGCCTTCGAAGTATGGCACATCTTCAAACTACAAGCATCTAACCTGTTGTTCCCTTCAGAAACCAGAACCAAAATTAGTTTCCCACACATGGACAAGTTTCTGCCCAGAATTGTAACTTGCCTTGTTACCAGATTGGTCTTCCACTTAGTTGACACAAACAAAAAGCAGACAAGTGTTGAGCAGAAGATAAGAAGGCTCCAACAAGTACTGCTCAAGGTCCATGCAACTATTGAAGAGGCTGAGGTACGCTACATCTCAAACCAGCAGATGCTAGTACAACTAGAGATGTTCCTCAATGGCATGTATCAAGGCTGCTATGAACTCGACAACTTCCAGTGTCAGAACATAAAGGAGGATATGTCCGATGAGGTGCAACAAACCTTCACATACTCCCTAGCTAATCCAGCGAAACGCTTGCGCATGATTGCAAATAAGACCAGAGTGCTAGTATTTGGTGATAGTGATGTAAATAGGTTACAAGCTGTCCTAGAAAACTTAGAAGCCATTGTTGCAGATTTGCACGAGTTCAACACATTTCTGGGGTGCTACCCACGTAGGTTTCAGCAACCTTTTAGTGCATACCTTTATATAGACAAGTGTATGTTTGGTCGACATTTAGAAAAACAACAAATCATCAACTTCTTGCTCCAACCAAAACCCACGTACAGTACTACAAAAGTGGACATTCTACCAATCATCGGTGAACCTTCGGTAGGCAAGAGAACTCTTGTGGAGAACGTTTGTAGTGATGAGAGGGTGAAGAATCACTTCTCTTTTATTGTCAACTTAGATGGTAATGATTTAGAAAATGGAGAATTAACCACAGAAGGAGTGACTTCGATGATGGAAAAGCAAAATTTTAGATCACGTAAATCTTTAGTGGTGATTGAAATTACTTCTGATATTGATAAGGACACATGGAGAAGGTTCTACTTATATGAATGCAACTCTATGGCAGCAGGGAGTAAGATCATACTGACTAGTGCAATTGAGGAGGTAACACAGTTAGGAACGGTAGATTCCTTGAGGCTTAAGCGTATTTCTGAGGAGGCATACTGGTACTTCTTTAAAGTACTGTCCTTTGGAAGCACAAATGCAGAAGAGCATCCTAAATTGGTAGCCATAGCAATGGAGATAGCAAAGATGTTCAGGGGATGTTTCATCGGTGCTCATGCATTTGGTCATGAGCTTAGAGCTAATATGAACTTTCAGTTCTGGTCTCATGCATTGAGATGTGCTTCGGGGCATGCTAAAAGTTCAAGCCTGAATTGCTGCATTTGGAGGAAAAGCAAAAGACATGTTATCCATGGAAAGCTGCCAGAATTAACCGTTCATGATATATTAAGTTCAGGTTTTATGGCAATTCCTCCGGGAATGAAGTTCGATGTTACATGGAGATCTCCATTACCACCACATGATGACTACGTAGCTACAGGTGTGAGAACAGAGTAAAGCTCCTCCATGTCTAACAAATGTGATGTGGATGCGGTTTAGCGTTTGTTGAATTCATCAACCATTTTTACACTTTCTACATCCTCGTAATGCCTACGATTTATTTGGTTGCCTTCTACATTCTAATGATGACTTAACATTCATGATATTAGAACGAACGCCATATTTGTATCATTTGTGATGTTTTGATGAAATATGAATGATTGGCAATATCGTAAGATGGATTTTGAATAATGTGACTATCATTTCCTGGATAAAATGTTACCACATAAAACTTTGCCGAAGCATCTTAGTTGAAGCATAGTCCCCTGGAGAACATCTGGAATTATATTCCTATGATCCCCAATTCCCCATGGTTTTAGGCAGGAAAAGCAGAAGCTTCTTTGCTCATGCAAAAATTAATTTGCATGAATCCTTAAACAGTGAGGTTAGTAGTAGAGTAGTGGGTGACTGTAAATTATGTCTTTGGGTTTGCTAGAAAAGCTGTGCGCTCTACCTTTTCCGAAAGAACGTTGAATCATTTACAAACATTCAACAATAATTTGAGTTCCAGAATATCAACAGTAAAGAAACCAAGCACCAAACCGATGGAACTTGTATGAAGTGTCCATGCTGCTTGTTCTGTTCCGTGTTCCTAACGAACCATGAATCCATAGTTTCTTAGACAGTTGCCATTTCCTAGCGCTAGAATCTTAAATTCGATTAATGAACACATGAAATCGAATCCAGGCCAGTCTAGTGAGCATTTTTTAAGTAATATTCAATAAAAAATCAAAAGCAAGCTATTAACTACCAAAGAGAACGTAGAACTGCGAATAATTAGACCTCAGTACCTCCCTGTCTCGCTGCTATGGTTGGAAATGGATCGGAAGAGGAAGAAGAAGAGCGGAGGGGGGTCAGGCCCTGCCTCAGCTCTCGCCGCGGCGCTGGATTGCTGCCACCTGCGGCCGCCGCCGAAGTGGTCGAGCCGTGTCCGGCGCCATCCTGGGCCTCACCAGTCGCCCATCTACAAGACACCAACGACCGAGCGCGGAAGAGGCGGTCGAAGAGCAGCGGCGCGATCGGCCGCCGGCGCGGCGGGCGACTCCGGCGGCGACGGCCGGCCGAGGAGTGGAGGGCTTCCGTTTCTTTCTTCCCGTGTGGGCTATGGGCCTTTTGTTTTAGTACGTCGTTCAGATTTGGCCCAAAAATACGGAGATGGCTGGAGCAGAATGGGATGATGGGCTGGCTATGTAGTGGGCCCAATGCCATGCGTTTCTACGGCATTGCATCTACATGCATGCATGCACGAATTTTTTTAAAATAATCTATTTTTATTCGAAATATCAAAAATATTCCGGCAAATTTATTTTTACAAAAATATCGTCTGTCGCCCAATGGTTGGGCGATTTCAAGATCGCTTATGGTTGAGGCATATCAGAAGATCGTCGCCAACCGTTCGGCTTTTAAACTGCATCTGAGGCAAGGCGGTTGGCGAAATTATTACGATCGCCCGACGGTTGGGCGATAGGTTCGATTAACCAACCGTCATGACTCGGATGTTCGATCATTGTCACGGTTGGCGGTTGGTTTGTATATAGGCACTCATGCAGGATCCCATGCAAGCGAAGCCGTTTTTATGGCCGTAAACGATCCGTACGGGGAAGAAAGAAAGAGAGGGAGAGGAGAGGAAAAAAGAGGAGGAGAGGAGTGGAAAAAGGGGAGGAAAATAGAGAAGGGGGAGGGATTGGGAGAAGAGAAGAGAAATTTGGATTGCGAGAAGGTAAGTTTGATTTATTTTGTACTGTATTTTTTTAAGTAGGTATTTAGTTAGTTAAAATAGTAGGTATAAGTAGCGCTCGTAGGAAACTGTAGTTAGAAAAAAAAAGTAGAAAATCGAAATGTTGTTGATTTATACGTAAGTGCAGTGTCGTGTAATGTAGTTGATTTGTCGTAAGAAAATTTATTTTGTAGTATAATTTTTTGGGTACGTAAATAGTTTATTTAGTTAAATGAGTAGTATAATAGCACCCGTAGGAAATTGTAGTTAGAGAAAAAAAATAGAAAATCGAAATGTTGTTGATTTATACGTAAGTAGTAGCGATAAAAACTTTAGTTAGAGAAAAAATTGTTTGTGAGGAGTATTATTAGTCTTTGTTTGTGAGATGTATTGTAGTAGTGTTTGTGTTAATGCGTGCGGAGCTATTCTTGGGTGAATAATGCGTGACCGAGCGCATAAGGAGGATGAATTATTTGTATAAACTAATTAGTAGAAGTAAATTAGTATGAACTAACCGACTTAGGTAATTGGTAGAAGATAGGAATGCCACTTGTAGCATTTCGGGTTGCAAGTTAGCGTCCGAATCGGATAATGCCTGCTATGGAATAGCTCGGTTTTTAGGTTGAATCTAAATATCGTACGACACGTTCATTGCGGCCTCTGCCTTAGGGAATGAATGATGTCTTGATCATGCTGTCGTGTAGTTTTCGACGATAGGCGAAGGGCCTTACAAATGTAAATTACAATGTAGCAGTACTTGCATGTCGTGCGTTGCGAGCTAAGTAATTGCAATGTTAGAAATATTTGCGACCATACAATAAGTCATGCTGTCGCACTACATTGAAAGTGCATTACGGTCTTTGGCACCGTTCGTGAAGGTCTCGCGGTGTTGACTTGAGCGGTTTTGACAAGCCACTCTGGTACCCGGACGGCGAGAATGCACGAATCGAAGATGTGAAACCTTGGTCGACCCGCAGCTTCTCTTGGACCCCGAGGTGTCTGTGTCGACATACAAGGGCTTTGGAGCCGGTCTTCCACGAACATCATTTGGGAGTTGAGAAGACCGATGCGCCGGCGATGTGGAAGGGCTTTATAGAAGGATGTCGGCACCGTGGATATGAGTGTGTGATACTTGTGCAACCATGCCCAAAAGAAGTGTCAGGGGCCCCCATGGGATATCATCCGGTGTTGCAGCAGCTTCGGGTGCCTAGCATGTTGGTGTAGAAGAGGACCCGGATGGTCAGTGTTCTGAAGAGTTCAGAGAATGTTGCTTGTGATGAGCCCGACGCAAATACATACAGAGAGGAAGATCGGGCACCGCATGGTGAGCCTCTGAGGCGGTGATGAAGGAGAGCATAGGGATTACATATTGCATCAAATGGAAAGCGATGACCGGATGGCCTTGGTCAAGAGGAAGCTTTACAAGAAGACGACGAGGCGATTCCGATGAGGCGGAGCTCCCATCCCTGAATGGAACAGATTTGACGCCGAGGGTCTATGTGCGCACGACGAGCACGAATCGCCGTGGGAGTACCATGCCACGGAGGTTCGGTTGCACTCAATGTTTGTCGATAAGACATCCTGCGGGATGCCATTAAGCCGTGGGCTATGTCTATGCAATGGACGCCGTCGTCAAATCTAGCCAAGAGCGATTAACCGTCAAATGCGGCGGTCGGTTGTCCTTGGCGAGTGCACGCAAGATAGATCAAGTACGAGACTCACCGGATTGTCTCGAAGGTGGAGCCGCACTCGTGCATGCTCAGCGATGTTTTTTGTGCACATCGTAACATAACGTCGACATTCATAGCTAATTTGATGTATGGAGAGATAGTGGAGAAGAAGGATATGGAGGCCAAGCACATTATGGTGGTTATTGAGAAGAAATTCAAGTACAAGATCAGCTATGGGAAGGCGTGGCGTGCGGCGTAGGCTATGGAAAGACGGTTTGGATCTTTTGAGGCGCAGACGACAACCTTCCTCGTATGCTTGAGGTGTTGCGGAGAGAAACCCGCACGCATACATTCTTTGTGAAGGACATACCATCTAAAAATCCGCGAGGTTTTTAGTAATGCATAGGCCTTCGAGCCTTCGATCCCCGAGATCGAGGCTTTTAGGCATATGTTTTGTGATCTCAGTTGATGGGACCTTTTTGACCGAAATACAAGGGCAGATCCTCACGCCATAGCGTTGGATTTCGAACAATCAAACCGCCATTGGCCATCGCATTTGTCGAAGGTGAGAATTTCCACGGTGGTTGTGGTTCCTTCAACATCTAAGGGTGGGAGTTGTTCGAGCTCATTCTGGTGTGTGCGTGATCCATGATCGCCACGCCGGATGATGAAGGCCATAAAAACTTCAGAAGACCCGAGGAGCCATTCCTTGGCGGATATGACGAGTAGATGGTGTATTCGCCATTTGGGGCCAACTTCTTCAAGAAGTTCGAAGCAACCCTTGGTGAAGCTATTCAAGAGGCGGATATGCACGAGAAGAATAAGCAAATTTGACGCCTTATGGGCGCCGCCGATCTAACACAAAGAAGAAACACGTGACACGAGGAACCAAGGAGCAGAGTTCGAACTCGCTGGTCCGAGCGAGAGGACCTCGAGGAACATCGAGTGCTTCTCCCACTGGATCGAGGCCCAGCCATTGGACAAGTGGTCTCTGCTGCATGACACGGACGGGGCAAGGTACGGCATAATGACCACTAACCTTGCGGAGGTGTACAACTGGGTTCTTAGGGGCCTTCGTTTCGGCCCTCGCCGCCATCGTGGAAGGTGTTCGCACAAAGACAATCGGTATTTCAGGGAGAGGCATGCAAATGCCGCACTTCATGCCACGAACCCTCAAACACCGTACTGCTCAAAGATTACGGCATACATGGAGGCGAAGACACAGAAGGGCCAGTCGCACACGGTGTACGTGATGGGCAATATGGAGCATCGTTTCGACGTGCTCTTGCGGGATAGAGCCGGATTTGGGACGGCTCGTTCTCTTGTCACCCACGAGGTATGCCTTGGAGATCATGTCAACGAGCCTAGTTGTACGTGCAACAAACTGAAGCTCTTACACAAGCCATGCTCTCATGTGCTCGCCGCATGCGGGACTGTGCGTATGGACCCTTTGAACTTTGTGTCCGAGTATTTCTTGAAGGAGAGGGTGGTGCAGGCGTGGACTGGCGAGCTTAGGGGCTTCAGGGTTGTGGGTAACTTCGCCACCTTGGATATTGCAAATAGGATCTGGATTCCGGATCTTGACATGTCAAGGGTAGCAAGGGTCGTCGCCGAGTCGTCAGATACCAATGATATGGACGAAGCAATGCCGGGCGTTGGGTAGACGCCATGCGCACCTTGCCAGAGGGTCACACAACCGCAGACGATGCAAGGCGGAAATGAGAGTAGGCACGGCTATGGTTTGCGTTAGCACTTCTTCGGTGTGCAAAGTGGGACCGAAATTGCAAATCGATGTACATTGTCATTTGTACTTTGTATTGTTTATGTAACTGCTTTTGCTACTACCCAATTTTCATTTTATGTCACGTAATCTTAGTAAGACATGTATCGTATGTTGCACGTAATGTTTATTGAAGTGTTGTAGTACTATAACTTTTTTTCGTAAGTTTTTCAAAGACCGCCCCGGTAGCCTAGTACTCTTTTGATTTGTTTGTTTGCAAGTTAAATTTACTCATTTGTTACACTCGATGTTTCATTTCGCGTTTTGCTAACTTAAAGTTGTTTTGCGTGTATGGCTCACGGATCGGATGGAGTTTGGCCTCTGGAGGAGCGATTGATCGAGTACATCACACGCCGTGTCGTGTCCCTCATCCTACGGGCCGCCGGCGTGATCGTGTTAGGTGATCAGACGGACACCTCGGGTGGCTGGAGGCTAGACCCACGCCCAGACGAGCGAGGTTAGTATCGCCCACACTATCTTCTCGCGAACCGTACCTTTCAGATCGACCTTTTGTTCCTTCGCAAGTTGCGCCTTCTGGTCTACTACCTATCGCCGGATGGTGCGAGCACGACGAGGACGAGCGGCGGAAGACCCGCGACGACGACGACGGAGACGCCCATGCGGGCCGAGCGAGCCACGACGCTTCCGCTCGGCCGCTCCTCGATGATGGCTCTTGTGGATGGTGGCGACTAGAGACTCACACTTTCCATCTCCCATTCGGGAGATGGCTTACCCGCAGACGTCTCTCGCTTCTTGGCCTCCCTATCGCGGGAGGTGCCGCCTTCCGCGAGGACACTACCGAGCTTTGCGGACGGATCGACGACTGTGGGTCGCAGAGGTTCACGGACGGTGTGGAGGGCACCGCGAGACACGGCCAGAGTTTTCCGTCGTTTTCAAAGAAGTGGACGTATTTTCGGCCTGTTGTCGTGCACCAGGCTCCCGGAGGTTGGCACGCTCCAGCCTGGTTCACACTCCGTCCGTCCGCCGGCCCGTCCGGCAGCACCACAGCAGACGGGAGGGTCAGCCAGACCACGTCCGACACTGACGCGCCCTGACCAGGCTGGCACGAGCAGACCACCTCCCACACTGACGCGCCCTGAGGAGGCTGGGTCGAGCAGGACACGTCCGACACTGAGGCGCATCGACGAGGCCGTTTCGAGCGAGCACGCCCGACATCGCGGCGTCGCCTCGTCGTACGCCGCGATTCGCCTGTGGACGACTTTGTACACGCCATGGCGCTAGCCGAGGGTACGCCACGTCTCATGTTGGTCGACGCGCGCGTTTTTATTAAGTAACAATATTTTTTATGCGGTACATTGCCATATGACGATGTGGACGCGCGCATCACGTGGACGCGGCTGACGAGGACGCTACCGGACGAGGACGCCGCAGACTTTTTGGTGGGACGAAAGCACCGACACCTCGGCCCACACCTCCGCCCACACCGCTGAGGTTCTCGGTCCTCACAGCTTCTCGGCGCCAAAGACTCACACAAGACACCAATGTTGTCCACCTTTGCCTCTCGGTCCTCGCCGATCGTGGCTCCAGACCGTCTTTCCCTCTCGGCCGAGACCCGCACACCCCAACAGAGGAAGGCGCCGGGCGAGCCCGCCGGGGAGGACGCGGAGGCGGATCGGCGGTGCCGACGCGAGGGGATTTGAAGTGCGGTTGGAAGTAGTAGGGCCGTGGCGATCCTTTGGTAGTACATTTGTTCTTTATGTGATACTTATATTTTGCACTTAATATATGATGCCGGATTACTTTTGTGTTCTTTCAGATACTCTTTCATATAATGAATGTTTGTTCAATGCATATCAACGCCTATAGCTTAATGCACATGACACCTCGATGCAAAAGTCAACTCGATAAATGGCAATCGCAATGACGTGCGCCCACCATTTACTTACATACGCTACGATTGAACGTAATTGCGACACATCGATACAACATGTCAACTCGATAAAAGGCAACCGCAATAACGCGCTTCACCATTTAGTTACATGCTTCATGAGATTCAACATAATTGCATACAAAAAGGGGATGAGCGACGCACGAGCTTCTCCGCCTCCCTAATTGTAGAAGCCGCCTCGAACCCACATAGAGTGTTCTCGGTTAGGCGCCTCGGGACGTGGTCATTGTCGTTGTAGTGGCACGCACATATGCGCTTAGGGTTGGCACAAAGAAGATGCGGATCATAGGAACTTCCTATGTTCACGACCTCCTCATTGCCCCCTCTTGGCTGCATCTGATGGCATGAGGTCGTCATTTTGCTCGCTCAGATCGTCAATTTGTGCCTCCAAATGAAAGATTCGGTTGCACAATACATCCACGCATCGCACAACAAAGTCGCTCATGGGAGGATCGATCCAGCGGGTGAAGTTGCATTTCGCCATCTGCTATAAGGGACGGTTAGTATGGACGATGTATTACCAGTAACATAAACAAAACTATTTACCCCAGAGTATGGGCATCGGAAGAAACGCCGTCCACCATCGAAAGGGCCGTCTATCGCCTACACGATAGCGTCCTCCCCGTGTTCAGCATTTCGCCACTTAGGTTGAGCACGCTTGTTCGGCATCAACCGATGGTTAGGGCCGAAGTCCTCCATCCTTTCGGGGAGAAGGTCCGGCTTCGGTGAACCCGGTTGGACTGGTCCCTGGGCGTCTGCCATCGTATGTTACTGTAAAACGGAGAAGGTTCTTCCTTCTACGGTTTGAAGGGTCGAGTGGTCGTAATTCCGAACGTGGGGCGTGCATTTTATAGACCCGCGGGGGGAGACTATCAAAGCGGGTTTGCGCAGTGATAAGACCACACGGGGCACCTTTGTGCAGTGATAAGACGACACAGGCCAGCTTTGCGCAGTGACAAGACCACACGGGGCAGCTTTGTGCAGTGATAAGACAAAAGGAGACAGCTTTCTCCAGTGACAAGACCACACGGGGCAGCTTTACGCAGTGATAAGACCAAAGGAGACAGCTTTCTGCAGTGACAAGACCACACGGGGCAGCTTTGCAAACTGATAAGACCGAAGGAGACGACTTTCTTGCAAAGGACAAGACTACACGGCCCACTTTTGCAAAGGACAAGACCACACGGTGCGACTTTGCGCGATGATAAGACCAAACGAGACGACTTTTGCTAGGTTTAGGGTTTAGGTTTAGGGTTAGGCTTTTCAGATCGACTTGACAACCCTGACCACGTCGCCAGCTTTTAAGACCGATAAGACAGCACTCCGCAAAGCAAGCCATGACTTGTCACTGTAAAGTAAGAGGTGACAACACTATGCCTCGTCAGCTTTTCAGACCAACTTGACAACACTCTACCTCGTCAGCTTTTCAGAATTAAAAAACAGGACTCTCTACTCTGCATGAAATTAACCACACCATGCCAACCATGGAGCTTATAAAAGAGGGTTGCACCAAACCCAACTCTACACAACACTACACAACACATACCCAGCTATGGACTCTTTGGCAAACTTCTCGCGAGGTTGTTGAAGAAGCAAAAGTGGCTTAAGCAGAAGAGAATCTGCCATAATACCCAGATAACTCAATGAAAGATGCTCCAAGACCACCACGCCTTCTCGATCCCGGTGTGTGTGTGGCGAACCAGCAGAGATCATTCATCCACACACCCGACACACCATTGCAGGCGCATTACACAGATGGGCATCACCGTAAGTGTTTCTTTTCACAGACGATTTTCGCCTCCCAACGCTCAATTCCTTAAATTTTTAACTTCATCCCCACGTAATGGTAGCCCGAGATGCGCCGCCACTTCTTCCAAAGGATCGACGCCCGAAGATGTACGACGGGGCATTCATCCGCCAGGTACATGCTTGAACTACTCGGTGCGGCCGAGAACTTCGCGCGGTGGAAACCTTACGCATCGGACCTCGCTCAGAGGCACAAGGAGCCCAAGATCGCCGGGCATAATCCATATCGACGACGCCGATTATCGATATTTTTACATCCTTATTACGTAAGATTTCTGTCGGTGTACTTACATCCCTCATACAATCGCAGACATGGACAACTTCGACATACCGCCCGACGGCGTGCAGCGATCCCGCGACAAAGGCAAGGAAAGGCTCATGCGGTTGACCCGCCGCCACAACAGTATCCGCTTCGCCCGTGTGTAATCCGTATGGACGGCGTGAGTTACTGAAGAATTTACATCATTCTTACGATTTTCACTATACGGTGCCCTTACATCACGGAATCGCAGGACATGGACGACTTCGACATACCACCGACGTGGGCGATCCCCGCGACAAGGGCAAGGAAAGGCTCATCGGCCGAGTGAGCCGCCGCACGGTGTATCCGGCCGCCGGCGAATCCGATCGACGACGTGAGTTATGAAGAATGTAAATCCTTTTCACAATTTCAAATATACGGTGCACTTACATCATGGAATCGCAGGATATGGGCGACTTGATATACCAAATACCGACGTGGACACTCCCGCGACAAGGGAAGGGAAGGCCGTCGAGGAGTTCAACGCCAAGTCGGCAAGGAAGGAAAATGGCCCCGGTCCACGCAGAGGTCGTCATTACGTAGTAGTCCCCGTCCTACCCCCATGTTTTTTACTATCCCCTAAAGGCATGTATATTTACATGGTCCGGATGCTTGTGTCACAATGTACCGTAGTAGTAGCGAGGATGACTAAAGCAATTAGCGAACCATCATGCCATGTAATGTGCTTCTATACGCGACTCTAATGTAGTTACGGTTCCGAGACCCATCAAAGCAAGACTATATTGCAAGTATGCCTCTTCTAGTGGAATCCCAAAAAGAACCATTCGCACCCACATTGAATCCTCCATATTTTAGGCCATCTTCATAATCACAATGAGCGTTCTCGGCCCTTCACTTATATTCTCAGATAAGCTCCATAAAGTACGACATCGACTACGTGCCTACATACGATATACGTTCAGACGACTTCATCGAGGAGAGACTCCTCGCATCGTAATATCACTTACCTTTGTATTTACATATCATTCTCGTCTCAATCGTCCTCACAAAATTCAACAGAAATTTCATCAGACTACAACAATATACAACGATCACAAAATGTTATTGCGAGTCCGACAAATTTCGCACTCCATGATATTGTACGAAAATAACAAATGCACCAACCAACATCGTGACAACACTATTATTTTCAAAATAAATAACATCATATAATCAGATTTGCTAAATTTAATTAACCTACCAAATGTAATATTCATTACAACTGAATTAAACAATAATTAAAAGGGAAAAAGCAAGTGGGGGCTCCTATCGCCATAGGGTTGGGCGACTGGACCTGTCGCCCGGCGGTTAGGCGACTGAAAGCGGCAATGCCTGGGGAGCTGAACTAGTCGCCCAACTGTTGGGCGACATAAACCAGTCGCCCAACTGTTCGGGCGACAACATTGAAATCGCCCAAGCATTGGGCGATGACGATATTTTTGTAAAAACAAATTTGTTTAATATTTTTGATATTTGAATAAAAAATAGATTATTCAAAAAAATTACGCATGCACCGCTGCTCCCTGTGGCTACGTGTCATATATATAGTGGCGGAGCTGGGTCTCGAGCCACCGGAGCAATGGCTGGAGACCCAGATCAAAATCTTTGTTGTTTTTTTCTCAGCACCGTGCGGGGCTAGCCTGGGCCGATGTTATTTTGGTTGGGCTGGCGTGAGGCTCAGCCGTTGGCTGGCTACACCTCTGCATATACACACACACGCTTTGCAACACTAACATAAGCATTGTTCATCTAAAAAATAAGCATTGTTGGTGATCATTAGGGGTGAACTCCAATTATACTTGCTAATTGGTTAAACATTGAAATGAGTCAATTTTGTCGAAATTGGATTTGACTTTGACTCGACCGTTAGCTCCATTCTAAAAATACTTCCAAATTATAAATAAAATTATATTAAATCAAATTGTATCAATTCCACCCCTAGTTATCTTGTCTGGCCTTCATCAAAACCGATACAAATAGGAAAATGACCATGTGACCCCTGAAGCGCTATCCGGACACTTAACTCCTGACCTAAAAAACCGGTCCTTTGACTCCCTCACCTTGTAAAACCAAAGGCACTTAACACCCTAGGGTTGTTTTGCTTAGTGATTTTGCTTACGTGGCACCCAGTCAACTCGGTTTTGCCATCGTGACATCTACGTGGCTGCGAAGTAGCGATGACTCAGCAAATCAAAGTTATAATATTATAAGGCCCACATGTCAGCTTCTACCCCCCTTTCTTCCTCGGTCTCTCTCCCCGACGCCGCCTTCTACCCTCTTCTTCTTCCTCACTCAGTCTCTTGCAGACGACGCCTTCACCCGCTTGCTCAGAATGCGCCTCCTCCTCTTCCCCTCCTCGCCGTCGTGCACGAGCCGACTTTGCCTCCTCCTCGCGCATCTTGCCATCCTCCTCCTCCTCATGCACCTCGCGCAAAGACACTGGCGCTTTCATTCTGTGACGACGGCACGAAGGAGCTCCTTAACCCTCCTCCTGCGCAAGGCGCACGCTTGTTGCGCTGGTCTACTCCTACACGCACGCCACCAAGGGTTTCATGGCACGCCTCACTCCCGAAATGGCGAACACATCATGTGCTGGCCGTTATCTTCGACCATCATCTCTCATCTATATATCGCCACATCGACTGCGTCACAAGGTGCGCGTCGTTGATATGAAGCTAACCCCCACCTTCGCCTTACTTCCCCTTTCACTGTGTAATGCCACCAGTCATTCTCCTCGCCGCCCGATACTGCCGCGCCGCCTGCATCAAGCCATTGCCGCCTAGAGCTTCCTATGTCTCACGCCATGCTCGTGTCTCCTTACATCATCGTCATGTCACCGGCTCGGTAGCCATGTGGTGAAATCGGTTGAACCCACTGTTACGTAAGCAAAACCACTGAGCAAAATAGTCCAGTTAAGTGCACTGGTTTTGCAAGATGATATAGGGTCAAAGGGCCGATTTTTTAGATGAGTGGATTAAGTGTCCAGACAACTATAGCTCAAATGGATATTTTCCATATAAATATGACAATTCACTAATTGGGAGATCAAGAACGTCAAATTAAATATCATTACATGAGAGATGCAGAGAGCCACTCCCGTACGTAGGCCGTAATGGAGATCGATCACCAATTTACTCTCCCGATCGGTGATTGAAT
This sequence comes from Phyllostachys edulis, assembly GCA_036346405.1. Taxonomy (NCBI): domain Eukaryota; kingdom Viridiplantae; phylum Streptophyta; class Magnoliopsida; order Poales; family Poaceae; genus Phyllostachys; species Phyllostachys edulis. Next base: position 48,264,454 of record CM070566.1, read on the forward strand.
CCACACTCGCGGTGTGACTGTCAACTAGCACCAAGGATTTGCTTGATCGCTACGTGGTTAACTCATCTCCACTTTGCAGATCATTAAGAGTCCAGTTTGATAATATATAAAAAGACTGAACTTTTCTTCCCTGAAAAGTTGACCGTGTAATTCAGACCTGAAAATCTGTATCTCATGGTTCACAAATTTGTGTTTATGTTACGCGCCTAACTGATCCTTTGGATGGTGAACAGGGCTCTGGCCGGCAAAGCCGAATGGTGACTAGAGGGGTAACTGAAAGACGACGGAAGCCATCTGATCGCTATCCGGCTAAAGATTGGGTGACCTGAACTATGCGCTGTCGTTCCCAGGAGGGAGGCCCACAGGAGGATTTGTCTTTAGCGTTACTTAAGCCTTAGCCTTTTTCCTTTGGAGGGCATGAAATGTAATAGTGAATACCAGAAAATCTGAACCCAGTCTCCCGTTCTTCTATTCCCCAGCCTAAAACTTCATCTACTCCCTTCCTCCTTTTCTGTAATCGCACCTGATATATCGTGATTGAGTGAAATATAAAGAGGCCGGTAACAATCTGGTATCAGAGCAAGTTTCGCCGTCCTGGATCGCCCACGCTACCGAACACGAGCACAAGTTCAATCAGAAGAGATGGAGCAGCAGATGGCTGAGTTGACAAGGGTGATCCTCGTGCAAAGCGAGTCGATCAAGACCTTGCAGGCTCAGAACGATGCTATTCACGCTACAGTGGAAGAAATCAAGCCAATTGTGTTTGATCTTCACCAATGGAAACCAGAGATGGAAATTTCAGTGGAGGGTTTGCGGTTGGAGGTGGGTGAGTTGAAGACCCAGATCAGCCAGATCTCCCGTAACCCAGTATTGACGCTGCGGCCAGTAGATCTGCCACCTATTCTGCCTACGCCAGATATCAAGCCAGAACCTGTATCTGGAGAGGATCGGGCACCTGAGGGCAAAGAGGAACCAACTGATAGGGGAAGAACTATGGGGGGAAAATCCCCAATTCTGCCTCCCCCTAACAAAGGTACTGCCCACCGTTCTGATTTTGATTCCTACGCCTGGGATTCTGGAGGAACCTATACCAGACCTCAAGGTGGATACAGTCATCACTATCCTTCCCCTAAGATGGACTTTCCGCAATTCGATGGAGGAAATCCCAAAGCCTGGCAACTAAAATGCGAGAATTATTTCCGTATCTATTCTGTGCAACCGGAGATGATGGTCAGTATTGCTACCATGTATTTCACTGGAGGGGCTTTGTTGTGGTTGCAATCCTCTAAGGCTCATCAAGAAATTGATAATTGGGAGACTTTTGTGAAGGCCGTCTGTAGTAAGTTTGGAAAAGAAGAGTTTCAACACTTAGTGAGGCAGTTCACTCGCATCAAACAGACCCAAACGGTAGCTGAATATGCAGAGAAATTCAATGAGTTGATACATAATTTGCTAGCACATCACTCTTCCTGGAATTCCATGTTCTTCGTAACACAATTTGTGGATGGTCTGAAGAATGACATACGGTCAGCAGTGGTGTTGCATCGACCACCCGACTTAGATACGGCAATGTCATTAGCATGCCTACAGGAAGAAGTACTAGTGGTCTCAAGGAAGGAATGCAGACGTGGTGATTTCAGTTCCATTAATCGATCGGGTCTGAGAACAGCCATGCCACTACCCTTACCACCTGGAAAAGGGGCAACAGGGACTAATTACAGGTCAAATGATCGAAGAGTAAATCTAGTGGATGACAAGCTCGGAGCCTTAAGGGCTTATCGAAGAGCAAAGGGCCTATGACATACATGTGGGGAGAAGTGGTCCAGAGAGCATAGATGTGCAGCCACAGTTCAGCTTCACGTGGTAGAAGAACTTTGGGAAATGATGGTAGATGGTGAGCAAAGTACTCAAAAGGATGAGGAAGCAGTGTCCCAAGCTGATGTGGAGCTCTTATCAATATCGAATGAAGCTGTGACAGGGAAGGGCAATGTGAATACCTTCAGATTGCAGAGCCAGGTACAGGGTCAGGAGGTGGTTATTTTGGTGGATTCAGGAAGCTCACATTGTTTTGTCAGTGAGGAGCTCGCTCAGAAATTGAACGGTATCCAACAGTCAATCAATCCTATTCGAGTTAGGGTGGCTAATGGAGGTGTACTGGAATGTACAATGGAAATTCCTGGTTGTCCATGGATAGTTCAAGGACACCAGTTTAGTACTACCTTCAAGATAATACCTATTCACTGTTATGAAGTAATTCTCGGGGTCGATTGGCTTGAACAACACAGTCCTATGCAAGTTAATTGGCTTAAGAAAATGATAACTTTCGATCACCACGGAAGAATGATTTGCTTGAGGGGCATCAAACCTCGTGAGACTCACTGTTGTCTGCTATGGGGAAAACAGTCTGAGCCATCAAGTTCAGAGACCAGTTATTTATCCAGTGAGATAACTGAAGATACAGAAAGTGAGACACCCCAGGTTATTTTACAATTGATCGAAACTTTTGCTCGGCTGTTCGAGGAACCTCAAGGCTTACCTCCATGTAGAGTTTTTGATCATTCAATACCCTTATTGCCAGGAGTTAAACCAGTCAACTTGCGGCCATACAGATATAATCCGATACAAAAGGACGAAATTGAGAAACAAGTGAGGGACATGCTAATGCAAGTAATTATACAACCAAGTAATAGTCCTTTCTCATCCCCGGTGATCTTGGTGCAAAAGAAAGATAAAACATGGAGGCTTTGTGTGGATTACGGTCAATTAAATGCAGCAACTGTTAAGAATAGATACCCTCTTCCAATCATTGATGAGTTACTAGATGAACTAGCTGGGTCACAATGGTTTACCAGCTTGGATCTGAGGGCTGGTTATCATCAGATCAGGGTGAAGACTGAAGATGAAGCCAAAACAGCATTCAAAACACACCATGGGCATTTTGAATTTCGTGTAATGCCCTATGGGCTGACCAGTGCGCCTGCAACCTTCCAAGTGCTGATTTGCTGAGTCATGAAGCTATTCTCAAACAAGTATTTGAGAGACCATGTGGAGGTCGTCCCGTGTGTGTGATGAGTAATTGACATAGGTTTAGGAAGTCGAGTTTGGTTTGTGTGGTCGGACCATGTCGTTGCGTGGTGCAACAGGCTCAGTCGGTTTGGTCAAACTTGGTCGTATGGGATTAGGATGCATATTCTTTGATTCGACAAGTTTGGATTTTGTCATGGTAAGTTGTTGGTATTTACGCTTTCATGTATCGAGCGGTGCTATGTGATTTGTTTCTTGTCTGTGTGACTGCAGGACATCGGGTGGAGTCGTGGCGAGACACGGTGGACCGGACTAGGTGCAGGTGGCGCTGAGGTCAGAACGGTCGGGATGTGTCGAAGACGACGTGGACTCGAGGTGGTTAGGAGGCGGCGAGACAAGAGCGCTTGGAAGCTTCCCGGAAGGTGCAGGAGGGGCGAAACGGGAATTTCGCAAGGCTGCACAAGCGGGAGCGGGCTTTAATTTGCGTGCGTGTGTGTTCCGTTGTTGTTGGGCCTTAACGGAAGCCCATTTGGTTTTTAGGGTTAGAGGTTGCCCTATAAAAGGTTTTTGGAGTTGGGACATTAGGGTAAGCCGAGCTGGAGAGAGTTGTTGTAGCTGAGAGAAAAAGAGATTTGTGGCGGCGGCCTTAGGGTGAAACGAGAGTCGTGGCGTTGTTGTGAAAAGAGAGCATGGAGGTGGCAGTGGGATCTTTGTAGATTTGAGAGCCCGAGAAATAGAGTGTGTGTGGCGGCTTGGTGCATGGATTGATGTCTCTGTGGGGTGATCGAGAGACCAAAGAAATGAGGGCTGCTAGTCATCTAGGTGTTCTCTCTGTATCCCCTGGTAGAAATCGAACCTCTGGAGGCGGCTGTTGTTTGTTAATCGGTTTGTAAAACTTGATTTCTGTGCTTTGAGTTTAGTCCTTTTACTCCTTTGGGTGCCGGTTGTTGTGGGGTTCTGATCTCTAGTGTGCTGCGTCCATCTGTGATGTGATTGAGGTTGAATTTGTTTACTTGCTTTGGCTATTGGTTCCTCTGCTTGTCGGCTCAGTGTCTAGTCTTTTGCTTCCAGTGCTTGGTCGGCTTGGTTCTGTGCGCGTGTAGCCCCGAAGAAACCGAGCATGAGGCGCTGTGCCGGAAAAATTGCGTCGTCTTTGCAATGAATGCTCTAGCTTTGTTTCGAAGTGATTCTGCGGTTCCTGTATTCCGTTGTTTTGATCTGCTGCATTGATTAGCTTCGGTGGTTCCTTGCTTTGATATTTCTTTTCCCATTTGCAATCAATGTGCGGCAAGAGTGATTCTTATCTCTCGCCTTTTTGGTTTTGTTTTTACTTGTGTGCTGCCATCAATCCAACTTGCTTCGCCTCGCAAAATCGAAGTAGGTGGCGGCTCCTGCTCATCAATCTTTGGCTTTCTTCTTTGCTTTTGCCTAATTGATCGGCATTTTCCTTGGTCGCCATCATCTCGACTTGTGGCGGCGATGTTATTGTTTTTCTTAGTGCAAATTGTTGCAAACACATGCTTACTGTATGCTCGGTATTGGCGATTCGTTGTTCTGCCCACAAAACTGATGGTCTTGGGCGGCGACTGCATGGAGCACCTGTAGAGCCCGAGAAAATCAAAGCCCCTGGCGGCTTAGGCAATCTGTTTTGCTTGCTTTTGTTTATTACCTTAGTACTTGTTGATCCAACTAAGCTGCTCGTAATTTCAGATCCGGTTTTATTGCTTGTCTGCCTGTACCGAGGGATCAACAGATCAAGTTTTTATTTTTAATTCAAGAGGACATGATTGATCTTGACGGCAGGAAGGAATAGCAGTTTGTGCGGTTTGGTGTTTAATTTTTATTCTTGAATGCCATCTTGATGGATCAATGCTTGCTCGTCTCAGTAGCTTTGTAGAATCTAGTCCCCGAGCGGCAGATTCTTTGGTTCTTTGTGTGATTGCCGAAATGATTCTTTTTCCTTGGCGCGGCATGTTTGCTGATAGAAATTGAGAGGGTCGGCAGTGCTTGCTCTCAGTTTATTTTCGGGTCTCTGATGTATTTTTCTTTTGCTGATTTTCAACCATTTTGCATGCAGATTAAACAGTGGTATTTTAGGTTGAATTTTTCTTGGGTGGTCTCGATTTATGCTGAATTTTTGATGTCACATGCGTTCGAGTTTCAGCAGAAATTAACTCTCGAGAATTACTTTGTTTTGCTTCTTCTTGAAAAAATCGATTATACGTTTTCTCGAGGCGATTTTAAAAGAGCGACATTCACCCCCTCTGTCGCCATTTCGATCCTACAATTGGTATCGAGCCGGTTAGCTCTTTTCAATAGATCTTAACCGGTCTCAAGAGCCGTGGCGATGGACAAGTACTCGACCAAGTCACTTTGTTTTTGATGGCATCGATTACCCCTTCGGAAGAGCCGAATGGAGACATACATCCGGGCCGGTATGCCATCTGGCGAAAGGTCAAGGTTCGATTATTTGTTCTGCCGATGAGAACATCAATGCCGGAACATGGTTGATGTTGAGGCGAATGCAAAGGCAAGGAACATCATCATCCGAGGTTTGAGTCGTAGTGAGTTTGACGCATATCTCACTGCCGTCCGCCCTCGATATCTGGGTGACCCTCGGCGATACCATGAGGGCACCACCCAGATCAAGACAGTGACGACAGGACCCGATTCAAACGAGAATACAACAAATTTGAGATGCTTCTTTGGTGAGTCCCTAGATGAGTGCTTTGCGTTTTCACAAGATCTTGAGCAACCTCCGCGGTCGGTCTCACATACCCCGACTCGGACAACGCTCGTCCGATGCTCACTAAGCACTTGATCTTCGTGTTTGGGAAATGAAAGTGACTACCATCAAGGACACCACGGACCTCTCGACCTTGACTCTTGATGCGCCAGTACTCGCGTCTCAAGACTCACGAGATTGACATTGTCTCGAAAGTCGAAGTCTGATCGATGGCCTAGTCACCAATCCAGTTAAACCTCGGTTCTCTTCTTGATTCGTTGTGTGGTTTCTCCTTGTCTTGCTCTCGTGGCGAATCGATGATCGGTTAGAGCGGCTCGAGGATGAGCGGTGGCCCTCCTAGCTCGGAAGTTTTCTCATGCTTACAAGAGGAGGAGGGACGAGAAGAGAGGAGGACCTGTGATTTGCCGAGTGTGGTGGCCCCAACCACATTGAACAAACCGCCCCAAAGCGGAGAAGGGCAAGAACGACTACTACGGTTCGGGCAAGAACGACTACAAACAAGAATCGCAACAAGAAGCCTCCAGCTCAGACGCCCGAGAAGAAGAAGTTCCGCAACTTTGGCAAAGCCAAAGCTCTTCCACGCGTCCTCACGCTTTCGGCGACCTCGACCTCGGCGAGGTGGAGGGATGGAGCGACGATGTGGGACGGGTGACCAAGAGCCCAAGGATGGCGGCGACGACTTCTCGGCATGTGCTTCATGGCCCTCGAGGGCGAACTCGGTGACAATGGCTGTACTCCGACTTCGGACGAGGTAGATCCCACCTACGAACAGCTCAATCATGCTTTTCTTAAGCTAGGAGGTTTTCATGCTAAAGCTAAGGCTAGGTGTGCTGAGTTAGAGAAGGAAATAGATCGACTGTCACTAGAGATTATTGCTCTTACATCTGCCCCTTCTAGTGATGATTGTGATACATGCTCTGCTTTGCTGGTTGATATGGAGAAGTTAAGAACCTCACATGATAGTGTGTCCTCCGAACTTGATAGTGTTAAGGTGGAGAATGTTAGTCTGCTTGCTGAGTTAGAGTTGAGTAGGATGGCTGTTACCCTACTTATTACTGATGAGACTACTTCTCCCACCTCATGTGAGGGTAAGGACATTGCTGCTAGAGGATCTTATGCCATGCTTCTTGATCTGCCCGAGTCTTGTGAAAATTGTAATAACTTGAAGATAAACTTAAAACGGGCAGATCATAAAATTGCTGAACTACAAGCTTCTTTACTTGAGCCGATTGTTTCATGCTTGAACTGTCCTAAGTTAACTGCTGAACTTGAGGCTGTCTCCAAACAGTTTCAAGATATGATTGATCATGAAAGGAAGTTGGCTCAGTTTGCTTCTAAGGACCCTGTTAGCTCACCATGCATTAAGTGTAACAAACTAAAATCTGACTTGATTGCTTTGGATGAGAAATGTGTGAAGCTAACTAAGGACCTTCTAGAGAAGCCACATTGTGCTTGCAATATGATTGTGGAGAAGGGGGAGAAGCCTCAGGGTAAGGATGAGACGCTTAGCAACGTGAACCAAGCGGCTAGCAAGAGGATCTGTCCTTGAGTCGGTGTGCTTGCACAAGCCATTCTTCCTCTCTCTTTGGTTCTTCTTTTGCTCCCTTACCTTCATTGTCTCTTCTTCCCTGCTCTTCTTGCACCTCTCTCTTCGGGAGTGTCGATTACCTTATGAACACTCTCGAGAGATTTGTAGGAGGCAAGAAGAAGCTCAATCTTATTCTAGACCAATCTAAGATTTGCAGATTTAATCGTGGTCTAGGATATGACCTCTTTGAGGACATGAGGAAGCATCCACCGCCGTGCTCGGACCCATAGCACCTGTGTGTGATCGAGGCCGAGCCCGGGACCGAGAAAGTCCATTTCAAGTCAGCGGGCTATGTCTGTGGGATTTGACAAGAAGGTAATTTCACATGCCGCTTCTACCTCTCGGAAGGTGAAGTATCACCGCACCTTCTGTCGGAGGATGGACACGATCGTCGATGCTTCAGCGTGCCAAGATCGCTACGTAGAGACCATGTTGAGTCTCTTAGGCGCATTCGTGGTCGGCCCGGACCTTGAGTGCACCTAAGACCAACACGAGGTCTAGGCTTGGTTCTTCGATGGGTTTGTGCAAAGATCGAGGACTTGGTTTTTCCGAGTTTTCGGTTTTCGTCCTCATCTTTGCTTTCGATCGTGACTTAGCCCGAGGGTAGATCTCGTTTTCCCCATCGAGATAGCTACCAGCGGCGTGTTCGATCTGTTGGAGTGCTCGACTCGCTCGCCTTCAGCGGGCGGACTCGAATAACGACAGATCTCGCTCTTAGACCTTCTGCTTGTAGTGACAGAGAGCGAGGGTAGATAGAGGTCATCGGGCTTGACTACTTCATCGCCGACGTGTTACTCGATATTGGGTGCCAAAATCATTGTTGATTTATCCCGATCTTGAGACTTTACTCTGTTTGACTCGAGTTAGCGGGTAGGGAAGGAGAAGGTTTGGCTTGTAGACTCCGGTTGTTCTCGTCATATATGACCGGAGACTCCGTTGGTTCTCTTCCTAGCCCGCGCCTCGGTGATGAGACGATCACCTTCGAGAGGCTTCGTCTGGGCGCGTCATCGCCAAAGGTACTGCGCGTATTAATGCTTCTTTTATTCTTAAGGATGTTGCCTTGGTTAGTAAGTGCGGTACAATTTGCTTTCCGTTTCTCGGCTACCGATGGCGGTTTCGAGGTGAGCTTTAAGAAAAACAATTGCAAAATTCTTGACTCATCGGGTAGTCCGGTTTATGGATTTCTCGTTTTGGGAGGATCTTTCGTGCTGATTTCTCCGAGTCTTCCGCGATCCTCTCGGTGTTTAGTTGCTTACGAGTCCCACGATCTCTCTTTTCTCGCATAGGAGACTTGGTCATATTGGATTTGACCATTTGACCCGAGTTAGCGACCATGATCTCATTCGTGGTCCGCTTGAAACTCAAGATGGTCAAAGATCTTGTTTGCACTCCATGCTTGCACGGCAAGATGGTTGCCGCTTCTCATCCTCGGTCCGATTACTATGACCGATGCAGTAAGGACATTGCTCCACATGGACACAGTTGGACCCACTCGAGTACAATCGGCAGGAGGAAGTGGTATGTTCTTGTTGTGGTCGATGACTTCTCGAGGTACTCTTGGTGTTTTTTCTTAGCCTCGAAGGATCGAGACATTTACACATTTCGAGGTCTTTTAGTAGGTCAGTCTGTTGAGCTCCGGGTGCCTTCGAGCGATCATGATGACAATGGCACGAGTTCAAGAATTCCTACTTTGAGAGTTTCTCGGTGAGGCAGTGTAGAGCACCGTTCTCTTCTCCATCGTCCCTCGGCAAAATGGCGTTGTGGAGAGGAAGAACCGTACCTTGGTCGAGATGGCGGGCGATGCTTGATGAGTACTCTACACCGAGGAAGTTTTGGGTGAGGCCATTGCGACCGCGTGCCATGTTTGAATCGAGTTTTTCTTGGGCTCTCCTACACAAGACTTCTTATGAGTCGAGATACGGCGAAAGCCCAGCGTCTCTCATTTTCGTGTGTTTGGTTGCAAGTGCTTTATCTTGAAGTCCGGGAACCTAGACAAGTTCGAGTCACGTTCTGTGGCGGTATCTTTCTAGGCTACTCGACTTCTTCGCGGCTTATAGGTGCAGGCTGCGAGTCTAGTAGAATGGTAGAAACACGTGAGGTGACTTTTGACGAGGCGGTCAGGGACTAGGCGAGATATCTCGAGTTCTTTAGAGCGGTCCGAGACTATCTTTGTGGATGATGAGGACGAGGGAGACGATGGTTGTTTACGATCCGCTCCTCTTCCTTCCTTGAGATGCCTTCTTCCACGGCACCTCAAGATGATCACCCTTGCCTTCCGGGAGCTAGTGGCTCTGCCCCTGCCTCGTCTCGCACACGAGGTAGAGGCCACTTCTTCTTCTCATCCAGACCTCCCGACATATCCAGAGAAGGCATCCTTCAGCGAGATCATTGAGATCTTTTGAGCGTGTCACACGCTCAAAATCTGCACACTTCTTTTCTGTCTCCATTCTCGCTTTCATTGCTTCCTTTGAGCCCAAGGATGTTGATCATGCTCTTTCGATGAGTCTTGGGTCAATGCCATGCATGAGGAGTTGGAAACTTTGAGAGAAACAAGGTTTGGTCGCTTGTTGAGCCCCCACGAGGTCACAATATCATTGGAACCAAGTGGGTGTTCAAGAACAAGCAGAGTGAGGATGGGGTTGTCATCCGAAACAAGGCTAGATTGGTCGCTCAGGGGTTTTCCCAGGTTGAGGGTCTAGACTTCGAGGAGACCTTTGCCCCTGTAGCTCGTCTTGAAGCCATTAGAATCCTGCTTGCCTTTGCAGCTTCTAAGGGTTTCAAGCTTTACCAGATGGACGTGAAGAGTGCCTTCCTCAATGGCCTTATTGAGGAGGAAGTCTACGTCCGACAGCCTCCAGGTTTCGAGAACCCCAAATACCCTAACCATGTCTTCAAGCTCTCTAAAGCCTTGTATGGACTTAAGCAGGCTCCCAGAGCTTGGTATGAGAGGCTTAAGTCCTATCTGTTGAGTCATGGTTTTGAGATGGGTAAGGTAGACAAGACCTTGTTCATTCAGCGAGCATGGTAATGACTTTCTACTCGTGCATTTATGTGGATGATATCATCTTTGGTGGCTCATCTCATACTCTTGTTTCTCAGTTCTCCGATGTTATGAGCTCAGAGTTTGAGATGAGCATGATGGGCGAGTTGAGTTTCTTCCTTGGCTTCCAGATCAAGCAGACTCGGGAGGGTACTTTCTTGCATCAGGGCAAGTACACTCGTGATCTCCCGAGACGCTTTGATATGAGTGATGGTAAGCGGTGTCCACACCGATGGCTTTCTGACCTATCTTGACCTGAGATGAGGATGGCGAGCCGGTTGATCAAAAGGAGTTTCGCGGCATGATTGGCTCCTCTTGTACCTCAACGCTCGAGACCGTACATACATTTTTCGTGTGTTTGTGCTCGTTTCGAGCTTCTCTCGCGTTTCTCACCGTCGGTGTGAAGCGCATCTTCGTACCGCGAGCTACCATTGACTATGGTATCTGGTACTCTTCCTCATCTGTCTTTCCTTGAGAGCCTTCTCGGATGCGAACTTACCGGTCAGAGGATAGATAGGAAGAGCACTTCCTGCACCGCCAATTTCTTGGCACTTCTCTTGTTTCTGGTCTTCGAGGAAGGCCCTGGTGTTGCAGATCCCATCGCAGAGGCCGAGTACGTTGTCTGCGCCCGATTCTTTGTAGCCAAGTGCTCTGGATGACTTCGACCTACGGGACTTTGGGTTAGTTATCGGCGGTGTTCCACTCTTTTGTGATAACACTTCTGCGATTAACATTGCCAAGAACCCGGTCAAAGCATTCGGACCAAGCACATCGATATCCGCTTCCACTTCCTTAGAGACCATGTAGAGAAGGCGATATAGTGCTCCGGTTTGTGAGAGTGACCACCGGTTGGTGACATTTTCACCAAGTCATTGGATAGTTCGAGGTTTTCACTCTGTGAGGAGAGCTTGGGGTGGTTTGTCCTTATGGATTGTAGTGAGGGGAGCTTTGGGTTTATTGCTTTACTATATTATTTATGCTCTTGCTCCTTGTCGTTGCATTGCATTTTGGGTGCATTTGGGATTAGTCCTCCTAGCATAGATTAGAGTGCTTCTTTTGTCTAGTTGTTTAGATTTCTGCTCTTATCTTGTGATTCTAGGATGTTGCTTATTAGTCATTACTTATCTCACTAGGTTGAGCTCACTCACTTCTTGTAGGTTCTAGCGAGGTTGGGCCACCCTCGGGTAGACAGGTGCGTGTTTGCTCCTAGGTGTGTTAAGTGGGCGTTGATTGTCCTAGAGTCATATGGGGTAGATGAGAGTCGATCTGAGCCATAGTATTCTCTATATCTTATCTATGCTTTAAGGATCTCTGCTTTTATGTTTTCTTTGCCGACTTCTCGATTTATTGTTTTGGTTCAAGGGAGTTCTTTTGGGAGCTTCGGAGCTTAATATTGACATAACTCAACTTGAACTAAAAGTTGCATCTATTGTTGAGGGAGTGGATCTTCTCGCATTTCTAGCATTCTCGCATTGTAATATAACTACATTGAGCCTTGATTATTATCCCGCTATGACATGTTTACAATGCTTTACACCTTGCCATGACTTGTGCTTATTTGCTAGATTTATCATGACTTCATATGTGTAGCCTAGCTTTTGCCATGATAAGATAATTAAAATTGCTCAACTTAAACTAAAACTTGTCATGTTAGCACTTTTCGAGATTAGTCTTTCTTGAGCTATCCTTTTATGATTCATGCCATGTCAAATAAATTTGGGTAGAGTGATGAATCTATATTGAGCCTTAGAAAGAGTTGTTTTAGTCTCTTGATGATGCATGAGTTAGTACAACTTGTTAAAAGGCAAAAGATCTCTTTTGTGCGAAAAACCGATCTCACCAATTCTCTCCTATGAGACGGCTTGCCATTGCACTTGGCATGAACTTAGGGGAGTTTTGGGTGACCTAGACTATCTTCTTAAGCTTCTCGCTTGGAGTAGTCGCATAAGGCTTGAGACCTAGCACATGATAAAACAAAAATCTGGTTGGAAACCACCATGAATTTCAAAAGAAAATATGTTTTATGTGTTCAATGTGCTTAAAGCTACAAAAAGTATCAAGTACTTTAACCAATGTTTCATTCTTGAGCATAGCACTCTATTTGGTCTCAATTTAAGCTTCTTAGTTACGCTTAGCTTATTGACATGGCCTGCATCATCCTTGGATATCTCTAGCTAGACTTTGCTCATTGATGACTTGACTTGCTCACATAATGTACCTCATTTTCAGATTGTCATCTATGTGTTCTAGCTAGCTTATACATATCTTGTCATGATCTAGATAGCTTTTTTATTGAGTTATGGCTTGGTGTATTACATTATGGTCATTCTGGATAATTCTCATGGCTCTAACTGCTTAGAATAATCAAACTTCAGCCATTTCATCCATTGACATGTCATATTCTCTCTTGAGCATTCTTGATGTGTTTATTGCCAAAAGGGGGAGAATAGAGAAGAAAAAGTCTGTTGGGAACAGTTTAGAGCTTTGGAGATCAATTTGCTCTTTCAGTTGTTGCTCTAGTGTTCTTACATCGACATGGTCATTAGCTTCATTTCATTTCTTGGACCATGTTGGATTCTTCAAACTCAAACTCCTCTTAAAGCTTTTTCTGAGTTTGTCAATATTCTCATCAAGGGGGAGATTGAGAGACCATGTGGAGGTCGTCCCGTGTGTGTGATGAGTAATTGACATAGGTTTAGGAAGTCGAGTTTGGTTTGTGTGGTCGGACCATGTCGTTGCGTGGTGCAACAGGCTCAGTCGGTTTGGTCAAACTTGGTCGTATGGGATTAGGATGCATATTCTTTGATTCGACAAGTTTGGATTTTGTCATGGTAAGTTGTTGGTATTTACGCTTTCATGTATCGGCGGTGCTATGTGATTTGTTTCTTGTGCGTGTGATTGCGAGGACATCGGGTGGAGTCGTGGCGAGACACGGTGGACCGGACTAGGTGCAGTGGCGCCGAGGTCGAACGGTCGGGATGTGTCAAGGCAGCGTGGACTCGAGGTGGTTGCGAGGCGTGCGAGACAAGAAGCGGAAGCTTCGGAAGGTGCGGGGAGGCGAAGCAGAGAATTCGCAAAATTTGCTGGCGGGAGCGGGCTTTAATTTAACGTCGCGTGTGTGTTCCGTTGTTGTTGGGCCTTAACGGAAGCCCATTTGGTTTTAGGGTTAGAGGTTGCCCTATAAAAGGTTTTTGGAGTTGGGACATTAGGGTAAGCTTATTGAGAGAGTTGTTGTAGCCGAGAGAGAAAAAGAGGCGTGGTGGCGGCCTTAGGGTGAAACGAGTAGCTGTATTGTGTGAAAAGAGCATGGAGGTGGTGATGGGATCTTTGTAGATTTGAGAGCACGAGAAATAGAGTGTGTGTGGCGGCTTGGTGCATGGATTGGATGTCTCTGTGGGGTGATCAGTAGACCAAAGAAATGAGGGTCGCTAGTCATCTAGGTGTTCTCTCTGTATCCCTGGTAGAAATCGAACCTCCGAGGCGGTATGTTGTTTGTTAATCGGTTTGTAAAACTTGATTTACGTGCTTTGAGTTTAGTCCTTTTACTCCTTTGGGTGCGGTTGTTGTGGGGTTCTCGATCTCTAGTGTCTTTGCGTCCATCGTGATGTGATTGAGGTTGAATTTGTTTACTTGCTTTGGCTATTGGTTCCTCTCGCTTGTCGGCTCGGTGTCTAGTCTTTTGCTTCCGAGTGCTTGGTCGGCTTGGTTACGCAGGCTTGGCGTGTAGCGAAGAAACCGAGCATGGGCGCTGTGCCGGAAAAATTGCGTCTTCTTTGCAATGAATGCTCTAGCTTTGTTTCGAAGGTGATTCTGCGGTTCCTGTATTCGGTGTTTTGATCTGTTGCATTGATTAGCCACGGTGGTTCCTTTGTTTTGATATTTCTTTTCTATTGCAATCAATGTGCGGCGATAGTGATTCTTATCTCTCGCCTTTTTGGTTTTTTTTTTACTTGTGTCTGCCATCAATCCAACATACTTACGCATAAAATCGAAGTAGGTGGCGGCTCCTGTTCATCAATCTTTGGCTTTCTTTCTTGTTTTGCCTAATTGATCGGCATTTTCCTTGGCGCCATCATCTACTGACTTGTGGCGGCGATGTTATTGTTTTCTTAGTGCAAATTGTTTGCGACACATGCTTACTGTATGCTCGGTATTTGCGATTCGTTATTCGCCCACAAAAGCCGATGGTCTTGGCGGCGTATGCATGGAGCACTGTAGAGCGAGAAAATCAAAGCCCTGGCGGCTTAGGCAATCGTGTTTTGCTTGCTTTTGTTTATTACCTTAGTACTTGTTGATCCAACTAACTGTTGAAATTTCAGATCCGGTTTTATTGCTTGTGCACTTTTGTCTGGAGGATCAACAGATCAAGTTTTTTATTTTAATTCAAGAGGACATGATTGATCTTGGCGGCAGGAAGGAATAGCGGTTTGTGCGGTTTGGTGTTTAATTTTTATTCTGAATGCCATCTTGATGGATCAATGCTTGCTCGTCTGTGAGTTGTAGAATCTAGTCCTGACGGCGATTCTTTGGTTCTTTGTGTGATTGCCGAGTGATTCTTTTCCTTGGCGTGCATGTTTGCTCGATAGAAATTGAGAGGGTCGGCAGTGCTTGCTCTCGATTTATTTTCGGTCTCTGATGTATTTTTCTTTTGCTGATTTTCAACCATTTTGCATGCAGATTACAGATGGTATTTTCGGTTGAATTTTTCTTGGTGGTCTCGATTTATGCTGAATTTTTGATGTCACATGCGTTCGAGTTTCAGCGAAATTAACTCTCTGAGAATTACTTTGTTTTGCTTCTTCTTGAAAAATCGATTATACGTTTTCTCGAGAGGCGATTTTAAAGAGAGCGACATTCACCCTCTCTGTCGCCATTTCGATCCTACAATATTTGAGATACTAGATCGTCATCATTTGAAAGTTAAGAGATCTAAATGCTCCTTCGCTAAGCAAACAATTGTCCTACTTAGGACACAATATCAGTAAGCAAGGGGTAGCTATCGACAACAAGAACATAGAAGCGATTCGCAATTGGGGCAGCCCGACCAACGTGAAGGAGGTTAGAGGATTCCTAGGGCTGGCCGGATATTATAGGAAGTTTGTGCACCATTTTGGGTGATCGATTCGACCACTTACAGAGTTGCTTAAGAAACATTCGGTGTTTGTTTGGACCGTGGAGAAGGAAGAATCTTTCCAAGCTCTTAAGAAGGCATTGATAACTGCACCGGTACTTGCCCTGCCTAATTTCACCAAAGTGTTTGAAGTTGAAACTGATGCATCTGATCGCGGTATTGGAGCTGTTTTGATGCAAGAGGGACATCTAGTGGCATATCTCAGTAAAGCATTGGGTCCCCGTAATCAAGGATTATCAACATACGAGAAGGAGTGTCTGGCTATTTTGTTAGCTATTGAACATTGGCGTTCATACTTACAACCGACTGAATTCATCATCCGGACTGATCAAAAAAGTCTCGTACATTTGGATGATCAACGTCTAACCACACCTTGGCAACAAAAGGCTTTAACCAAACTATTGGGATTACAATATCGGTTGTTATACAAAAAAGGAGTAGAAAATAAAGCCGCAGATGCTTTATCTAGGAAAACACATCAGCCAAAATGTGAGTTGATAGCTATGTCCACTAGTGTTCCTACCTGGCTAGGAGAATTGACAAAGGGCTACAAAGATGATGCTCCAACCAGTCGAGTGCTAGCTGAATTAAGTATGGGAAAGTCTCCACAAGTTAACTTTGTTCTGAAAGATGGTATCCTGCGTTACAAGGGGCATATATGGGTGGGTAACCATGTACCCATACAGCAGCGTATTCTTCAGTCGTTGCATTCAAGTGCCATTGGAGGACACTCCGGATTCCAAGTGACTTACCATAAGGCGAAGAAACTATTTGCATGGCCTAGAATGAAAAGGGACATCCAGCAGTTTGTGAGGACATGCAGCATTTGCAAACAAGCAAAATCAGAGCATGTTAAATACCCTGGACTGCTACAGCCTCTTCCAGTACCAGATCATGCGTGGCAAATGATTTCCCTTGATTTCATTGAGGGGCTCCCAAGATCGGCTGGTTATAACAGTATAATGGTAATTGTGGATAAATTCTCTAAGTATGCTCACTTCTTGCCCCTAGCTCACCCTTTCA